>VCAZ01000089.1:1727500-1995000 GCA_005784505.1 Bagarius yarrelli
AGAAAGATATTTTGTTATAATAAAACTTATATATTATACTTATATATTTCTATAATAGAAAATCGTGTTTGAATTATTATTACCTTAAAAAGCATAAGACTGTAGACATCTCAATTCAATTTTTCTTGGTTATTCTAAAATTGCCCATAGAAGTGAAGTGTGTGTGTGGGTGTGTGGCCCTGAAATGGACCGGCGACCTGTCCGGGGTGTCCCCTCCTGCCTTTCAGCCTTTCAGAGACGGCACATAACATAAAGTTTGTTAAAATACACTTGTCAATAATTACAATTTTCACAATTCAAATTCAGTAGTTTTGTTATATTTCAAGCTCTGTTCATTCTGTGCGCTCAGCTAACTACCTGCCAACTCACAGCCACCAAATGCGTAGGTCTACTCAATGGGCTGACTGTCTGTAATGTTTGTTGCGACCAAACATGCCATACCACCACCCAGATCCGCAAATCAGCTTTCCAAACATGGTAAAAAAAAACGAAGACCATTTTGTTAAGATCTCATCTTTAAGTTGCTATAAAGATCTTTTGAACTAATCCATTTTACTGTTTTCTCAAGCTCATACAGACCACCTATCTACTCTCTGCTGAAAGTCTTTAAGGCAGAGATACACACGCCGATAACAGTAGTACCGCGGTGTAGGAGGAACGTTGTTTCAATTCAGTATATATTGTAGCACAACAGTATAGGAGGAAACGTTGTTTCATTTCGGTACGTACTGTAGCACCACAGTCTTTAAGGAACATTGTTGTATTTCAGTATGTATTGTAGCACCACAGTTTTGGTGGAACGTTGTTTCATTTCAGTATGTATCACACCAGATCTGTATGTTTGATATGACAATAAAAAATTCTTGACTTGATTTGACTGCTTAAGAACCCTGACAAACGGAAGGATACAATGTTTTTTTCCCACTCATTCTGTGTTATTGGAGTGTGTATCTCTGCATAAAAGAGTCTGTAAGAGCTCAAGAATGGAATCTGCCAAATGCTGTAAATGTAGATAGTATAGCCCATTTGGTCATAACAAACATTACAGAAGTGGTATTTCAGTGGCTAGGGTTTTGGGATGGGTTTAATTTCCAGTACCATGTAGTTACCACTGCTGGGCCCCTGAACAAGGCCCTTAACCCTCAATTGCTCAGTTGTATAAATGAAATAAATGTAAGTCGCTCTGGATAAGGGGCGTCTGTCAAATGCTGTAATAGTGAACAGTATGGCTCGATTGGTCGCAACAAACATTACATTACCGTTCAGACCCTGGAGTAGGCCAGGATTTGACCTTCTGATAACCGGGGGATAGGGTGCCCATTTTTCTTTATTTTTTTTTCAGACTCAGCCTCCATTTTCCTTGAACCTTAAGAGTTTGCTGAGGTGTGACAACTGTTTCCGAGCCTGTGACTCTGGTGCCCTTGGAAAAAAAAAACTCTTTGGGGTTTTTCGAGTTAAACCTTGGTGTAAAACTATGCTTTTTTCGGGCAACTTGTCAAGTATCATGATTGGGTCAATGCGTCATATGCTTCCTGTTTTAAGTTCAACAGGAAATGCTTGGGTTTAAATCGTTTAAGCAGTCCTGTTTTTTTCCTGCAAAGAAATGTCTAGAAACTAAAGAAGAAGCAGCTTGTTTTAGCGAATCCCACACGACATGGGAAAAACTTTTTTTTTTTTTCATATTAAAACACGTTTTGCAGCATTCCAAGGGCATGACCTGTGTTCAAGAATACAAAAAAGTACCACTTCCCCCCCTTCAACTGCTGGCATGAAAGTAAAATAAAATGCAATAAATGCATGAATCCAGTGCCTACCTTTGTGCAAACCTGCGCAACATGCACACAAAAGTGAAGCGTTAAATTGTGTAATCGATCTTAATGCGACCGCAAACCTGGCATTATGAGCCCTGCCCCTAAACACGCTTACATTCACAAGTAAATACACCCAGAGTCTTTCTGTCTGTCTGTTTACAGTGAGGGAAAAACGATTTGATCCCCTACTGATTTTGTACGTTTGCCCACCAGCAAAGTAATGATCAGTCTATATTTCTAATAGTCTGGTTATTCTAACAGTGAGAGACAGCAAAACAGCCATAAAATCTCTTTTATACAACCAAGCAATTAGGGGTTAAAGGCCTTGATCATTGGCAACATTGGCAAACTGGTGGTGCTGGGAATTAAACCCCTATCTTCCAATTGGCAGTCCAAAACCTTAACCACTGCGCTACTGCTTTAAGTATTTGATCAGCAAGGTTTTTGGCTCCCAGGTGTCTTTTAGACAGGTAACAAGCTGAGAATAGGAATTGCAGATAGTGTGTTTTTCTCCACACAGATGTGTCTATCCGCGGAGTGATATTGCGTGATATTAAACCCATTTCTTCTCTCCAACCTAATCCAATTTTAAGGTTTTAATCTTTAACCACTAAAACAACAACTCTGTGTAGAATAGAACAATTGGGTAGGAAAAAAAAGCTTAAAAATAAATTTATTAAAAAAAATATTTATATATTTTACTCCTAATAGATATATAGACAGACAGATGTATAGTTATATAGACAGTTTTATGGATATTTGGGACGTTGTTACTGATTTTTTTCTTTGAATAACAAACAAGGTATTAGCTGATGTTTAGGAACAAGGCGAGGACAAAGATCTCACACTGAAAGCCAGCAGTGTACTGACTTATTTTATCTCAGACCTCTGACCATGAAATTATTTATTTCTAGTAAACTGATTCAACATAAGTATCAGTGCTGTTGCGGCAGTGCTGTTGTGCAACTGAAGAGTGACACGTTCACGTTACATTTCCACTGGACAGCTTAAAGTGATCAGGACATTGTGTTTTTCCAAATGCGTGGATTTATGAAGTTGCAAAACTCTTATTTCTTCAGAGCTTCACAGAGAGGATTTCTACTAACAAGTTTATAGAGCAAGTTTGTTTACCTTGATATGCTTCGAAAATATGTCAGAATGGAGCATTTATTAGTTCTAAAATAAACACAAACTTGACCTTGGTTTAATTACATCTAAATAAATTGCAACCACTAAGGCTAAAGCAATAAACCAAACATCTTTCCATTCCTTTATTCCATTTAAATAAGAACCAAGTGCATTTTTTATTATTATTTTTTTTTTGAAAGCCCAAAGCTTCTGCCAGTCCCTCCAGGAGACATGTGTTTGCTTTGGTCACGGCATCTCCTCGAGTGTTTGCGTGCATGCTGAGAGAGCGAGCCAGATCTAAGCGCGGTCACATGGCCACGCCAAGAGCCACAATTAAAACAAACACACTTCCCTCCTCCTGTTCCCCTGCGAGGGCTGTTATGACAGCTACTTAGAGACCTGCTTTTTTTACCCTAGGAAACGGATCGCAGAGCTGCCACTCCATGAAAAGAGGTTTAAAGCGGACTGACAAATCCTGCAGCATGAAATATAAATAAAAAAAATAAAAAAAAGCAAGATACCAGTGCCAAGGATGCTTCAGAGACATCCGGAGACGACGGGAGAATAAAATAGAGGATATGAAGCAGTGTTCAGGGAGTGGCTGTAAAATACAACAAACATTCAAGTTCTTTTCCTTAAAATAACTTTTTTTTATAAATAGATTTGCGTGTAAATGTCGCTTGTAAAAAGATTTGCCAGAACTTCCAACCTTTATATGGAATCCTAGAAAGTTTTTTTTAAACACATAAACATGAAAAAAAATATTAGAAATCGGTTCATCAGATTTTATTTTATTAGACGCTTGTAAAAGGTTCTACTAAAATGTGCTTTTTCGCTCAGTTTTTTTCTTTCAGGAAGTCCAGGACTTTTACAGGAGCTTAAGGGAATATTTCAGTAGCGATTCCTTTCGACATAATTCTTTTATCCGTTTAGTGATTTATTTAGACTTTCATTACATTGTACCAGTGAGTGTTTTTAAATATATTTTTTATTCTTATTAAACATTTTTTCATAATAACGACCGCCATTTTGTCATTTACATAATGCAATAAATCTTTTTAACATGTGTGTAAAAGTCTTTTAATGCTAGAACAATTTAAAAAGCAGTTATTTGTCCTGATTTCGAATCGCATATTATGTTGCACATAAAGTTTGTGTTGGTGCTACAATCTGAAAAGCAACAAATGACATGCTGATATCATCTGACTCGACTCCATGTTTGTTCACAAAGTTCATTTAGTTCACAAAATGCAAGAAACTATTTACTTATTTTATTTTATAGGACCAGTTAATGACCCACTCCTTACACTGTAAGGTACCCTAGACAATACATACTGCATTGTAATGAAGAAAAAAGCTGCCGAATTCTCGCTAAAAAATAAGGGACTCGACTAAAATTAAGTTAGTACTAAGACGTGAACAATTCCTTTATTAAAAGTTGTTGACTGATTTCATTCTAAGCAAAAAACCGATGCATTGGATTTGCTTTTAACTAACTTAACTTAAAAATGTAAGTAAAAATAAGCTAAAATAAGAAATTACATTTATACAGTTTTTTTTCAGGAAAGTTTTATATTTTTTCAGTCTCTAACTAATATTTAAGTTAAACACTATATTTAAATATAAAAAAATTGCAGTATGTATCGGGATTTAGGGAAAATTCAGAAGTTTCTAATTTTATGGAACATTTCTAGAAAATTCTTGTTTAAGGTTCCTGAGAAAGATCTAGCAGTGGAAATGTCGCTGTTTTGCTGTTTATTTACTTTTTACATTTTACGTGATCATTTCGCATGATGATCACATTTCTGTCAGGGATCTGCTAAATCTGGGCAGGAACTTTATCAGGAACCGTGGGCCTCTGGATTAGAGGAGTTCCTCAGAAGTCTTGAGGTAAACATGTCGAAGGATGTTGCTAAGTGAGCCTATGCTTTCACGATGTGTTGTGTAACCAAATGGTGCTGTTAGCTTTCTCAGCCTGAACACATAAAGCCTAGAGCGCTCCTGCGTCAGTCTGTGGGAAGAAGCGAGGTTATTGGAGGGTCAGAGCATATGGTGGCATTCAGAGGGCACAGAGGTCAACAGCTGCTTTTTGCTTCTTATATCTGTGTGTGGGGAGGAAAGCAGTCATAACGGACGCTCTTGGGAAAACTAAACATGGCTGCACTTCCTTTTTTTTTTTTTTTGCTCAGGGCAGCTAAAAGGAAAATCCAAAGCTCTGGTGTGTGTGTGTGTCATAAATCAGGCCATACAGTTCAGTACTGTTGTGTCGCATAAAACATTGTCAGACCAATCAGCTCAGAGATATTTACGTTTCTGGAATCTGATAAACAATCTCATCCAAAGCAATTTACATAAATCTCATTTTTTAAACATCTGAGCAGTTTTAAACATCTGATCCTAGTAGAAGTAGTTTAGTGATCCCAGGTGATCCCATGAATTGAACCCACAACCTTCTGATCAGTAGCTAGTTTCAGGGTACTGGTTTTACTGACTTTAAACCGACTTGCACTTCCTCTTTCCGAGATATTTTAACACTTTATACTCGTACGAGCTTCGACTCCATCTGCACCAATGTCACATTCGCAGATTAGCTTCTGTTTGCTTTTCAGGATTGAATCACGGAGATTCAGACGTATTAACGATGAGGTGATAATGTGCGGAAATGACTGTGTGGTTATCAATGAGGTGCAAATACCAGCCGAAAACACACAGAGGCATCTAACGGACACGTTAACGCTGAACAAACGGCAAATTCACCGGCATGTGGTATTCGTGTTTGCACTTCATGGGTCATTTCGAGATGTTATGAGAAGATGATGGCAGACATGACTGTGCTGACATCATACTTTAAATATGAGAGAAATGATTAATAATCATATGTATATATATATACTTGATATATAAGTACTGACATCTGACATCTATATATAAATATCTGACATCTTTACCGAACAAGGTGTTGCCAGTGTTATTAAAACTTTTTTTTTTAAATAATTTAGCAAAAAAAACATTGAACCTAACCACCTGTACATTTGCACATCAAAGTAATGCAATCCAGTGCGAATCTGGCTTTGGGTAATTAGAGTAGTGTAATTATGATGTACATTTAAAGCTCTGACAGCAAATAACCTACGCTAGTTCCCCTGGGACCTAGTAAACTTTGGATAAAGAGAATTCTTAGTTATATTCCTTAACGTTTCATACTACTCATACTTAACCACTGCTCGCAAAATTGTTAACTTACTGGTAGCCACTCTTCGGTGTTTGGTGGCTTAAAATAAATTTAAGTAGCTTGTGTAAAAAAAAAAAAAACCCACAAAATTTCTAATATCAAATATTGTAAAGACGACAAAACATCAATCAAACATCAATCAAACAAACAGCAAATAACAATCGTTGTATTATGGATTGTAATTAATAATGGAATTACAATCATCAATACGAATATTTGGTTCTAACTGAACATCCTATTCCAGATGACCGCGATTTTGTCTCCACTGCGTAGGCGTGTATCTCTAACACACGATGTGAAGCACGGAGGCGCTGTTCGGATAAGCATCTAGTCGCAACATTCTTACAGCCTTCCAGACAAACGCAATGCATCATGGGGTTTCAGAGCCGTTTAAACAGGACAACCTGTAAAGGGAGACAGTGAAGAAAATGTGTGATTTTAATCCCATCCGAATTTGCTGTGTCTGTTTATTTCTGACACGACCGCCGGAAAAATACCAGACCAAATGACCTACTCTTTTTTTGTGAAACTTGGCGGTCCTCCAAGAAATCTAAGCTTGTCCAAAGGCAAATGTCTGTTCACATGTGCTACCGTACAATCTCTTGCTGGCACACCGGTACTCAGGTTTTTGCTTACCAGTAATGGATGTAGGTGTGTTTAGTATAATGCAAAATTAAATCAACAAGAAGATCCGAATCTCATAAACTTTTAAGAATATCAGAGCCAGACAAGATTACTTTCATTTTTACACTGGATTACATAATGAGTAAATTAAATAGAATTAAGCCTTTTTATTTCAGTGGGTATATTAAAAGAGCTCTGTTCTAAAAAAATCATGTTAAATTTATGTTCTCTTGCAACGTCCACATGTAAAACGCAGACACTCCTGCCTCAGTAATAAACACGGAGCTGTTAGTCCCATCCCGTCTGAATTCCTAAACGAAATCACGGACGTCAACTGACAAGAGTTGTGACTCAAGCATTGGTCGGAAAACTAGTCCCGTCCGAATAGGGCTTAATTGACATAATTTAAATAATTTATTTTTTCTGGATTAAAAGCAGGGTTATATATGATATACTATTTTTATAGATATTTTATATCACAAATCCCATTTTTCTGAGATATTCCTCATAGTATTTTCCTTTAACATTTCTCAATTATTTCACACTAAACCATATCGTTTTCCAGACTCTTTTTCACTCTTTGTGGTCTACTGAAGGACATCATAATCCAATATGAACCCCAGGCTTCAAGATTTATATGTTTTTTTAAGACGTTCAGTGACACACAGATTAGTTCTCTGTCACCGTAAAGGATTTCTGTCATCTTAATCTTTCTGAGATTCTTATATGCACTATGAATTTCCAACATCCCACTCCAGCATTAGTCCTCGCTTTTACCTCCACACATCTAAAAAGACTTTTTTACTAGGTTGTGGTTATGGAGATTTGATCATTCAGCTACAGTAGTAGTAATGAGATCAGACACTAATGTTAAGGTGAGGAGGTCTGGGGTTCAGTCAGGGTTCCAGTTCATCCCAAAGGTGTTTAGTTTAAAGGATTTGAGTCAGAATGAGGACTCTGTACAGGACATAAAATTTCTTCCACTTCAATCAGTACACAGCATGTCTTCATGGAGATCAGGGGTTTTGTGCACAGGGACATTGTCTTGCTGGAACAGGGTTTAATACTCTAAGATTAAGTTAAACATTAAACTGGAGCATAGTTTGATGTAAATGTGACAGTTTTTAGCAGACCTGTCATACATTAGTTTTTTTAAACAAGCCTGCTGTGATGCTAGTTTTTCTTCAAGTTGTGTAAAAAGTCTGTAAAGCCGCAACTGCAAAGTCATACATTTAAAATAGTGCGTGTGAATAACTGGGGTTTTTAAACTAGCAGTATAGCATTTTTCTCATTTTGTTGATTTATTTAATTTATTATTAGAACCATGAAAAAATTGGGATTTCATGTTTTTAATCCTCGTTTTCTACCGTAATTAGTATTAGCCCCGAATCAACCATGCTAAAATGTGATGTATTAGCTAATTAGCTAGCTAATTTTCTACAGTAAACAGTGAATGATAGAAGATCTAGCTTGATAGCCACAATTAAGCAAACGTAGCTTAAAATTAAATTCGATTAAAACACTACAATAGTACCAGCTCACAGTACACGAGTGCGATGTTAATCTCAGAATTTGTAATTCTGATTGAAAAGCTGCAACTTGATTGTTCACACTTTACGTTAGGCAACGGATTGATTATTTTCGATTGTAGAATTGTGAGAAATGATTAGAATGGATAATTAGTTATTGAGGTTATTTCATTTTAAGTTATAGAGTTATGCATTATGTGACAGGTGAATAAAAAGAAAATATAAAACAAATGAATAATCTGATTTTGCGACTTGTAAATGAATCAAGAGAATCAGTTTAACATTTAAAAAAATTGTCAAGCAATTCTTTTAGTATTAGGCTTATGTGTTAAAGGCTGATTAGTGTGTGTATGTGTGTGTGTTTGTGTGTTCATTCATCTCTGACCCTTGATGGGCTTGTATCTCATCCAGGGTGTCTCCTGGTCTAGGCTCCAAGTTCCCTGTGAAGGATATGTATGGGTGGTTGGGTGGATGGTTTATAAATAAAATATTTATTTGCTGAATGAAATGTTAACAACGTGCAGGGCATGACCAATCAGATTGCAGCTTAGGAGTCCAGGTCACCTTGGCATCTTTTACTCTCTTACACGTCTCTATCTATCTCTCTTTCTTTCTTTCTCTCTCTCTATTCTCTGTCCCGCAGATTATAGATAAAGAAGACTCTCAGTTCATGACCAACTGCCCCCCTGCCGTCACAGAGAGCATCCCCAGGAGACGAACACGGATTCAGGTGTTCTGGACGGCGCCCCCTTCGGGCAGTGGCTGCGTAATTCTCAAGTAATTGCTGAGTTACTTCCTTTTTTATTACAGCTTTTTAACTTTAAACAGTAAACTCAAATCTGCAGGTCAGAGCTAAAGAACTGACTCGAGCAGGTGTCTCAGGTGATGCATCTGTTTTTAGGTGTAATAAGACTGCATCCTGTGTGAAAACGAACAGGTTCAGTCTGTTAAAAATGGCTGCTCAAAACTTTTGGAAGTCACCCAAAATAAGAAATAAAAATGGTTCCCATTCTCATTATTTGACTCAGTGGAAGCGTCTACAGGTTGAACAAGAGTGGCACAAGAATTGATCCTTGTGGGACTCCGCAGGTTACTAACATCCACATAGACTCACATAAAAATCTCTCCCTTCTAAATATGACTTAAATCAGCTGAGGATCATTCCAGAAAGCCCGACCCAGTTTTCTAGTGTGTCATGATCGACAAACATAGCACTGAGATCTAGAAGTACCAGCACTGATATTTTACCAGAATCAGATTTTAATCTTTATAAGTGCTGTTTCTATGCTGTGATGTGGTCAGAAACCAAATTGAAAATTGTCTAGCTGATTGAAAACAACCTTTTCAATTATCTTGCCTAAAAAAAAAAAAAAAAAAATATGGTGTTATTAGATTCCTTTTTAGAAGGGGTTTACCAACTGCGGTTTTTAGGGAGTCCCAAAAATACCACTTTCAGGACATCGGCTTTTAGACAGTTAAACACACTGTTAAGAAAAAGATGTGGGAAGTTGCAACTGTATGCAGTCAGTAAAAAAAGAGTTTTTATGTTCTTTTGTCTTAGTTTTGTAAGAACATCCCTTATAAACACGTTCAAATAACAATGAATCGATAATTCATTCGATCATTTTTATATGTTCAAAGAAAAATATTTGAGCAAGAATTCACAGTCGTCTACAAAAAGTGCTTGAGAAAGTCGCGTTAGAAAGTTTAAAGTTGTACATATCTACCTTCCAGCTGTCAGCGTTAACGCTTCTTCAGCTTTCGTCTGTTTAATCCCTTCATCCTTTCACGCTCACATTCATTCATATAGCTGTCACATAGCGAGACGTCGGATTAAACCTGGAGAAAAAAAAAACGACAAAATCCTGCGCCAAGAAAGTTCAGTCTGTGTGTATACATTTGCACACCAACTACCCATCTGAGACCTGCACTCTTACTGTGAGTGTGTGTGCACTGACGTGTGTGTGTGTGTCTCTGTCTCTTTTCTCTTGTACCACACGCTCACACTTTCGACCGCTTAGAAAATAATCCAGGTGAGTCAAGTTTTAATGAGATATCTCACCCACATGCAAACACACTCACACACTCGAATGCACACACACACAGCAAAATCTCAGCAGGAAGCTGAAGAGCGCTGGTGAGCCTGATTACAGCTTAGCACTTAAAACAAGCGTGTGAGCTCACACTGATGCCCGAACAATAAAAATCCTCCATCGTGAGCATTTACATTATAAGAGCCTCGTCCTCATTTCCTCCCCACACAGCCTCCACCTACACTTTTCTTGTATTGCTTTTTTTCTTCTTCTCCTGCCTTTGTACTGGATATAATAAGCAGCCGTATCCCCGCTCGGCTCAGCCAGGTGGCTGTCACATTTCTCTCCATGTGTGAATAGGAAATATTTCCCGTCTCGGTATCCCTGTCCTTCGAAGTTGTTCGGTTTTATTCGGATTCTATTAGAAACATCTGCTTTGGCACTCGGAAACATCTGCTACTCAAAGATTTCCGTCACTCCTGCTCGGTGCGGGTCTGGGCGCCGGGCCAGAAGGAAGGCCATGAAACGTGCCTGGCAGCAATGTGCAGCCATTAAATATAAGTCCAATTACTTTTGGAAGACGGCCAAGACTTCTCCAGAGTCAGACTGGAGAAACGGTAACGGTTGCCTCTTACAGTTGTGGAAAGAAGGGCATTCGCTGAGGGATCTTTTATTTATTTATTTATTTTGATGCCACCATTTGGACACAGTGATACATTTGACATTGTAGGTCTTGGATCTTTCTTGGCAAAAGATTAAATCCATTGGTAATCAACTTTAATACACACAGAAGTAAGAGTTATAAAATATAAAACAATATGAAACTTGGCTATTTAACTAGAGGCCTACCGATTACTGAATTTACCGATATTTTTGCCAATATTTAAGCCTTATTTAAATATTGTATATCGGTTTTCTAATATTGGATCTACCAATTTTTTTTTTAAATTGCATACAAGACCGCTATTAAAGCACTGCATTGTGAGGAGAGACGACTTAACCACAGCGCTTACAGGTAAACTAATTCATTTGCTTTAATTAATATACTGTTTTTAGCATATTAACAAATAAAAGCCAAACTAAAGTAACATATCATGTATTTAATTATTCGGATGTTTTTAGAATTTATTTTAATTTTTTTATAATTATTATGTCCTTTGTTACTTTTTTGTTTACCCAATCAAAGCTTTTATCTGACAACAGCATTTTAACAAATGTGCATTTTATTTTTTAATTTATTATAATTTTTTTTTCATTTTAAGCAAATCTATATTGTTTTAAAAAATGAGTTTAATTTTTCTTTCAGTATTTTTATTTATAAATTAAAATGCATGTCGTACCATGTAAGATTTTTTATGTGACAATTAATCTTTGGAATTTATAGTTTAGTACTGTTAATAATAGCCGTGTTTACATGGAGCGCTGTATTAAGATTAAAAAAAGTCAGAAAAAGCTTCATATAAACGCCTCATTCGGAATAAAAATGCCCAAACTAACTAAAATTCCAGTCAAGTGGAGTGGGGTGAGATAAAGCTTTTCACAACACAAATAAATGAAACATTCCTCCAAATATACTACTTATTCCGGTTACTTTTGCTCTTCGGAGGAGAGGGGATGGAAATCGGTGGCTTGTAGCGAAGCTCCAATTTTCACTTTGTTTTTTGATAAAAGAGTTTATAACAGCACATACCTACGCACTCACCTGCTTAAGAGCAACACAGTGCCCGTAATTAGCATGATTAGGTGACGCGGTTCAACTTAACCAACTTAATCAACTTAATTATTTCCCTAAAACACGGGAAATAATCAGATTCACATTAAAAAGCGTTGGCACATGTAAACACCAGTTTAAAATAGACTGTGTCTGATGTAAACAGGAATATTTCAATCCCAGTGATTTCATTCTAAATGACAAGAGTGTGCAAGTAAATGGAGCCATTGTGTCAAAAACATAAGTAAAACATTAAATATCGGTTCTAAGACACCTTTCAGAGACGGCTGGGAGAGACTCCAGCAGATCCCTGTGACCCCGAAGTAGGGAATAAGTAGGTATAGAAAATGAATGAATGAATGAATGTAATGGCAACCACTGAAAACCAGATTTAGAATTTGATTTCTTTTCAAATCAGAAACTACAATGCATACAGTAGAGGTGGTGGCACAGTGGTTAAGTTGTTGGACTGCTAATTGGAAGTTTGGAGTTTGAGTCCCAGAACCACCAAGTTGCCACTGCTGGGCCCCTGAACAAGGCCCTTAACCCCCAATTACTCGCTCTGGATAAGGACATCTGCCAAATGCTGTAAATGTAAATATTATTGTCTGGTAGTTCAAGGCAAACTAAAGTAAACTAATGAGGATTTTTTAAAAATGCTTTTACATTTTAGCAAATAAAATCCTATTTGGCTCACACAAATAGGACACAAATTTAAAATGGTTTTATTCTTCTAGAAAAGAATTTTTTTTTTTATGGAATCCACTGTGGAAAACAAATCATACTTTAGTAGTACAAAAGTATCTGTAATCACTACCGGCAAATTTCACATACAAGGTCACCATATGCTGTGCAAATCAGCGTCACTCGAGCCTCTGTTTGTCTCTTGTTTAACATTCACAATGTTCCTGCCTTCAAGGTGACTGAATAAGATATCATATTAAAATAAAGAAAGAAAAAAACATGAAAAAACTGAAAATACAGCATAAATAGAGGGGCCAAAACTTTAGGAAAAAGATAACAAAGAAAATACAAATAAAGGATGAAAATACTAATTAAAAGCTTTACTACTGTAGTGCGGTTTGGTGCTCCTAATTAATCAAAACAATGTTGTAGTGCAGCGTAGTACATTATGTGACTGTATGTTAAATAAAGTAGATCAATTAAAGAAAATTTCATTACTTTAACTTTATTAACTAGTTTCTTCTGCTGATGCGATGCTGTAAATGGCAGTATTGCAAGTAATTTCAAAGCAACCACAAGATGGTGCCATATATCAGTGGATCCGATATTACAAAACCGATATCTGATAATAAAACAAAATATCGATCAAACCGATTATCAGTCGACTTCTGGTTGATATGTATTTGATCTTTGGCTACCTAATAAATTCATTGGTCTATACATCCTTTTCTCTACTGTTTATCCTACAGAGGATTAAAGGACACAGGGTACTTGCACATTATTATCTATTCATATACATAAAAAGCAGATTGACATTAAAGGGTCTTCTCTCCTGACTTCTCATTCTTACTTCTATGGTCTGTTAGTAGGCTGATGGTGCATGAGGGACAGGTTTCTGTTTCCTCAGGTGTGAAACACATCAATATTCATGACCATTGACACTCCCTGACATACGGTCTTTCTAATACAAAAAGTGTCTTATAAAAGTTAAATTAAATTTCGTTAAATTAAATTGCTTTTTGTAATTTAGTGTAAAAAATGATTTTCACAATATTGTGTATTAAAAAAAAACCCCGATCCACCACATTCAGTGAAAAAAAGACTACTTTCTGTGTATGCTGGTGGTTGATATATTAATGTAGTTTAGTTTGTGCTGTATTTAGTGTTATCATACATAGACAATTAATTTTTAAAAAAGCAGAAATATCAGAGCATGTCTACAAATTTCCAGGGCTCAAAATCCCCTCGGACTCCAGAGGGTTTAAGGTAGGGGACTGCCTTAATGGGCACAATCACACATTCATACACTGGGGACAGTTTGATGCCACTCAGCCTACATGTTTTATGGACTAGAAGAGGAAACTAGAGTACCTGGGGAAAGCCTACAAAGTGTGGAGGAAACTTGTAAACTACACTATGTGTAGGAGTCAACACTTTTGACCACAAGACACTCCTTTACCTGTTTTGGGTGCTTGGAAACGGACTCTTTTAACAGAGTTTTTCCTGAACATCATAAGTAAAAGTACATGGATCATCACAGAAGTTTTTGGGGTGTAAGTCTGTTGCTTTACAGATGTGCGATCTGCATGTGAAAATATGAGAGCCAGATGCGTTCGCTGGATCTACCCTTCAGGGAAGACGGGAACTCCTTGAGGTAGTTTGGGTTCACATGGAGCGTGTGTATTTCTCCTGCGTCTAATAACAAGTCTTTTAAGCCTGTCAGATTTGACCCTGGGGCCCCTGTTTAGAGTCAGCTGCTGTTAGATAGGATGTGCTGAGGAAGACAGTTTTACTCCAGTGCCCTCATAAATTTGCAGTTCCTGCACTAAGGGACGCTGCTGAAAATCATACGAGTGAAATCACAAGCTTAAAATAAAGAGCCACCTTTATTAGGGAGGCAGTCACATCATTCAGCCTTACGAAGTACAGACGCATGCTGAATACTGAACCTGCTGAGTCAATACAGGATAAGGGGGTCAGATTTAGAACGGGTGGTGAAGCAATGCCTCACATATGGCCTGAACAGTTGGGAAAACCTGGGAAAAGTGCTGAATATTATCTACTTTTACATTTTGGCAGCTGCTTTTATCCACAGCGACTTACATTTATCTGGTGTATCCAATTAAGCAGTTGAGTGGTAAGTCTTTGTTTGTTACATATACATTACTGCATAGTGAAATTCTTTTTTTTGCATACCCAGGCCTAGGAAGTTGTGGTTAAGCCCAGGGTCGACCATGATACAGCACCCCTGAAGCAATGAAAGTTAGAGGCCACTCTTAGTGGGCCTAACAGTGACAGGATCCTCTGATTAACTATCCAGGGCCTTAACCCAGACCCGGCAGTGGAAGTTAGGTGATCCTTGGAACTAAGCTTATGTCCTTATGGTCAGCAGTCCAACGCCCTAAACAAAAGTTATATAAAAAAACAAACCCCTCATGCTGACTGTGACTTTTGAATAAGAAATACTAGCAAATCCTAATATTTAGACATTTTGTGAAAATGATCATTTAAATCAAACAGTGGCAGCTGTGTTAATGCTGGGGCTTAATCCTTTAACCTTCTGAGCATTAACTATTACAGATGCATTGCGGAAATGTAAGGCAATGTGTTCATACATAGGGTCAGACAAATACAGTTTAGTATTTACTTGTGTGTAACAGGAAATATACACTCCACACTCCAGAATGTGGAAACTCAGGCGTTAAGATGTTAAAAAAAACATGAGTTCAATTCCCAAGATCACCAAGCTGCCATTGCTGAGCACTTGAGCAAGGTCCTTAACCCTCATCTGCTCAGTTGATTATCCAGTTGATTTTATTACAATAAAAAATGCTACTGTGTAACAGCACAACAGCGCTTGAAGGATCATTTCCAACCTTTTTTGTCTCTGCCTCTCTCTCTCCATCCCTTACCCTTCTGTATGTCCATCAGACAGCATGTCACAGGCTACAACTTGGAGTGCTTCGATCTTGCGTCTGTATCTGCCACCCACGGCCGCGTGCAGCAAAGATTACTTAGCCGCCATGTTAAATAGAGTTCGGGAGAGTGAGCGGGGCAAATGAAAAGGCGGGGTTACACTACGCAAGTAACCAATTGTGTTCTGTTCTTTCTGACGGCTGTGCCCTGATCATCATTCAATGACGAATGCTGTGATGTATATTGAAATATCGGAAATGTGGTTAAGAATCATATCACCAGTATTGAAAAAAAAATTCCATCATGATATCTATTGATTTTAAATTATTAGGATATATTGTGCCGACTTTGTTTCTATGTTGACTATATCTCTGTTCACCAATAAAATTCATGCAGCTGTATCATATATTAGCTAATTTTTAATTGTCTAGTCATTTCATGGCTTCTAGCAATAAAAAAGAAGCAGCACTTTCCCTAACAGCAACCCCCTCCCCCCCGTTTTATCTCAAAAATATATCGAAAAAACTTTAATATGAAAATAGAAAATGCAGAAAGTAAAATGATAAACGATCTAAAATAAATAAATGAAAATAAATGAGTAACAGTAAACTATGAAGAAAAACATGCAATTAAGGGATGCAGTTAGTTTTATTTATGGGTGAAGTGATTATTATTATTATAATTATGCTTGGATAAATGGGGGGCAGGGTGGCTCAAATGGTTAAGGTGCTGAGTTGTTAATCTGAAGACCAGAAACACCTGGGTTCAAGCCCTACCTCCGGCAAGTCAACCACCATTGGGTCCTTGAGCAAGACCCTCAACCCCCCCTGCTCCAGGGGCGCTGCATCATAGCTGACCCTGCGCTCTGACCCCAACTTACCAAGATGGGATATGCGAAAAATGCATTTCATTGGCTCTGTACCGTGCACAATGAATTGAATATACATAAATATGGAGAAGAGCTTTAATGTGTTCTATACTTTTGTCTGGAGTAATATGTGAAAGCCGCGGAACTGGTTTTATTTTTTTCCTTTCTCTTTATAGGGCGAGCGTGGTACAGAGGAAGATAATATCCTTCCAGGATGAGGGCTCTCTTACCAAGAGGCTGTGCGAGAAAGGTAATTAGAAAAGTGTGTCTCAGCTATGCAACTAGACTTTTTATAATTACATTTTTCTTTGGACAATTCAGTGTAATTTGCTAGGCCCATTGTACCGTGCGTGTCTCGTGCAGGATGGCGCTTGTGTGCGTGTGTGTGAATATGTGCTCGGCTTTGTGCGACCTTGTGTCAGCTTAGTCTGTAAGTAATCTACAACTCTTGTTCTGCAGATCCTCTCCGAACCACAGAAAAGCCTCTGCAGGACTGCTGCGCCTGTGGAACCGCTAAGTACCGCCTCACTTTTTACGGGAACTGGAGCGAGAAAATTCATCCCAAAGATTATCCCCGTGAGTGTTTAGACACCCTTACAGCATGATTTTTTATCGTTTTACTACATTTTGTATCGTTTTACTACATTTACTACTACATTAAGTTAGTACGTACTTTCTGATCGTTAAAAAAGAGACTTTCCCAAAGTTACAGTTAGTATGAATAAAATTCAGATGTTCTACATATGCCGTGTTGATATTGTCACGTGATATACGATTGTATAGGATATATATATATATACGATTCACAGCAGCGTGAATTTAAAGTAGGAGAATGTTTCACTTAACAATGTTAAAAGAGTGCATTTTAACTCCAAGGAACAATATTTTTCCTACAAGTACATAAATCGATTGAAAAGTGCCACATCAACGCTTTTCGCCACTTCCCTATGACATGTCATCTTTCTTGTGGATTCGTGGAATAGCAACGTATCTATCGTGTGCACATTTCAAATCCGTATGGAAGAAGTAGGTGATCCAGGAACTTTTCGACCTACTGTAATTCGCATATTAAGGATACTGTGGAATCGCTAAGTACCATCTCACCTTTTACGGAAAATGGAGCGAACATTCATCCGGAAGATTATCCCTGTGAGTGTTTATACACCCTTGCAGCACGATTTTTTAACGCTTTAACGTGTTATAATTTTGGTAAACTAATCAATTCATGTAGCTTCAGATATTCAGAATAGAAAAGTTTGCTCTTTACATTAGGAATGTAATAAACACTGGCGCCGTACGTACTTTCTGAAAGTATGCACATTTTAAATCAGAGCGGAAGTAGTAGGTCATCCGGGAACTTTTCGACCTACTGTAATTCGCATAGTTAGTATTCGGACATTCTACTTGACGAAGCCAGTTTTTAATTCCGTTAGAACAACAGCTTCCTTGTTTAACTGTTCTGTATATGTGATATCTAAAAAATTATCCTTGCAGCTTTGATACTGAAAAAAAAATAACACGCTAAGAACTACCAGTCGACAAAATTTCGCTAAACGAAACCTCAAAATTTTATCTTAGAGTAGCAAACATACCAAAAAAAATATATTATAAGTATCATCAGTGATGTGCAAAATATCTTGCGGCATAGGATTCTTATTAACTCCTGATGATACAAACAGAAATGTAGTGACTTTCTATTAACAACCTACTTATGTTTCTGTCATGGTCGGGGTAGGAGTAGAGATGGAGCTGGTCACATGGAGCATGATGCCATAGAACTTTATTAACAGATAAGAAAATACCAAAAACTCGTTAGAGGTAGCGTAGGAATGCCGGATGAAAACAAAGGAAAAACTATTAACCCATGACGTGATCGGGAAAAAAAGACGAAGAGAAAGCAGATGATTAATAAACACACTAAAGTTTCAGGGTGCCCTCTGGTGGCGTAGTGAGATATCGCTCGGTTTCGTGCGTGTGAACGGTAGACTTCTCACTTCAACTTGGCCCACGCAAACTTTTGCAGTATCTGCATTGATTAAACAAAAAATTAAAAATCTCTTTCAAATCTCAAAGGGAATTCTTGAACTAAAATCTCACTTCAAATAATTTGAAGCAAATGCCCTTATTTAGAGCAAATTACATTTACCCTATTTTTTAATTAAGCAGTTGACAGTTAAACGCCTTGGTCAGGGGCCAGGCAGTGGTAGCTTGGTGTTGCTGAGTATGAAACCTACAATCTTTCCATTAGCAGTGTAACACCTTAACCACTGAGCAATTCATGTATACCAATAATCAATAACCCATAAATTTAAACACAAGGCAGGAAAAAAATGGCGAATTTTAAATTTCCTTATCTTGTGTTCAATAGCAGACGCTCTTCTGTATGAAACACCAATGATAACTGGCTTGTATGGTTTTTATTGTCGTATTAAAAAACAATTTTTATTCTGACACCACCATCTACTCTCCTGTATCTTAATCGGGTCCTGATGAAGATTTCCGCCTCATGCACATTAAGCATCTTTCATTAACATGATTTGATTGTTAATATGCAAATACGATTCCTTTCAACCGCATTCCGTGCCCTTCCAGTTTCAAGTGTTATACAGAACATGTGAAGGACGTTTCAGCCAAATGCTTTTTCGGTTGTTCAGTGTGACGTGAAGAGACAGATTTATTTGTGCTTGGATAAAAATACATCTAAAACATGTCTCTGACCTCCTGAAAGGATTTACAGTACGTCTGTTTATAGGTGATATCCACATTCACAGAATGTCCGTTTCTTCGATGGATCTACTATAGAGGATATAAATAACACCAGGATCATTATTGTTTTTGTTTTTTTAGCTGTAATCTACTCATTGCAAATGTCATCAGCATCGTGAATAAAGTTAAAACACAATTTTTTCTCAATTCTAAAAATTATATCATATTTTTAATGAAACTATTTTCCAGCGACTTGTTTAAACAAGTGGCAGAAAAAGTCAAAATATTTATAATATTTATAATATATCTACGATGTGTGTATTGTATAATTTATGTGCGAAAGTGTTTACAAGCATCATCGGGCACAAACACATAATGTTTTAGTGGATTCCTGTTGTGAATGTTCTAGTTTTAGGAACAAATGATGTAAGTTTTATTAAAGTACTGTACGTAAGTTATTTACCCAAGGTAAACTAAAAACATAACTTTACCAAAGATATACTAAATAAAATAATTCTTTTTTTAAAGTTATTTTTGGGGGCAGTTCTATAGCCTTTATTGATAGGATAAAAGTCAAACGTTGAAAGGAGGGGTGGGGGGGTTGGGGAGGTTAAAAATCTCTGGTTCGGAATCAAAATAAAATAATTTTTACTTATATTTGGCTTAGACTAGCAAAAAATCTTACGCTGGGTTTCCACTGTGTGGTTCCATGATTTGGTTGTCTGGGACAAATTTTGGAATCCCAAAAGATTCCTAAAGTCCTATAATTTGATCGCTAGTTTGTACACCGACAGACGATTATTGGTCAATGCAATCAGATATTTCCGCAAATGAAATTCTGCCAGTTTCAGAAAACTTTTGACACTTTCCTGCACTGCGACTTTCCGTCCGACGATCGTCAAAAAATGTGGAAACGATTTCGGAGAACAAAACAGCAAGAAGAATAAATTAGCTAGCTACTGTTTAGGGAGTGTGACATGGGGATCATGTTCGTACAGTCTGACAGGCAACAATCGCAAACGATTATTACATCACACGGCGTACACACGCCAACACAAACACACATTTATTAGAATAAACAACACTGTTGTTTCGTTAATAGCTAATATCTGTGCAGGAACAGCACCAAAATACATAAAGCGCTGAATTCCATCCACGGATTTTTCATTCCGCTCTCTAAAGTCCATCTCGGTGGCCCTGCTCTTTATACAGGATGTCTTATTTTCATAATCCCCCAGCAAACAGCTGATCATACATCTGTAATAACAAAACACGAGGCAGAAATCCCACGTCCCGTCTTCATAATCACTCTCACGGGAGGCATAATTATGATTTGATTACACATCAGCTCACTGTTTACTAATGAACACAGGAATAAGCCGTTTTACAGCCGGGAACTGGCAGAATGGTGTTTTTAACAGGCTTTCACTCATTACATTAGGAAAAGGGGAATTATTTGTCTTTAGTTTTACTTTTTTGAAAGTAGGCAGCATTAGAAAAGCACACAAAACAATAGAATGTAATATAAAAAGCAGCAGGGGGGAATACTTTAAGCTGGTACATAGAGCTCGTTGGCGATTTCTGGACGCCAGATTGGCTACCAGCAAATCTTGAGAATTGGAAAACATTCGGTTCACAGACTGACGGCTTACTTTTTATTTAAAAAAAAACAAAAAGTCCATAAAAATGTAGAAAAAAATTGGGAAAATATATACTAAAGAGGGCAGCTTGGTGGCTTAGTGGTTAGCACTGCTGCCTCACAGCAAGAAGATCCCGAGTTCCATGTCTGGGCAGGGGCTTTTCTGTGTTGAGTTTGCATCTTCGTTTCCTTCTACAGTCCAAAAACATGTATGTTAGGTTGATTGGTGATTCTAAATTGCCCATGTGTGTGTGTGAGTGTGTGGCCCTGTGATGGACTGGCGACCTGTCCAGGCTGTACCTCTCCTGGCTTTCGCCCTTTCAGAGACGGCTGGGATTGACTCCAGCAGATCCCTATTACCCTGAATTAGGGAATAAGCAGGAATAGAAGATGAATTATATACTAATTGGTGGAAGAAACAATGTAAGATATCTTAGGGCCGATAAACTTGACCTGCTGCCCTTTTGTTAGACTGTACAATCATGATCCTCAGGTCATATTGTAGAATCTCAGTTGGCATGATGTCAGACTGTATGAGCGTCCAAACGTTTTTAAAAAGGACAAGAATACTTGTCCAGAATTTTACATTATCGATCCATGACATGTTCGGTAACCCGCGTTGTTTCTCTAATCGGTAGCTAGCAGCAAACAAACAGCAGCGCAACCCGTGATGCAAACGCTCCTTTTCCCCTTTATAACTCAATAACTTTCTCTTCTTGCTGTTCTGTTCTTGCACATTTTTCCAAGGTGGTTTGAAGTTGTCACTAATTGCGTCATCGGGTTTGGCGGTTCTATTGCTTTTCGGTTGTGACATTTGTTGTAAAAGTCACACTGCAGGAAAATGTCTGAAATCTTTATCACTGCCAGAATTTTATAAAGGAAAAAACTGATTGCATCGACCGCTAACCGTCTGCCGGTCAACATGTCAAACTAGCAATCAAAGACAAGAGATTTTAGTGTAGGATTAAAGGAATCTTTCGGGACATTTGTCCCAGATGTCTCCAATCTTGGGCAAAATCGAAAAGTGTACAAAGTACGGTTAAGCCCGAAATTATTCATACCCCTGGCAAATTCTGACTTAAAGTTCAACCAGCAAGTCGAAGACTTGCTTCAAGAAGAAGACTTCTGGTCTTCTGTTTTATGGTCAGATGAAACAAAAATTGAATTGTTTGGCCACAATGGTGTAAATAAAAGCTGAGAAATATTTTTTTCCACAATGATGCCTCTTGTACATCGTCTTATTATCTTTTGGGAGAAGCCTGAATAAAGCTGGCCGAATAAAAGTAACTTTAAGTCAGAATTTGCCAGGGGTATGAATAATTTCGGCTTGACTGTATAATATAATATTGCCAGCGTTTGTAATGCTATACAGTGAGCAAAAATGGGCGAGGATATACACAAAAGTAAATAAACACAACACACTCAAATTGTCACATGATTGTCATAAGTCATGATGAGCTGAGAGCAGTTTTTCTAAATAATTCACACATGTTCCAGAAGGTTCCGTCAGCAGCTGGTTTATACACCACTGAACTGACGAAGACACTTAACATCATCACCTCAGTGTGGAATCAGATTAAAATAGGATTAACATTATACTCTGCTTTACTATTATATTTCAGTGTATAAATGCATCTGGTGGCATTAAGGACCAAACGAGTTGTTGTCACTCACAGCTGTCAGTCAACTAAAATTTTGTTTGTGCCTCCGACAGGCCGAGCCAATCACTGGTCAGCGTTAATCGGTGCGTCTCATACCAGGAATTATGTGCTGTGGGAATACGGAGGATACGCCAGTGAGGGGGTGCGGCAGGTCGCCGAGTTCGGCTCGCCCGTCAAAATGGAGGAGGAGATCCGTCAGAAGGTAGAATAAAGTTTTCTGTCATGAAGTTTCCGCTGTGTGATCTGTAAAGATTAGCGTCAGTCAGGCGCAAGAGGAGAAGGTCTCAGTGCAGGTCCTGATTTCCCCGGAGTACTGCAGACTCACAGAAAGTTTCAGAAGGTCAATGGTTTTCATCAACATCAACAGTAGCAATATAATAATAATAATAATAATAATAATAATAATAATAGGGGTGTGAATCTTTAGGTACTTTACGATTCGATCCGATTCCGATTCTGGGAGTCACGATCTGATTCCACAATCGATTCTTAATCCTACCTCATTCAACCTGATTGACATTTTAATTGTATTGGGAATTGATTTTTTAAATTCGGATTTGGACTTTTAAAATGTTATAATGTGAACTTACACTTCATGTAACCATGTGCCTGAGGGTTTAGGTGGGAGAAAATGGAAGAGTACATTGTTTAAACATTTAATAAGTAATTAAGAATTGTTAAGCAGCAGAACATGCTTCATAACAGAACCGGCTTAATCGCTGTGGGGTAGAATGGAATTGTGAAGGAGGCATGCTGTGATTAAAGCAAATGGAACTGGCGAGGTTACTTTAAAAACAAACCACAGATTTGTACAAATGAGAGGAATATTGGAGCTGGAGGAAAGAAAACACGTAAGATGCAAAAATGCTGCTAACTTTAATATGAGTTAATTATGAAACAGCTAATGGTGTCTGTCTGGCATTAGGGTGTCCAATACATTTGTGTGCAATTCATGAATAGATGTTGCGTTGAATGTTTTTGTCGCTCCTGCATTTAATTTAGCAGTCAAAAATATATAATAATGATTTAATGGCTTAAAATGATGGTTTAAATAAAGATGAGTTAGTGATTTCTACCATTTCAGATTATCGAATAAAAGCGGACGGATTAATTAGTAGCTTTATAGTCAGCAAGAAAATCTATACAAAAAAAAGAAAGAATAATGACTAGAAGATAAAATAATACATTAATATTGTTTTTACATTAACCACTGCAACAATAATGATAAAAATCAATCTTTGAAAAATGTTCTTTATCATTCTAACACTTATTATATTCTGACATGAGCTCTGCTTTACAATGCATTGGTTTTATCTTCAGCTTCATGTTATTAGCTTCATGTTATTAGTTTAAGAATATTATTGTTCATCTACATGAAAATCCTCCATCTTAATACCTTAAGAGTTTTTTTAGTTAATCAAGACTAATCTGTTTACATTTATAGACTGCGATGTTCCTTCCTTCCTTCTCTCTTTATTTTATCTATCCATCCATCCAACCATCCATCCATCTATCCATCCATCCATCAATCCATCCAGCAATTCATCTATTTATACATCCACTATCCATGTTTTGATTCATTTGTCAACCTATTCATTCATTTATCCATCCATATATCATCTATCCATTCATCCAACCATTCATCCATAAATCCATACATACATCATCCAGTCATCCATCCATTCATCCAGCCATCCATCCATAAATTAATTAATTCATTCTTTTATTTATTCATGCATTCACTCATAAGTTAATTAATTCATTTATTAATTCAATTAATTATTCTATCCACCCATCCATCTATCCATTAATTTATCCATCCGTCTGTCCATCCATCCATTCATCTATCCGTCCATCTATCTATCCATTCATTTATCCATCCATCTAGTTACTCTGACTCATGTCTTGCACAGTGTTGTTGGTTACTAAAATTTGTCCCACTAAACTTGGACCTAAAAGGGACACTATGGACTTATCTCAAGATGCCATTTAGCCCAACAAGCATATCTTTGGACTTGGGATGGAAACCCTTAATTCACAAAAATACATGCACACACATTAAAAATACTTTATATATCTGACTTTGCGACACAGTTACACATGCTGAAATCTTTTCCTGCTGTGTTAATTCTTAGCTGTGTGGTGAAGACGTGCAAATATTTCATTAAAAATGTCGGTCTGGGGAGAATAATTGCATCCTATTAGTGCTGTATTTGAAGTAGCTCAGCTAACTAAAGGTCTGTTTGTTCAGATAATAGTCCACTTTTTTAAAAATCACCAAATCATTTATTTTAAAGCGTACGGCACAAAGGAGTTAATTTTTCTGCTTCGGGTCTGTATTGCTCTTTGTCTTTGAGTTAGTTCACAGCATGAATAATGACTAATGCACATTTTTTGGTCTTGGCCTTAAACTGTATAATATATGAAATATTAAAATATACAGAGCGCCAACAGACGTTATGTTTGTTAATATTTAGGTTTTCAATAACCAGTTGGTCAAGGCAAGTAAGTTGTTATAAAGGGTTGTTATTATTATGATAGATTTTGATAGATAAAAGGGGACATTAAATTCTAGCAAAAAAAAGTCCAGTCTCCACCATGTACTGTATATGTGGAGTTAGCATGTTCTCAGAAGTTTCGTTTATGTACTCTTGTTTTCTTCTCCAGTCCAAACTTTAAACTATCTGTAGTAAGTGAAAAGGATACATGTGTGTGTGTGTGTGTGTGTGTGTGTGTGTAAGACTGTGATTGTGCCCTGTTATTGGTTGGCACCCTGTCCCGGATATCTCTTGCCTTGTGCCCCAAGTCCCCTGGAATGGACTTCCTGTTTTCCTTAACCATGTGGAGGATAAGAACTAGTGAAATTTAGTGACTAAAGGAACATATACCTGGATTCAGGAATCTGCTGTGCATGATAGCTGATTAATTTATTTGTTTGTGGACTTTACTTCCATTGACTGTTTTTTTTATTGCTGTTGTTGTCATTTCAGAAAAAATGAAAATACTGCTAGCTGGTTGTATGAATGGATGGATGGATGGATGGTCTTTTGTTAAGCTGAGACAAATGTAAAGCCAAATCACAGCGATAAATTGACATTTCAGATAGCCACCAACCTAAAATCTAGCCTAGGTACAAACAGCTTGAAAACACATTACTTGAAAAGACTTTTTAAAAGAGTCTCTGGGGATTAGTAGCCTCCGTAGATGAGGATTTGAAGACACAGTCTAATTAGGCTGATGGTGTTTACCAAATTTGAGACAGGTGTTTTTACCCCAGATCAGTGTTTCGCTCAATTTCTGACAGAACCTACGACATACTCATTAACAATTTTTAGCCATTACGTTGTCAGAGTTACTTAATCCAGTGCCTCGATATCACACACTCCTAGCCCTATGGAAATAGCATGTCAAAGGTCACTCGGGTCAAGTGGAGGCGGAGCTTTGCTCTGCATTTTGATTAGTCTCATTAGTCTGTGTGCTCCAGGTCATGGTTTTCGTGCAATTTTTGTGCTAATTCCCTGCCGCGAAGGCGAGCAAGCGATAAGAGGGAGACAGAAGAAGATGAGACGGAGAAGGTCAGCTGTAGCGCGATGTGTCAAACCCAGCCTCGTTTTAATACTGAGACAGGAGCGAGAAAGAATTTAAAGGCCACCTACAAAAGGTTCATCCCCTACATGTCTCCGTTTGTGTTTTGATATGCTACGACTTCAGCTTTTTTTTCAGGCTGTATGCAGATGTTATTATTAATACATTTTCGTATTTACAACGTAGCCTTATCAGACCTGTCATTAAACATTTTTACCAGAGTATACGTATCATGGTATTTTGACATGCTGTGTTGCCATTTTTTTGCACCTTATCAATGATGCAATAAGGAAAAGAGACGGTAACGAGTAGAACAGTAGAGTTGCATGTACAGCAAAAGGAAATGTCTGGCTTTTGACATCCCCCACATGTGGCTGACCTCAGGGTCATAGTATTACATAGCGCGATTACGTCTATGGGTCATAACAAAAGTAGAAATCTCAAAGTAGAAATCGGTGTAACGTGTGCAGAAAGTTGAAAAAACGTGTGCAGAAAGTTGAAAAACCTTGCGGTAAATTGTTGTAGTTAATTTGTATGTGTACACCTCCCTCATGTTCCTTCCAAAGTAACTAAGCAAAAGCAGCTAATGTCGTAATTACAACTTTTTAACTTATAAATACTGTTTGAACTTCCCAAGAGGACCACCGCACACATTAGACCAGAGCATTGATATAAACCTTGCGATGACTGGACTGAGCTGAAGATTTGTCTCTTTCTGTATTTCTAGGTTCTAGAATGATCCTAATTTCTAACCTTTTGCTCTTATAGAACCTCTTCCGGTTCGATTTGCATTTGTTGTGACAACAGCCACCACTTTTCATCCTCCATCATCTCCATTGATCTGTGCCCTGAGCCTTTGTTTGCTGGCGTCACCATACATCAGCGTTGTCATATATTTTTTTATGTTGCATCGTTTGTATGTCAGCTACTCTATCAAAGCTGTGTTTGACTTTTGCGGCTTGTCCATTTGTCATACTGTTGTTTTTTGCTTGTGATACCCTAGGGCAGTGTTTTTTAAACTTTTTCTGCCGTTTCCCACTTTGGCGGTAGGGAAGGGTTCCAAGCCCCACCGATCCCATTAGTCTTTAACTGTTAAAATGTATAAATATTCAATCTATAAATATCACATTTTAAAAGCATAACACCAATATAAACTTATCTGTCCCCACACACCCATCATAAATCCACTGTCTGTCCTGGTTTTCTACTGCTGCTGTTACCAAATCTCCAGTTTTTTTTTTTTTATTCCATGTCACAAACTTATCCATTTCTAACGTTCATACTCGTTACCGCATACCGCCTCCCCCTCCAGTTTTTTTTCTGCTTCCGACTTTAATTCATTCTCTTGGTTCCATGTGACATTTTCTTCGGAGTCTAATATTGTTTTGAGTACGACTTACATTTAAATTTATTTTTGTTTTGTTTTGAATGTGTGGTCTATAAATGACCAAATTTCCCCCCATTTATCACGCACCACTTGTTATGCCTTTATGCCTCATCATACTTTGAGAAACGCTGCCCCCCAGAGGAACCTTCATGCTTGCTTGGGTTTCCTCTCGATGTCGCCACTTGCTTTGTTTTCGAAGCCACATTTTTTTAGCCCCGGCTTTAGGTAAAAGACGGGGCCCGAATGATCAGACAGTCGACCCAACATAAAACAGACAGTTTGAACAACAGCTGCACTGGACGGTCCGACACCAGTTTGCCTGAGAAGGTTAACTTAACATTATACAGGTGCTACTCTGAGTAAGCTTTGCTAGTATATAGTATTAATGGTGGGATACACAGTATTTATAGATGTATGTAACAAAAAAAAACTTGACAAGTCTTAAAGATTGAATTGTCTGTAATTAGGATATCTGTGTAAGATATCTCAGAACATCGTATTGAAATATTGACAGATTCTGAATCTTGAACAACCTACTATTTCCTCTAGTTCACTTTCTGGCTTTATAAATGTATGCATAAAGACTTAATAAAGTATGTTCATGACAGTTAAAGGTAGAATGAGTGGAAAGCGCATCAATAAAGAGGTCTGGGGTGCAGTCGATGGGTGTTTAGTTTAAAGGGTTAAGTCAGAGTCAGGACTTCCTCTCCAATCAGAACACAAGGGGTTTGTGCACAGGGCCATTGTCATGCTGGAACAATGTTTGGGCCTCAATTCAGCTGAAAAGAAATCATAATTGCTACAGCAAAGGCATCGTGTGCTTCCGACTATATGAAGTTTGGGAAAGAAACACATATACTGTAGATGTGATGGTCAGGGGTATACAGGCATTTACCTTCGACTATATAGTTATATTTTAGATTTTAGTGCTGAATCTGACTTTTGAAACTGTGTCTAAGCACGAGCAGACGAATTTTGAGTGTGAGAGCATTTGCCTTTTTATTTATTTATATGGCAGATGCTTTTAACCAACGCAGAATCCAAAATAAGCCCTGAGCTGCAGTACTAAGAGCATATGCCAGGCTTTTATTGTCATCCTAACCTCCTTTTTCTGGACTAATGTGTCGATTTCGCTACGTTCGGTTCATCCTGAAGGCTGTGGAAATGATAAAGAATCCAGAATCTGCTTTAGGTAAACTCACGTCAGTGATCGATTTAACTCAGGGTGCTTTTACATATGCAGCATTTATAGGAGAATTTAGACACTCCAGTAAGTGGGTGCCTTCTATCACCTGAAAATCAGGGTGTAGCACCATATAACAAAAATGGACTACCGTGAAAGAGGCATATTTGAGGGATGGCGTAGATGTCATGGAAGTCAAATATCAACAAAGTCTTATTAGCTACACAACATTAAAACGGCAACAACAACAAAACTTTAAACAGCTATGAAAGATGACAGCAAAAGTTCTTTTGAGCTCAACGGGGAGTGGTAGCGAAATCTGCTAGCTTTAGAAATCTGTTGATGCTAAGGTAAGCGTTTGATGGCTAATGTTTAGGGCTAAAGAAACAGGTGTGTTAAGCGGTTCTATGTGGAAACTTGTCAAGTTCTTAAAGACATTAATAGCACCACTGATATAATGTGAATTAACTGTAAAAAAAAAATCTTTTTCTATAATTATGAACGCAAATCATTTGTTCAATAGTTAATCAATATTTTAAGTTTTTTGGTTTTTTTTTTCTTAAATAATATTTCTTATTCTTTTTTATTCGATGCAATAACTGTCACACAAAACATGTTTATCCACCTCCATGACTTGAAATTTACGGTGGGAATGTCAGATTATAATTATATTAATTTTAGCTCTGTATTGGTAAAAGGGTATTGCGATATCATGTATATCATGCTACATTTACATTCACAGCATTTGGAGACGCCCTTATCCAGAGCGACTTACATTACAGAGCAATTGGGAGTTATAGGCTTTGATCAGGGGCCCAGGGGTGGCAACTTAGTGGTGCTGGGAATCGAACCCCCGATCTTTCAATTAGCAACCCAAAACCACTGAAATACCACTTTATGGGTCACAATATATCACAATGCAATACATTAAAAAAGTAAAACTAAAAAAATAACAAATACAAAGTCAGAGGTGTCCTTATTTTTCCTAATATGTTTGCTTCTGAGGGGCAGCACGTGGCTTTGTGGTTAGTATTGTTGCCTCGCTGCAAGAAGGCCTGGGTTCGATTCCCGGCGAGTGAATCAAACACACACAAGTTTTAGTGAGAATTAAAGAATAACACGAGAACAACTTCTATTTCAGATTAGTACTGATAGTCCTACAAGACGAAGAAAGCTGTAAGTCTAAAGAGATCATGTAATACATCCAACCACAAGCACTAACAATCATTAGTGCGGCTGCAGACCGCAAGAAGCAACCCGGATTGGCAAACACAGACCGAAGTGCAGCTGAACACGTCTCACTTTTCACGTTCAAGTGCTCTCAGAGGAAATGAGTCTCCAGGTGTTTCATTAAGGCTGCAAAGGAATCCGCTGAACGGAGCCAGACACTTCGTCACATCGTTACACAGCTTCGTATTGGGAAAAAAGTGTCTGGTATGGAACGATTTATTGGTCTTGAGCAATAAATAAGTTTTATGCAAAGCTACATGCAAATTGCAAATACGAATTCGAGCATAAACTTGATTAACTGGATTAAACTTCTCGATTAGGATTCTGTCTATAACCCAGAAACCTTTTTCTCAAAGATTTGTGCCAAGGATAGTGAATAAGGAGGATTTTTAAAGTTTCTTTAAAAATATTATAATTTAACTCGTTATCTTTCAGTGGTTCCAGTTCGACACCTGAAAAACTGAGCTTCTACATCCCAGTTCATAGGTTCAATTCCTGGCACCATTAGACTACTGCTCAGGTGGATAAATGTAAGTCGTTAAAGATAATTATTTTGACTAAATGCCACAAATGTAAATGTTATTTGTTCGAGTCTCACCTCAGTCATAAGCTATGGGTTTAATTAAATTTCAATCTTGTTGGATGTAAGAAAAGTCATTGTGATAATGTTACTCAATTCTGATATATGTATCGAAATTAGGTTAATGCAACAAAATAAATTTTTAATTGTATATTGCAAAATAGAGTTATAATTTTTACAGTAAAAATGGCAATTAAATTCCAGGTAAAAACTTTGTAAAATGGTAGCTAGATTTTTTGTCTATTATATTTAAAAAATACAAAATATCGTATATATATATATATATATATTGATATATATAACATTGAATTAAAATTTAAACTGTTAATATTTATATTTTAAATTTAAATATTACTTTTTTACTTTAATTTTCTTTTTGCTTACTAGAAAATGCTAAATATTTTAATAACTCTTACTATTTTGAAAGTACTGTGCGTGCGCTCGCGCATACCCTCGTTCGGCTTTTCTCACATCCTGTGATTGACAGGAGAGAAATATTGCCGTCCTTCCCACCCAGAGATCCCGGCTAATTTATTCCCTTGGCTCTTGGGCCTGGAAATCTGTGGCATCTTTGGCATCTCCTGACGATAGATGAATATTTCTCGTTTTCCCACCAGGTCATTGTTTACCAGAATCCAAATCAATCTTTAATACATTCTGTTCATTTGCATTCATACACTATGAATAACTGGGAAAACGAGGTCACATGCAGGAGGCAGGAAGTAAACAGTATATAAATGAGGAGTTTGCATCTGAAGTCTTCAGCTTTGGAGTATTTCTCACAGGGAAATATGCAGGCTGATACTCACTAGTGGTGATGATTTTGAGATGTTGTAAAAAAAAAAAAGCTTCCATTATACAGACATTAGTGTGTGTGTGTGTGTGTGTGTGTGTGCAATTAGTAGCTTTATTATTTTAATTGTTATTTTAAAAGGCTCATCGGGTGCCAAGTTGATATGATTCTTTAGGGTCTTAATGAAACGTCTATAATATAATTACATTAAAAATTCTAATTGGTAGTGTAAAAGAACACTCATTTAACCTTGTGAAAAACTGCTCTGTTTACAGCAACCCGTTTCAGTGCATGTTGCTTTTAATGTTAATGACGTTTACTGAATTTAGCAGATGCTCTTTTTCCAGAGTAACTTACATTTATCTATTTTATACAACTGAGCAGTTCGGGGTTAAGGGCCTTGCTCAGGGGCCCAACAGTGGCAACTTAGTGGTGCTGGGAATCGAACTCCAATCTTCCAATTAGCAGCCCAAACTACCACTTCCCTGCATCGAACCCCAGTCTTCCACCTGACAGGCGAAGATACTGTCCACTATATAAGTTCACTAATTAGCTTTGTTCACTCCACCCATCTGTTTTGTGGGCGCTTCCACTGCTCCAAAACCAATAAAAAATTATTTTTCAATGACTTTTGTATTATCATCAGACATCATTATAAACCATCTACAAAGGTAAGCTACTGTAGTGTTAGCATGCTATTTTTACAGACAACGTACACACATCGTTCATTGTTCTACACCCTACCAGCACACACCGTCGCCTGAGTATTAATCACATACACCAGCACCTCTTCAGTCTATCACAAACACTCAGCCTATTTCTACACACACCCCTTACTCACTCACTGTCTGGTCTGGTGGATGTGATTTTGCCAAGTAGGATGTGATCCTGGATAAATATCCTTTGTTGATCCTGGATCAACATTTTAATCGACCAATTATAACCATCTGATGTCATCAGCATGTGCCGACCAAGCCAGCTTCGATACATTTTTAAATCTTTCCCCTTTTTATCTGCAAAGAAACTGAAAAAGTGAGTAAATGTTGAAAAATATCTTATAGACTGAAAATTCCTTGATTCTTTAACAATTTACTGACAGTGACGATTTCTGAATCAACACACACACACTAATAACATCAGATGGTTATGATTCATTGATTGAAATGTTCAGAAAGTAAATCCAGGATCACATCCTACTTGGCAAAATCACGTCCGCTGTCTGGTCTCATACAATGTATGTATGTTCGCATGCTCGCTAAACGATAGAACCCTCTGCTGAGCTGCCCGCCTGATTCTCCGGCACCTGTCCTGATCAGATCCTGCCTGCCCTCCGCAGAGCCCGCTGGGTCTTATTATTATCTCTGTCGCTTGTCTGTTTCCTCTGTGACATTTTTCATAAAAAGCTCTGCTTGACAGGGTTTAAACCAAAGCAATTCTATTTGATGCATTGATTGAACAATGCTGCATTAATTAGCACCGCCTACTGTTCCCTCTCTTTTTCTTCTTTCTCTTTTTCTTCTTTCTCTGTCTCTTTCTATCTTTTGCTTTTTGTGTGAAATAAACTACAGGATTATCAGGACTCGGTCAGGCTTGCCGTGTGTGTTGCTTAAGTAACTCTTACATAATGAATCAACTTCATTTGGGTTAAAAAGTTCCAGAAGATTCTTAAAATGAAATAGGATCCGACATAATTAACTCAAATGTGTTTTAGAATAATAATAATAGAAGATCATAAATAATAAATTGATAGTTTGTGTAAAATGTCCAATTTGTCCAAAATGTCCAATTAGCACAAAATGCTACATAAAAATTGATTTTTTTCCACACAAAGTAACAAAATAAAGTAGAAATCTAAATCACATATAAGATCCTACACAATAAAATAAAATTCTGTTCAATTTTGTGTAAAATTGTAAAGTCCAATAAAATTTTAAGTCTGAAAATTTCAGTTTTACATAATAAATCCGAAACCCTATAAAAAAGTTATACATTTCATAAAATTAAAATAAGATCTTACATAATAAACTAAAATTATGTGTAACAATATTTTTAAACATTCATTCATCTTTTATACCTGCTTATTCCCTGATTCGGGGTCACAGGGATCAGCCAGTCCATCACAGGGCCACACACACTTACACTCACTCCTGTTGGCAATTTAGAATCACCAATCAACCTACAACATACATGTTTTTGGACTGCAGAAGGGAACGAGAGAACCTGGAGTAAACCCACACAAGTACGGGGAGAACATGCAAACTTCACACAGAAAGACTCCTGCCTGGCAATCGAACCCGGGACCTTCTTGTGAGTCAACTGTGCTAACGATGCAGCCCGTTATTTTAAACATTAAAAAAAATTTAGTAATAAGGTGTTACCTAAAATAAAATTAAGACCACAAATCAGTAGCCTGACTCTACTGTATTTTGCTAGCTGGTGGATTTTAAAATGGCGTGCATTATCTAGATTTATCTAGCTTTATCTGGAATCGCTCAGATGAATTAAGGTAGTTGTGGTGGAGGAGAGCGGGTTTCTTTACACGTCTAAAGCGCTTCTGTACAGCTGCAAAATAAATACGTCCCTTCGTCTTCATCGCACTGCTGTTGTCAATGACGAATAGCGGCTGATCATCAGGAACAATGTACATGTGAAGAGCTACTGTTTTTCTCTCCAGCAGTCCTCTTACTTTAAAGATTTATTTCTGCTTTTTTAAAGCGCTGGCTGCTGCCGCATGCTTCTGGTGAAGAACTTCATTGTGAAGAACCAGACTATTTCATGCAGAATTATGAAGCGTAGCTCAAAACCAGAAAACATACAGATGAATATAACTGATGGTACGCTGACAGGGCTAGCAATACTACGCAAAGTATAGCTTGTGATGCTAGATTATGAAGATAAGCCACCAGATGTGAAAACAGAATTGATGCCTAGAATTTTGGTGAGGGCGCCTTCCTGTGGTTGGGAGCTGGAGGCGTTACATTCATTCTGAAATTTATGTTCGATTTAAAATATGTCAAAATTTATCTCAAAAATATTGTACTGACATATACTGTAATTTAGCTTGGTGGAATTTTCAGAGTTTGGACTAACTGTCCCAGATAAGTTAACAAATGTAAAACAAATAACTCAAAATACAACAAATACAAAGCCAGAGGTGCCCTTGTTTTTTCCGCTATGCTTGTTTCTGAGACAACAACCGTTTGTGTCAGCGCTAACTACAGGAGCGGAGGAGTAATTGACGTTGTTTAGCATGCACTGAGGGTTTTACTTAAATATTAACGTAAATGTAAATCATAACGTAAATATGTATTGAAACTAGAGGTTAGAATATTGATACACAATTGCGAAAAAAATATTGCAATATTTAGCTGTATTGAAATTTTTACACAACCCTAATTTTATTATATGTTAAAATTGATTATTTAATAAGTCATTAGATATGTCTCTAATAGACATTCTAAATATGATATGTACTATAAATATTAACACTATTAAAGATGCATAAGTGTCGATCAGGTGGAAACGTTTTCTTATTCTGGATTATCAGCCTGACTCAAAGTTCATCCATCTAGTCCAGCTAGTCAGGCTGATCCAGCAGAGATGCTGAAGAGAATAATTAAGGCCATTTAAAGAGCAGAGCGAAACTCTTTCTACACTGTAAACAAAAAATTGACAGAAAAGATACCTTGTCCTGTGAGGTTCTTTTTTTGTTCTTTTCATCTACAATTCCAAGCTAACCAGCCATTAGACGCCTGTAGGCTGGCTGAGACGCCATTGTTTGGGTTCGAGCCGCATGTGTTGTATATAAAGAATGCTTTACAACAGAACAAACGGCTGGTTTCAGCATGGCTGGCGGGTTTTCTGGAGGTCTGTCAACTCAGCTTTGGCTATTCTGTATAGACAAGCAGTAACAAAAAAACAAGACTAATGCTTCTTCTGGCCACCATTCAAACCGGCGCAAGTTTACCAAAGAACGACAGAGGGAGAAAAAAAAGCCCCGACAGTTCAGTGAGGTGTCTGGAACCCTTTTTGTGGCTAAAGATTTGTTTTCTTTACTGAATGCTTGGATTCTGTCAGGCTTTCTGTAGACCTTCTTGTCTATTTGTCACCCAAGCTGTGAACTCGTCTTTGGCACTGTTCCCTAATGTGTTGTCAAAAGAAACAGAGCGCTAATTAAATCAGGACTTGGAGTACAAATGCCAAAGTTTTTGACTTGACAGCAAAAAAATAAAGTTTAGTGGTATTATTTTCACATTTAAAGCATTTGGAGGACACCCTTATTCCTGGGGGTTGAGAGCCTTGCTTAGGAGCCCAACAGAGGCAGAATCAAACCCCAATCTTCCAATTTGCAGTCCAACACCTTCCACTACTGCTACACTACTTTCGCTAGCACTTCCCCCATTTTTAACAGTTTTTGTCATTGGGTTTGTTATTAAGGACGAAAATGTATGGGTGTCATTGTTTCTACAAAAACCAGCTGTTTTGTCAGGTGTGTGTTAACTTAGTCTAAATAGTCTAAAATCATATGAAAAATACCCATAGAAGAACATTAATGCGGCATGGTATCTAACTAAAGACTGGGTCTTTATGCGATAAGAACTGTCGGCTTTTATTATTCGTTTAAAAAATTATCAGGACCTAGTTAGAAAAAACTGAGCTCTTTATTACTTTAATCAGACACACAACATAAATTTGTTCGACAAATTAAGCGAACACTGTCTATGAGTCTTATTTATAAAACTAATCTACACTGTTGCACAATTAAAGTCTCATTAGGATGTAAAAGCGGAGCGTTTGTTAGTCCTAAGTGTAACAAAGAGTCGGTCGAACCTCAACTGGGATCAATATGCAGCTCTAATAACAGCGAAAATAAACAGAGAAAATCAACTCGCAGTCGACGAATAGGCACAGGATCACGGCAGGCAGAAAAATCCGGGAATAAAACAAGGTCACTGGGGCAGGAAGCAAGAATCAAACATGAGAGTAATAAGGCTGAAAGTCAATACACGGGACACGCAGATGCTCAGTAAAATCAGTGTCGGCAAAGCAGGATGCTGAGGAAATAAGTGGTATGACTAGTTAGAAGGGACTGAGAACCAGGTTAGGAGGCGATGGTTCCGGGTGCGGCATTATGGGTGATGTAGTTCAGCTGGGAAGTTGATATTTTTCTATGAGAATATAGCCTTTCAGAGGTGCTGTTTGTAACACTTGAGTGTTCAGTTACATGAGTAAGGAATAAGGATTGACCGATATCAATTGATTAGAGTCGGTACCGATTAATTGCATACGTGACTGATAAACGATAAGCAAAATCCATATTTCATTTTTTTTTTCTTATGTTTTTGACCAAACACACTTTCTTGTATCTTATTTTTAACAAGATATAAAAATCTGACACTAACAATTAACCGCAAGGTCACCTAAACGTTTAACTACAACCCGAATTCTCAAAAAGCTAGGATGCTTTTGGACTTTGTTCCCATTTGTGTGGTTTCTGAAAGTTCTGGTTTCATTTCGTAATGTCAATCACGGAATCATAGTTATGAGTGATGCAGTGTCATCTGAGGGTCAGAAGACCATGGACACCCAAAAAAGGTCTTGTCCCCTACGCACAGAGATTTCTCCATTACTTCTGAAGCTTTTGATGATGGTATGTACTGTAGATAATGAAATTTGCAATTTAACATTAAGGAACGTTGTTTTTGAAGTATTCTACAATCTTTTTTACACACTCTTTCACGGATTAAAGAGCCTCTGCCCATCTTCAGTTCTGAGAGACTCTGCATTTTTTTATAGCTCATCATGTTACAGAACTTCTTATTGCAAAATCTGACAGGATATCAGGACGTGTGTATGTGTCCGCAGACAGTAATATAAAAAGTCCTAAAACTGAATGGTCGTCTCCGAAACACTCCTTATAATTTTGACAGATCATTTTTATTTTAATCCCCCAGACGTTTCATGTGATATGTTACACAAGCTTTAATTGTGTGTGTCTCTCAGTGTATCCAGAGGTTAGCAGGCCAAATATTGGAACGAGAACCAGTTAACGTGTCGATGAGGAATAATCTGACACCTCGACAGAGCCGCACTTCTTGTTGTTGGGAAACTCAAGTAGGGGATTATTCCTCACGTCGCACCTGGTAGCCATGCGTCCAGATCACGTCCAGTTGATTTGTAAGACGTGCAGCGAGCTAGATGTGTGTAATCTCACTGGAAGGTCTTGTGTACATTGTGGAACAGATTTTTTTATAGAAGGGACTGGTTGGTAAAAGTAGAATTTAATGGCAATTATGACCAGCAATGTGGATTTCTGGATTTCAATACAATGACGTTTTTTTTTACATTGTTACTAATTTTGGTTTCTATAGGTGATCCCGAAACTGAAACCAAATTCAACAGTGCAATAAATTTACATTGTAATAAGAGCTGTTACACATTCAGATAAAGCCGACAACATGCTCTTGTTGTGTTGTTTTCACCCCTTAACAGGGCTGCACAAATTGCAGAAAATGCATCTATGACAAAAACATTAAAAATCCCTTACCCTTACACACGTTCTCTAGATTTCAGGTCGCTAGTTTTCTTTTTATATGACTTATAGACACAATCAAGTTTCCAGTGTGTCACTGTAATATTTTAACAATTTTATGGTTATATGTTGGTAAAAGTTTATAACCTTTAAGCATTTGATTTGGACACATATCCAGAGTGAACCAGTATGGCATTGGCTCTTTTAAAAATCGCATACTTCTGTACTATTTAGTAGATGTAACAGTCTAAATTTTATTCATACCACCCGTAACCATACTTTATAGAAAATACAGTACCTTAATGAAGGTCGGGGAACGACCTTCAAAGCAGTTCTTCTTTAAGTACTATGCAAATTTTGGACGTAGGCTTTTTTTTTAATTATTTCAAGGGTCCCGAAGTGGTTCTGGGAATCAAACTCATGTCCTTTTTAGCATTAGTTTAGCACCTTATATACTGGGGTGCGTTATATGTCATTTACTTTTAAGTTCAATTGATGAAAACAGGCTTTTAGGTACAAATTTGCATTTGCAGACCTGCTTCAAACCTATTTTAGGTTTAAGATTTAAACAACGGTAAAGATTAAATAAAATTGATTTCTATTGCTGTTTGATAGAAGTAAACATACGACGTTGCAGATTGTATGTTTTTGGCATGTGTTACCGAGTTGCGATACTTCAGTAAACAAGAGAGTGTTTCAAAACTAGAGCTTTGAGCTAATGCGGAAAAGGACGGCTGCAGGTTTTGGACATCATTCGACATCTGGGGAGTGTAAACACTTCGTCATCTTCAGCGCAAGAGATCAGCAGAGGACGTTGAACAAAAATGATGGATGAAGAGCGATTGCCGAATATGAACTCGGGGCGTAAAGTCGCACGCTGTTGTTGGGCTTTGTCTGTTTTGAGTGTGATGGACATCTCTATTTCTTTCGGTGTCACAAGAGTCTCAGAATGGCGAAATGCTGTTTCTTTACTTTACTAAACAAATCCCAGATATCTCCGTCTAGCTTCCTCCCTATCCGTTCGTAGAATCCATTTTGGAGGAAGTCGAGATGGAGAGAAAACGTGCGTGCCACTCGCTCTAATTGCTATCCATTCATCAGTTTCTGTAAATTGCATCGGCAAAAAAGACAGCATGCTTCGGGACACGCTGACGTTTTTAAGCGTGCGATGAAGGTGCATCTTTCGTCGTGCACTCATACAATCTGCATAGCAGATCGTAATAAAGCTCTGCACTTATTGCCACCTGTCAAGCATGTGCATCTAATCCTGTAAAAACGCTAAGAGGTATATCAGCCCAAGTTTTAACAGACAGCACCATCCTGTCTATCGTGTGTCTAAGAGTGTGGGTTTGTGTATAACGACAACGCTTTCAGCTATTTCAGCAGAGTAGTGGTGTGTATTAAAACGTGGCGCTCTTCACAATCCCCTCAGGAACCAGAATTGTTCTCAGAAAGAATCCTCGCTCCAGCTGTGCAGCCAAAATATTCCTGTAATAAGATTCAGCTGATGTGGCCCGGTACCTCGGGTCCCTCTTCTCCGCTACAGGCTTCATATCCCAGCAATAACACACACACATAAAAACACACGCTCACATTATGCACCCTGCTTTTCCGATTCAGGAGGGAGCCATCATAAATCTGTTTTCAATAAAGCGCTCTTTTTCTCTCACTCTCTTTCTCTCTCATTCTCTCTTTCTTTTTCATTCTCTCTCTCTTTCTCTCGCAACGGTTTTCTCGATGCAAATAAGCGCTCGGCGTCTGTCAGCGATCTCTTATAACCCGATGTAAGGAGCGAAGGGCATGGAGCTCGATGTCTGTGTGTAAGCATGTCTTCCTATATAAAGGTTTCACACACACGTCCCTAAGTTCACCTACTCACACACACACACACACACACACACACACACCTACAAACGTATACCTTACATAGAGGCTAAATGATTGACAGCAAGATGCCTGATAAACACCTTAAATTAATGAAAATAGGAAAAAAACATTTCGATTCAGACTAATCCACCAAAAAATGTATAAAGGTATATCTCCATGGTGACGGTTTTGCAATTCTTCCAAGCAGTTTAGAAACCGCACCCACAAATTTCTTATCCGTCTTATATAGATTTTGTAAACCGTATCTTAGTTTTTTTAATCCGCACCCACCAATTTTTTAATCCATTCCCAGGCTTTTGCTATCCGTTCCCACAGGTTTGTAAACTGTACTGACGGATTGGTGGCCCCTTCCCCCCAGTCTTTGCCGGCAGATTTAACCAGGCCACTTAATTTAGGTGTGAGATGTAAAAACAAATAATGTATAGGTTATATTGTCATTCCTATGATCTCTGGCTGAATATAATTTTATAATAGTCCACGTTATTTAGGACCCGAGCACCTACGGTGTGAGGACCCTATTGAAATCGCTATGTATCTTCTTCTTCTTCTTAAATTGCATTTTTAAGGGCTTTGCACACGTCCCAAATAGTGGAAAAAAATTACGTCTGATATGGGATAGTACACGTTTATTCAACTTTTTTATTTTTTTTACATTTTCCAAACGTTGTATTTTAACGAACTTCTCCTAGAAATTTAATCAGATCGACACCAAATTTGGTCGGTGTCGTCTACAGCTACAGTTTTTGTTGAAGGATGTTGTACATGTTGTACATTGTGCAATGTCCAATCTTCCACAAACATTAAATATTTGCTAAGATCTACATGCCAATATTCAGTTACAGTTATAGCGCCACCTGCTGGCAACAGGAAGTGATTATATTTTGCATATTTTTCCACATTATAATTGGTCAATCTTATCAAAATCAGTGTTATTTGGAGTTTTTGTTGGGTGTCTCTGTGGTGGCATGGCAAAAGGTACAAATCGATGTCTGATCTGCCCTAAAGTTCAGATGTTTGATCGCATCTAATCAGTGAAATAGTTATTACAATACACAATGCCAGGTTTAGTAGACAATAATTATAAACTTTTGAGATGATCACAAATAAACACGAGATTTTTTAATTGTCATCAGTCACATCGGGTGTTCTAGAGTTGATAATCACTGTAAGCATCCAGTTGAGACAATTTGATGTCTTCCACTAAATAATACACACTAAAACCATGTACAATAAGATTCCTTACCATGTAGCTGGAAACTTGCTGTGAGAATCGTTCACCTGTGGAAACGGATTGCGAAACTGTCTGCATGGATTATGAATTTGTGGGTATGATGAACTAAGGAGACGAATTGCAAAACCGTAACACCAGATTGTTTTTTTTTTCCTGCAGGTGACTTAGCAGGTCCTGTATCTATCAGTATTTACCCAGATGAATTTTCTTATGTAATCCGATTATGCAAACTAACTTTTGCCAATGTTTTTTAAATAGAAGCATCCAAGATGGTGCTTTACTAACAGGCGGAAATTCTATGGTAATCAAACAGACCAGACAGAAGCTTGTCAAACCCACTGACAAGCCGAACACAGCCTGACAGATTATATTTACATTACATCTCATTACATTTGTCATCAGATGTCATTATTCAGTGCCTTTTTGAAAGCCTTGTAGTGGCAGCTTGGTGGCTCTGCAGACCGAACCCACAATCTTTTGATGTAAATGCCTTTATTTTGTCACATGATACAGCGCCACTGAAGCAGGAAGGGTTAAGGGTCTTGCATAAGAACCCAACAGTGGTGGGGCTTGAACACAGGTGTTTCTGGTCTTCAAATCAACAGCTGGCATTGGTGGGGCCTTAACCATTTCAGCTACCACTGCCCCCAATTAACACTTTAACCACAGATTACCAAACACTACCGCTAGATAAGCTATACTGTTTGCTAATACTAAGAAAATAGAATGATGCAGCATTTCTTAACAACTTACAGTTTCTCGGCTAGTGAATTTGATGTCCCCTTTTTTTTTACTGCTTTGCTATTTTTAGCGGCTGCACATCTGTGTGGCTTTGTTAGTGCGTTCAGCTTATAGTAGTCTGCAACGTTTATTTTGGTTTTTAAAGAAGTTAATGATGCAGAATTCTTAAGCTCTAATTGACCAGTACATCATTTTTAGTCTTCATGTTAATAGACTGACACCTGAGATAAATGTTAATCAAGGAATAAACTGATGGTTACTTTGTTGACCAGAGTTTTGCCTCATGGTCAAGCATAACACAAGACTACAACACTTGACACATTCAAGGATGATAAATACAGGGCCAAATCTGGGTGTCGAGGGTTTTTTTCCTAAGAAAAAATGAGATATTAATAGACGGTATTGTGTAGTTGTTGTCACTGAGGTAAGAGTAAGATATTAAACACAAAGCTAAACAGAGGTTCCTTGCATGTTAGAATGTTTCCAGCATTTCGTCCTTCATCGGAGCCTCATCGCATTTATACAACTGAACACTTGAGCTTGCTTAATGGTGCACACTTGATTGCACTGGAATTTGAACTTTTTTTACCTTTGATTAATCTTAACCACTGAACCGCAATGTGTCGTTTTTTTGTTTCTTATTGTTTTGCAAATTAATAAATGTAAGTAACAATAGTATTGATAGTTTTTTATTCATATTTCACTCTCTGACTATTACTTTGCCACATTCCTGCCTGCCTGAATCAGACCTTTAATCGGATTATTTGAAATACCTAGACGGACGTTTAAAGCATGCCACAGGGTATTAAATGCAGAAAAATAATTGTGATTGCTTTGGCTTAGGGAAGGTAGCAGTGGGAAAGACTGCTGGCACAGGCACTAGTAAATAAGGACTAGTTTTAAGACCTCAGTCACAAAAATAATCACGCTTCTAAATATCCAAGGAGCAAAAAAACTGCCTGAATAAATCTGAAATTCAATAAGAGGAAAGTATGTTTCGACATCCAAGGGCTTCGAAAAAGTGTGTGTGTGTGCATGAGGTTAGGGAAGCTGGTTTGAAAAGAATTAAAGTGTGACATTGCTGAAAATAATTGCTACAAATGTGCAAATTGGAACCATTACCTGCAGTCCTGCTTCATTTTCCAGCCTCTCATGGTACTATTACAGTCAAAAAAGTGATGACTTAATTTAGGCCTTAGGGCTTTAGAGCTTTGTATGATGAGAAAAGTCTGGTAACACACACACACACACACACACACACTTAGGCACAGTGGGTTGCAGGTTTACGGCGAGGCAGGAAGCCTTAGTGGTGAGTTCAGAAGGTCGAATGCAACCTGACAGCCCGGATATTATGAAGAACAGCATTAATGGTGCTTTTCTATCCAAAGTCTTTGCTTTTATCATCAAATCATACATGTTTGACTGCTGCTTGTTATTTCTTATGAGATGTTTTGAAATACACTGAATATTCCACTAGCTTGTGGACACCTGGCCATCATATTCATAACTGGAGGTGATTCTGAAGATTTGTTATCATTAGTGACGTCAAGCACTGATGTTGGGGTGTTTAGAAGGTCGGGGTTCCAGTTCATCCTAAAGGTGTTCAGTTTAACTGCAGGACATGAGTTCTTCAGCCCCAACCAGAACACAGCAGGTCTTCAGGGATCTCAGGGTCTTTGTGCACAATAGTATTCATGCTGGAACATTGTTTGCAAGTAAGTACTGTAAATTATAGTTTGGCTTACCCTAGTTTGGTGGTCAAAGCACAGGGTCAGCAGGAAGTTTTAAGGGTCTCGCTCAAGGGCCCAAGTGTGCCAGCTTTGCACTAATGGGGCTTAAATCCCCAACCTTTGATTAACATCTCATTGCTTTAGCTATTTGTGCTACCTCCACTTCATACTACCAGTAAAGTGACTATAGAATGACATTCCATGCATTGGTTTTCTTCCATTTTATGTCCCACGTTTTGGGTATGGTGGTCAGGGGGGCACATATATTCAGCAATATACTGTGCATTAATTAAAGCCGAATACCTTTACTAATAAAGAAGAGAACCGAGTGTTAATGATAGATGGGTCGAATTGAAACGGATGAATTGGCAATCATCTAAGTTTGTATTTGCTAAATTTTCATAGCTGCCTTGTTGCGTTTTTTTTTCTTTCTTGTTAGTTGCAAACAATTTATTGCCTCATTTTTCATTTATGAGCTGTGCATCTCAAGGACCACTTCTCCTCTTTTAGTAACTGGAATGAAAATTAATTGAACACCTGAGGGTATGAAGGCAGGAGGTACCTTATTGGGAAATGTTATCTATTAATAACCAGCATGCCAGGCCCCATTTTTTGATTGCATTCTTGTGGTTTGCTTTGATAGACACTTCAGGCTGACATAACTTTACTCTAGTGTTAGAGTAGCATATTGTGACATTTTTTTTTTAGGGAAGAACACTTTTAAAGGTCCGGTTCATGGACCCCAAATCTATCTTTTTAATTTCTGGTGGCTGAATTTCTTCATACTCCAAGGATTCAATAGAGTCAACATTGAATTCCTTAATTTTACATTTCTGGCATTTGACACACACACACTCGGCGGTGTAAAATATCACTACAGCTATCACAATATTGGTTATATTTTTATCTGTTTGTTTTGCAATTTTTAAATGTATTATTTTAAGTATTAGAATGTATATTGTATTGCAGTATATCGTGGTATAGTGCATCATGACCCATGTATTGTAATATGTATTGTATCATGAGGCCCCTACCAACACACAGTCCTTACACTGAGACTTACATTTGTAATTTTTTTGTATTTTTTTATCCAACATAGCAGTGGAGGGTTAAGGGCCTTGCTCAGGGACCCAGCAGTGGCAGCTTGGTGGTTCTCAGAATTTAACTGTCAATCTTCCGATCACCCGAGCTTCCATTTCCTCTCTTCTTTAAAAACCAAAAGATGTTGTTTGTTTAATGGTGACTTACATCTTAACCTGAAAGAGTTCAGTTAAATAGCCACGGTCCCCATGTCCCACAACAATATATTAATGACCCCATCATCATATTTCATTCTTAACAGACCTTCTTAACAGGCTGAAATGTTTATGAATTATCAGTATGGATAGGATTTCTCGATTCATTTAAGTTCTAGGCAGCTTTAGAGAACATTCCGGAATCCTAAAGGTATTTTTAAGGTCTCTGCCAATCGAACTCAATAACCTCTTACTATAATCTCTTTTCTGAAAGCTTTTCCTATTTTTAAAGTAAGGAAAAAATAAAATGAAACTATTAAAATGGCTTTTGGGAAGCACCTGGAAAGATATTGTTAAAGCTTAGGGTGTTTTTTCAGGAGAGTAATTTCCATCATCTTGGTATTAGTGGGTAATTCCCACCTTGGCTAATTCTCATCATCTTTGGGGAAGGTGTTTAACTCTGCCACTATCTCAGTAGGTGCATGTATAACAGTGCACACAATGTAACAACACATTCCGGGAAAAAAAACCCTTTTTTTAAATTTAAATAAAATGAAAACTAAAATCCCATCTTTGTGATTTTATTTACAATAAAACATAGATAACATAACAAATGCACAAAATTAGCTTATTTCAAATCTGATGCCTGCTACAGTTTTTGGTGTTGGAATTTGGTGCCATTCTTATACAGGTTTCCAGCTGATGAAGGCTGTATCTTCATCAGTAACTGAAAACAACAAAGGAAGTTAAAAGGTACCGGAGGAAATGGTGCTAAAGCTGGCAGTGTATCCGCCTCCTCCCTTGGCCTTTGTTTGACTTTGTGCTTGAGTATCTGTCTGTTGAGAGTTTTAAATCATCCTTAAGTGTCTGTAAGAGTTCTCCGGTTTCCATCCACTTTCCTAAAACACACCAGTAATTGGATTTGTAAACCTAAATTGCCCAAAGGCATGATTAAACCCGCCACACCAACCCTCTTCTTTATGTTCCGACTATAAACTCTTCCACACAGCCTCCTGCGTTCGGAATGGACTCTTGACTATTTAGTCTGTGAAAGTTCTGGGCCTTGTTTTTTTTTTGTATCTTTTTTTTGATCTTTATTTTGACATATCTAAGTATTCTTGCCTTTGACCAAGATCAAGTGCTCACAGAAGAGGAAACTATAACAAATTCATCAGTTCTGTGACCTGTTGGTGGAGGTCTGTTTGTGCGAGTCCCAAAACCGCAGTACCGTCTGCCAGAAGGCAGGAATTTTAAAAGGCTGTAGGTCGTTTGTTGGGTTTCTGATCTTCCTCCATGTCTTTCTCATGCACTGTCTTGTCCAAAAGTCCTGAAGGGAAAAAAAGCATATTGACCTAGACTGTTCATACTACTTTTGTTAAGAGCAATGCTTTCCCAAAAGCAGCAGGCAATACTTCTGTCGGTGGTTTGTTTCAAGGTGGTAGCTCAGTGGTTAAAGTGTTGGAATGCTAACTGGAAGATTTGTAGATTTGATTTCTAGTAACGCCAAGTTACCACTGCTGGTCCCCTTAGCAAGGCCCGAACCCCGAATCGCTCAGTTGTATAATACAATATGGAAGTTGCTCTGGATAAAAACATCTGCCAAATGCTATGAATGTAAATGTAAGTTTGGGTAACTTAAGTAAAACGTTTAAAATAAAATGGAGGCAAAATGATGTTGTATATCTACAGATTGTTATAAGCTAAGAGAGACAATGGATCCTCTATAATTAATAAAACATTAATAAAGGGTTTCGGAAGGAATTTCCCCAAATTTAAGTGGTGCATTTCCAAAAAAACTTTTTTAACAAAACGATGGAATCTTCAGTTTGTCTATTTCAAATGGACTTCCACATAATTTATTGCCTCATTCTTCATTTATGAGCTGTGCATCTCAAAAACCACTTCTTCCCCTTTTTGAAAACTGCAAAAATGCAAATAAATTGAACATCGGAGGGCATGAAAACAGGACAAACCCTACTGCTGAATACTTACCAATAATAACCAGTGTGTCTACCTCCACAGTTTGACAGCATTGTTGCAATTTGCTTTGATCAACTTTGCAGACTGATGGTGCAACACTCTGCTGATGGACAGCTTGACACTTTAGCATATTGCTGCATTTCTTCTTGCTTGATGGACGATTGTCTTTGCTTATTTACAAAGGTTCAGTTTGTCTCCAGTCTTTAGAAGATTTCTGACTTTGCTGAAGAAGTTTTGACTTTGCTGAAGAAGTTCCATCTGTATTCATGTAGTATATCTACTTTTCTATCATGTACACTTTTCTTCTCCAGAACATTACAAATGCCACCTACCTACTTTCCAGAAGAAGAAAGATACTGCTGAGTAAGTCTCCAAGTCTAAATGAAAGTGGTGTTACTTTTAATCTTATTTCCCAACTATGTGTAACAACAAACTAGACGTAAGGGAGATCCGTATCGCGTTTATACTATGGAGCATTCATTTAAGGCAGGGGTGTCCAAACTTAGTCCTGGATGGTCGGTGTCCTGCTTCAACCCTAATAAAACACACCTGAACCAACTAATTAAGATCTTGCTGCGTATACTTGAAACTTACAGGTAGGTGTGTTGAGGCAAGGTAGGTGTGTTGAGACAGCTAAACTCTTTCAGAACGACCTTCCAGGACCATGTTTGGACACCCCTGATTTAGGGGGTTAAAGGACCTTGCTCAGGGGCCCAGAAGTTGCAACTTGGTGGTGTTAGGAATCAAACCCCGATCTTCCAATTAGCAGTCCAACATCTTAAGCACTGCTGCATATACCAATGTCCAATGTCCCTTTTCAGTCAGTATTTTTTGTTTTATTGAATTAATAAATTAAAAGCACAAGCCAGTCCTAGCAAAGATGAGTTTTTTGGAAAAAAAAAAAAAAAGGAAAGACCAAATAATAATACAGGAGAAGTGTCGGACTGTCAGCAAAACAAAAGCTCAGTTTAGAATCAAACAAAAGAAAAGTTGTATTTAAATTATGGGTTCATCACATCAGGTCATTCTTATGTTCCAGGCCTCGTTGTACTGTTCCAACCCCGCTAACCAACAAGACCATGAGGCCTTTAAAACTGCTTTACCACATGGGGACCAAACGTCCCACATTAAAAGAAAAGCTTTCTTTCTTTTTTTTTTTTGAAAGCAAAATTGTGAACATGAAGCAGATTGAGCAGCTTAGTTATGGTTAGTTATGCGTGTTTTGCCCCCCATCGGTCTGGTCCTTTAAGAAATTGTCTTGCAGAAAACTGGTCCTAGGTTTGGTCCGCTGTTTTTTTTATATAAAAAAAGTTTAATAACTAGTGCTGGCCAGGTTAATGTGTTGTTAACGCATTTATTAACATTGGCTGTTATTTTATCGCACGTTAGCACAGTTTTTAAAAAATATTAGTATTATTTTGAAAGTCTGTTGCTGAATATGCATGCAGTCAAACCATGGGTTTGGCATTGGTGTCATCAGGCGTCTTAACCAATGGCAGCATTTGGGCGGGCCTAAGACAGTTGCAGCGCTCACGTTAATTGGTCCAGAGAAACGGAGAAAGGTTCCAAAGCCTCACATGAACATTTTCATTATTATGCTGCTTTGTGGTAAAAGAAAAATGTTTCAGCTGGTACCTGTCAGAGTATTCGAGCAAAGCAGAAGAGAACAGTTGGAGCAGAAGGGTTTAAAGCAGGTTTTTTCAAGTCAGCACATTGTGTTGTGTTGTAGCTAAAGAGAATAACACCACTGACTGAACACAATAAAATATGGTTTTTCTTAAATAAATGAAAATCCAGAGTGGAGAGGTTATAAAATGCTTTGAGCACAAAGCAGTCGTTTTTGCTGCTCTGTCCCACTCACATACTCTGGTACCTGTTTGGAAACAAAACAAAAAGGTTTATGAATGTTAACTCGCTGTTGCTCAGAAAGGGCCTATTAAAATTTTATGATCGAGGCTCTGAGCATAACTTGGAGAAAGTAATAGCACAGTGGATAAGATGTTGAACTTCTAATTGGAAGATCGGTGTTTGATTCCCATCACCACTAAGCCACCACTGCTGGGCTCTTGAGCAAGGCCCTTAAACCCTAATTGCTCTAATGAGAAATGTAAGTCACTCTGGATAAGAGTGTCTGCCAGAAATGTTAATGTTATTGTTGTTTTTCTATAACAAATTAGACAAAACGTTAATGCCCTGCTAGCGACAAGTAGCTTTGATTTTATATTCAATTTGAATACATTAATGTTTAAGTTGCGAAGTGGTAGCGCAGTTATTAAGGTGTTGGACTGCTAATTAAAAATTCCCAGCACAACCAATTTGCCACTGCTGGGCCCCTTAACTCCCAATTGCTCAGTTGTATAAATTAAGTTAAATGTATGTCGCTCTGGATAAGGCCGTCTACCAGCTAGAAATAATGTAAATGAGATGTACAATTTTTTTTCTTTCGGCTGTTCCCTTTTAGGGGTCGGCTCAGCGAATCATTGGTCTCCACCTAACCCTATTCTCTACATCCTCTTCACTCACACCCACTAACTTCATGTCCTCGTTTATCGCATCCAAATACCTCCTCTTTGGTCTTCCTCTTTGTCTTCTGCCTGGTAGCTTCATTTCTAACATCCTCCTACCAATATATTTACTATCCCTCTTCTTTACATGTCCAAACCACCTCAATCTGGCTTTCCTGACTTTCTCCCCAAAACATTTAACAAGAGTCGTCCCCCCTGATGAACTCGCTCCTAATCCTGTCCAACCTCGTCACTCCCAGAAAAAAACCTCAACACTTTTACCTCTGATATGTCCAGCTCTGCCACCTGTCTCTTCCTCAGTGCCACTGTCTCTACACCATACATCATAACTGGTCTCACCACTGTCTTGTACACCTTCCCCTTGATTCTAGCTGTTAGCAGTATTTTTAAAATGAAGGTGCTTAATACACTACTGATACCATTAATTGTAATTAGTCACTGAAAAATAATGCGATTAATAACAGAAAAATCTATAAAATTGTCATAGTTTTCCAGCGCTATTAAAAATATTTATTTATTTATTTTTTAATATTGTTGTATTGCTTATAAACTCTATGGCAACAGACAGTTCATTGCAGGAAATCCAGGTTACTGTCATTTAAAGTGTAGTACTTTTCATACCGTTACTCGAGCTTTCGTGTCTCCCTGCAGCATTCACATTGCTGTGTCTGTAAAGCAACAACAGGATGCAACAACTGAGTACAAACACACATTCTTTGCAGTGAGTGTTGGTGGAAATGCCTGCTGTGTTTTGTCACATTGACTGTGTTGCCAAGGTCTTTCCTCTTAGCGTAGCAGCTCTTGCGAATTGCAGTAGTCTTGTCAAGCTCTTGAGAAACCGTAAGGTTCAAGATACCAGCTTTTAAAAACAACAAACATGGTAACTTGACGACTTGCTGTAAATGTTTCTTACAAGGTTTCCTCTCCATCGACATCTTACAAAAAATACGTAAAAAAAAGTATAAGTATATTCAATTCATTGTGCAAGGTACGTGTACAGAGCCAATGAAATGCATTTTCACATATCCCATCTTAGTAAGTTGGGGGTCAGAGTGCAGGGTCAGCTATGATACAGCGCCCCTGGAGCAGGAGGGGTTAATGGTCTTGCTCAAGGACCCAACAGTGGTTGACTTGCCGGAGGTGGGGCTTGAACCCAGGTGTTTCTGGTCTTCAGATTAACAACTCAGCACCTTAACCATTTGAGCCATAAGAAAGATATAAAACAATTTTAACAGGTAATAATTAACTAAGAAAGTGTCGAACCACAAAAAACTAAATCACAGAAATCACCCTTTGAATTGAAGGTACAATAGCACATCCTGGAAAATGCTAACTGTAGCCATATAGCACTAAAAGCGTACATTCCACCCTCAAATCGCCGTCCAAGGCTATGCCTTCTGAACGCATGAACGCGCACTGACTAGATGAGCGGAGAAAACATTACTACAATACATTGTGTCTCGCTGATTAGACGCTGCTGCTGTAGTTAAGCTAATTTCGTGAAAATACACAAACTACATAAAGTATCTTAAGTTGTGTCTGGTTACGTATAATATGGTTACGTGTGATAAGAATGAATTTGGGACGTATTAACGTTGTACATCTGCGATATTGTCACATGATATACGATGTCACAGCAGCTTGAATTTAAAGTTGCATGATGTTAAACCAGCACAATTTTACTACAAAGTTTCTTTAAAAAGTACCGCATCTACAATTTCTGTCGCTTTTGCAAGCTGTCTAATAATTGTAAGTCGCTCTGCATAATGACGCCTGCATTATAAAAGCAGTATTAAAACTGCTGTAAAAAAAACGCACCTTATTTGTTAATAAAGAAATGTTATTTCACGTTTGTTCATACAGCAGTACCTTTAAAGTAAAAGTATCCACTTTAACCTTCCATTCATGATGCTCCAACATGCTCTGGAATATTTATGGTATAAGTTTTTTTTCTGACAGCCTGTAGGATTTTCATGTTAGCAAGTCATGGCAGCTAGCTAATCTTTCCTAATTTACAATTTGCCGCTGGACAGATTGAAATTTTTCACTTTTAGTGATCAAATCATTTTTCAAGGTGTCTGATTCTCATGATGCTCTGTAAAAAAAACATGTCAGCTTCCATACAGTTAACAACTTTCAGCTGTCAACCTAATGCAATAAAGAGTAACATTACCAAAGGAAAAAAATCACTGCATAGCTCATTTGAACACTGTTGACTTCAAACTATTGTGTTAACATTTTCGGTAAACCTACAGTTATTTCTTCTCACTAACGGATTATGGGTTAGACTTGTTTTCCCCAGCGCTAACTCAATAGCAATTCCAATTACAGGCGGAGTATTTACTGATTCGAGGCAGAGAGATATTATATGCATATTCAAATACAGGTGTCAGGGATCGAGATCTAATCGATTTATATTCATTCTGCAGTAGGAAATGTTGCGCACCGGCGCCAGATGACACATAGACATCAATCGCAAATAATAACAACCACAGTGAGAAACGATCAGCTTGGTTAAACCTTGAACGAAAACAATCCAGATTTCCAGCCCTTATTAAATTAGCTGAATGAACGATTAGGGGATTTGCATAGCAGAATGTGTTGATGATCTTATTAGCATAACGATTAGCTTGAGTTTAGCAAGAAGCTGTTTTTCAATTCTTGAGTTCGTAGATTCAAATAACAGGAAATGAAAAAAAAAACCTTTTTTTTGGACACAAACATTTTTTGTCTCTCACACACACACACTGTTAAATAATATTAGCATACTGTAGCATAACCCAAAAAAAGACCTGACAGTGATTTAAAAGAGTTCGACGTTTTGTAATACCGCTTCAGCTTCGTTTAACGTCTCTTATCCGTCTACGATCTGTTGATGAATTCCGAAGTGAGGATTATGTATAAAAAAACAATAAGCTTGTTGCTGTCTGATTTAAAGGAAACATGCTAAATTAATCTGATTCCCTCCAATCTTGTGTATTTTTTGAGCTTCACATCCACGTTCTTCTCATCTGCCTCTTTTCATGGAAAGAATTTATTTAACGGACTTGATGAATCTGTCAACAGAATTGTGTCCATGAACACGAGAGGATATAAAAAAATCTGAATAGAATACAGAGGGCCAGAAAGCCAAACAAACATAGTCATTAAATATTTATCACTCGTTCATTGTGTGTTGTTATTTATTCGTGTTTTCAGTGTGTATTATGTTAAAATATATATGGCGTAATGTGTGTGGACACACAACCAGCACACCCATATAATTGTGTTCTACCCACACAGTTGTCTGGAATATCTTTGTATGATGTACTGTAGCATTACATTCTTCTCTTACTCGGACCAAGAAACCCAAACCCTGTTCCAGCATGACAATGTCCCTGTGTACAAAACCCCTGACCTCCATAAAGACATGCTGTGTTCTGATTGGAGTAGAGGAACTCTCATTTCCTGTCGGAACTCTGATTCTGACTTAACGCATTTAAACTGAAGACCTTTAGGATGAAATGAAACACCGCCTGAAGCCTGGACCTCCTCACCTCAACATTAGTGTCTGATCTGACTTACACTATTGTGACTAAATGATTAAATCCCCACAGTCACATGACAGTCTAGTGTTCTAGTGGAAAACCTTTCCTAAAGTGTGGAGGTCATTATAGGGGGAAGAGTAAGACTAAGACCCAAGCCTCATTCTATTTTCCACCTCTACCCCAACACCTACCTCTTCCCATTGGCCTTGAAACAGGGTGATTATAGCGTAAGAATGAAAATATTCCCCTAACAATTGGGACACCACTACTACACCGGTACAGGTAAAAAAGGGGTAAAAAGCTAATCTTCTGCCACTAGTCTTCTGTCTCTGACAGCATATTCTGTCAAGTCATCAGGTAACGTTATCAGACAAAAAACTGTGTTGTGAGACTTTTGTGCAGCAGTGAAAATGTTTCTTTGAAGAACATGATGGTAAAATATGAACATGGCATTAAATGCAATAAAACAAATTGTTGGTTGGAACATTTTTTGTATTAATGCCAAAAAATACTTATTTGTAAATATCCTTGGTCGCTTGATCAGCCATGTTGCCGCTCTAGCTAATATATTTTGGGAAATTTCTTATACCCCTAGGTTTGAAGTGTGGTCCCAAATCTTTGTTTAAGACCTTCAACCAATGGTGAATCAAGACACCCCTAGCCCTTCAATTGAATGTGAGGAAAGGGGTAGGGTCTTACGCTGGAACAGGATGGATGTGATGGTCAGGTGTCCCAATGCTTTTGTCTGTGTAATGTATCTCATGAGGGCTTTTTACCGACAGCAAGGGGTAACACCTACAAATTCATAACCTCCCAGGCATTAGCATAAAATCGTAACTGCGAGTGATTTAAGTTATTATTGAGCCAGTCAACTCTGTGTTGCTATGAGCTGTAGCTTTTGTTCTTTTTCCAAATCTAATCGTCAGCTTAATTAGATAATGAACAGACTGTACCACACAGCCCCAAATAATAAAGTAATAATAGCAACAAAATAGATTTATTCAGTGGGTTCAAAATGTCAGTGATCAACAGCGCCAATAGATGCACTCGCAATTATATATATATTTGAACGCGTTTTCTCATGAGCCTTTCCTTTGTTCCTGCTTTTTTTTTCTTCTTCCTGAAGGTTTGCTAGTCTGTGTTTGGTTAGCAGAAAGATTAAAAGATTTTTTCTCACACAAGGATTTTTTAATTGTTTGGTCCGTTGCTTGTGTTATCGAACAAAAGAATGGCAGAGTTTAATTTGGGCTTTTTGACGGAAGCTTCCAGACAAAACTATTGAACAAAGCGCTACACAACAAACGCAAAACCCCCTAACTGGTGTGTTGGGAATATAAAGTAGCTCACTTTTTTTTCCTAAAATGCACTAAAGGAATTGCTTCAATCCACCAATCATACAAGGTCTTGTGTAAGTATTTACCCTTTTTCTTTACCTTAATATGGGACTTCATTTGGATTATCACACTATATACTATATACTATGGACATCAGTATTAGGGCATCTAGCATAAATATGTGTATTCCAGATGTAGTCTTGTTCTTCCTTCTGGAAAGGATTTCTACTAGATTGTGAACATTAGTGTGATCAGACACTAATGTTGAGGTGAGGAGGTCTGGGGTGCAGTCAGTGTTCCAGTTCATCCCAAAGGGGTTCAGTTTTAAGGGGTTCAGCGTCAGGACTCTATACAGGACATGAGAGTTCTTCCACTCTTGACCAAAACACAGGATGTCGTTATGTAGATCAGGAACTTTGTGCACAGGGACATTGTCATGCTGGAACAGGGTGTGGGTCTCTTAGTTCCTGTGGAAGAAGAGTGTAATGCTGTAATATGTAACGACATTCTGGGCAACCGTGGCTGGAAAGGTGTATATATATATATATATATATATATATATATATATATATATATATATATATATATATATATATATATATACACCATATAGGTGCTATATGATATATGTTCCTAATTTGCTTTTTTTAAACCAAACTCTAATAGATACTTTTTCATAGGGTTGCGCAAAACTTTGTACAAAGGGTTAAATCTATTTCCATTTGTTGTGACACTACAAGTCCTTGGACTTAGAAATAGCAATTATGAAAGTCACTGTATTTCTTTAACAGATGGCAACATGACTTGATAAGTAGTGAAAGGTTTGGGTTTTTTTTTACTATTTTTGTGGTACAAGATTCACATTTAAGCCTGGAAAATAAGGATTTGGCATGACAATATTTAACTGAGCAAGTTTAATCCGTTATTATCCGTTGAAAAAATGTACAAATGTTTAATAGTTTAGCTGAAATTTTTACGCCAGACCAGTTAAAGACAGGGTTTATTTGTGGCTTTTGTAGATAGTATTGTTATTCTGCGCTGGAAAAATGACACTTCATGTTAATGCAGGTTTTTGACAGCTCACCCATCATCTATCATCAACAGCCTTTAAAAACTGAACGACTTTGGCATAAGTGAAATGCTGTCTGCGGGTTTACCCTGAGGACTTTATTACCCAAACAAAAAAAAAAGGTTTTTCATGTCAACTTATTTTGTACAGAACTACTCCAGAATATGCTAAGGTCTTGCCGCTCACAACATTTTAGCAGATCTATGAATAGAGTGGGAGATTTTGAGATGTTAAAGTGGCATGTCAGGCAGCCCTCTTTATCACTATCATCAAAATCCCAACATTCCAACATTTCGAAGGAGAGTGTTTGTTATTTTACAGGTACACCCTTATCTAGAGTGACTTACATTTGTCTCTTTTATATCCAACTGAGCAGTTAAGAGTTAATGGACTTGCTTAACACTCTTATTCAGAGCGACTTACATTTTTATCTCTGTTTTTACCACAACAAGTAGTTAAGGGTTATAAGATTGCTCTAGGGGCTCAGTAGAGGCAGCTTGGTAGCGGGAATCGAACCCACGATTCTCCAATCAGCCAATCAGTCCAATGCATTAGTTATTAAGTTACTACTTCCCACCAGTATTGTTTTCAAGATCTAGCTAGAATCTATGACGAGGCGCAAAGATGCTGCTTTGGCAACATTTGCTGGCCCTGACCCTTACCCCTTACCCATTACCTTAAAACTATGATCACAGGAGGTTTAAGCAGGTCCAAATAAAAAACATCTTACAATGGTAAATATATGTATTGTAAGAAAACTATAAAGCAGTTGGTTGAAGGGGCAGAGGAAAAGCGCCAAATACCCCTCAAACAAAGATTTGGGACCACACTTCAACAGTCTCGATTTTAAGCTCAGGATAAAACCTAAGACCCTGAAGCTTGTAACAATATATTTACATCTACAGCATTTGGCAGACATTCTTATCCAGAGTGACTTACATTTATCTTATTAACAATTAAGCAGTTATGGGTTAAGGGCCTTACTCAGGGGCCCAGAAGTGGTAAGTTGGTGGTGCTGGGACTCGAACCCACAATATTTCGGTTAGCAGGCCAACACCTTAACCACTGCACTACCACTTCCTGTATATCTTTTTAACACATAAGGTTTAGTCACTGTTGTTTGGACTTTTCTAGATTTAAAATTCTAGAATTGCCTTCTCTGAGAAGGACCCAGGTGATGTCAAATTGTACAGTCTTAAATTAAGAAGACGCTGTCTTGAAAACTTTGTTCCATATACGGTGGTATGGACATAGTGATATTTAATAGCTTTATTGACAGTACTGTTTTATTATTGTAATACAACATGAAATACAAGAAGGACATAAAGAATTGAAGACACGCACAAATCCTAGTTCAGGATTAAGTCCAGGAGCTACAAAAAAACACTATAAGTTCCATATGTTCCGGTATGTGCTAGGAAAACATATCATTAGTTTTGCATTTTATTAAGTTCTTGTTTGTTACATATACATTAACTCACAGTAAAATTCCATCCTAGTCTAGAAAAATCGATGCAGGGTCAGCCATGATCCAGCACCCCTGAGACAGAGAGGGTTAAGGACCTTGCTCAATGACCCAATAGTGGCAGCTTGGAAGTGGTGTATTTTAAAGTCTAATACTCCATTTAACAACCCAGAGCCTTTGAGATTCTACCTTCCCATTTTGGCTTTGTTACTTTTATTTTGAAAACCTGATGTGAGAATGCCATCTTAAAGAGATTGTTGCAGTTTATATTTACGACATTTGGCAGATGCCCCCATCCAAAGCAATTGGAGGTTAAGTCCCCTGATCAGGGGTCCAATAGTGTTAACTTGTTGGTGCTGGGAATCAAACCCCGATCTTCCAATTAGCACTTTAACCACTGTGCTACCACTTTCCCAGTCTCTCTAACTCACCCAATCTGACTCCCCTGTACTTAAACACTTTCTTATGAATGACACATTCTGCGTAGGTGGGTTTCCAGGTCCCTCGTGTCTTCCCTAGCTTAATTGCTCGACTGGCTCACCTCCGGCATCGCTTTCCATTATGTGAGCTTAGACCTGAAAATCACAGAAGACAAGATAATTGCAGTTGAACAGCTCCGACAGGCCAAGATGACATAGTGAAAAGGCCATTTGCATCTCTATAGTCTCTAATCCATGGAGACCGGAGGGAGCTGTTAGCATATAGAATACAAACTACAGTGTTCTGTAATTCTATTGATGCCTATTGATGTCATCTGGTAATGGAATGGATTTGTATGAGTATGTTGATAAGTGCGTTGGAGAGGTGTGAAGGTAATGACCACTAGCAGCACACGCTATTGTAAAGAGATTATACGATACAGCTTGGTTGTCAGGGCTTGACCGATACACCATGTTTTTTTTATCCTACCTCACCAGCCGAGGACAAAAGCTAGACATACACCTAATGGCATAGCTCAACTGACAACTGATCAAACATACATTTATCCAGTACACCTAATTTTAACACAAAAATCCAAAGGTTTGTAGACACCCTACCAACACTGCCACACGGAACTGTCCTCTCTAAACTGTCTCTAAATTCTACAGTAAAGTCTGAAGCACATTGTTGTTTTTGCATGTTTCTTCACTGACCCAAACACTGTTCCAGCATGTCAATATCCCCGTGCACAAAGCCTCTGAGTTCCATGAAGGCATATTGTGTTTTGGTTGAAGTGGAAAAAACTTGACTTGTGTCCTACAGAGCAGTCCTGACTCCTTACCTTAACGTAAGTGTCTTATCTCATTAATACTATTGTAACTGTATCCTAGGTTCTGACCCCTAAACCTAGAATAGGATGTTCTAAAAAAAAAGATGTGAGGGTCCAATGTTCCAGGGAAGTGGTTAATGAACAAGGCCCTAAACCCTCAACTGCTCGCTTGGATAAATGTAAGTTGCTCTGGAAAGGTTAAATTCTAGTGTAATATTACAGGTAGTATTATTATAATGATTGAAGCCTTGATCAGAGCTACATGGAGATGTTGTATGTGGACTAAACCTAGGAGGACGTTTTTCGTCAGGCCAAGATTGGTATATAAAGAACAATGGAATTTTTTACAACTCAATTCCTCCTCTAAGACCCGTGGAGAAAATGATCAATTACGGCCTGGAACAGTGTCATTAAAGCAGCTCATCAAGATTTCAGTGACCTATAAAAATAAATGCTGATACGTTTAGCTGGATGAAGCAAACTGTGGTCATTTTAAATTCTTTCGCCCACACAAAAAAAAGAAAAACGATCAGAACAAGAGAACATTCCCACCATTATTGCATTCAGAAAGTAATATAGTTTGAAACAATTTTATGGGTTTCATCGAATCTAAGCTGTCCAAATGGAGAATTGGTGAGCTCGGGTTACCTGCAGTTTTCTAGGTTGTTTCGGAAGGAACCTCGATCTCTAAGCAACAAGGAGTCATTTTTTTGACTAATAGGTCCATTCTATGTGAATGGCAGTGAGATTTAAAACTAATTGCGACACTCTGGTCTGAATAAAGTGCATTCAGTGAAGGTCAAGGCATTTACAGGCAGTTCTCGTCTTCCTTTTGCTTTGAAACCCAGCACTGAGGTAATGAATTCATCCTGCAAAGTGTTGAATTGTTGTCCTTTCAGGCGTTAATTGTACAATTCAAGCAGCATGAAAATAATAAGAAAATGGATTTTTATAGCCTATCTTGCTGTATTCAGGAGGGATGTACAATTGCACAGCTGCCGTTCCCCAGAAGTGGAAAGTAATTTTTTTTAGATCGACTTTAAAGCCCTGGCTGCCCCTGTTAGTGAGGAATAGGCACTTTAAATGTGGGCCATCTGGAGCTCTACTTCTAAAGCAGAAATGAAAAGCGGACCACGCGTTGCTAAGATGTACCGCAGCATCTGCAATTTTTCTCATTTTTTTTACCCTCATTAAATTGAGTCACACCCAAGAGCTAATGAATATAGCAACAATGGCAGGGAATGGGCTGCAGCGTGTAGCGTACCCGCACCATATAATCTGCTGTATTTGAGGGGACAGATTGACGTTGGCGTTTAAGTGTCAATTAAAGCCGCTTTCCTTTCCTCCCAAACAGCAGCTAGATCCTTAAACGGCAACTCGAGCGGTCACATAAATTTTAATTTAATGCCAGGTTGTCATGTCACTTGTCGCGTTTGTTCTCGCCTCTCGAAATGCCAGTGAACAGATTGAACTTTTCGAAATTTAACGAAGCATCTTTTTAAATGCATGGTATTTCTGGATTCCGGATTAGGCTGCATGTCGTAGCTTTGCTCTGTCTTGAAGCGTGATGAGAAACTTGTTACGGACCTTGTTTTAGCCTGTATGCATTTCCGCCTCATGTACAACACATCAATACATTTCAGGCTCATTGGTGATTAGATTTGCTCCTGGACTTATTGATCCTGTTGTTCTTCAGGAAGTTTGGCTTTTCAAATGCCTTTTCGTTTCCGCCGCTACGATTCTCACCCGATATATCATACGTATATGGCTGCTTATCCTGTGACTTCTTTTTAATCACTTGAAGTAATGGGTTTAATTGCAGACCCTCACAGCCCTCTGGGGAACCTGATCTGGCACAGACTGTGATGTCTGGGCTTTCTGCTGTTAAGCTGATTAATAAATCATAGTGGAAGAGTGACTAGCGTAAATGCCAACTTAGAAACGATTATGGACAATTAAACTGATAAAATAAGTCTGTAGCACTCGGCATCTGACCAGTGGAGATGTTTTATTAGCGTGAAACACCTGTAAATTTTGGATTTTTTATCCTTTAACTTCCACATTAATTTATTTGTAAAACACATTTAAACATAAATTAGTTGCCTAACATCGAAGTTTATTTGCTTTGTCGAAATGGTTGTACTGTTCTATAAAGAACCTCCACCTTCCACGGAAGGTCTTCGTTGCACAAAAAATTCTTTGTATTAAAAAAAAAAAGACGGTTCTTTTACAGCATTACTGCGAAAAAGCCTTTTTATGTTGTTCTTCCTGGAATCTTTTTTTAAAGAGTGATGGTTTCCTATTTTAATCATTCAGGAAACAATAGAGGAACCATCTGTTCTTAGAATAAGACTCCAGGTCTGCTGCTGCTACAGTGTGGTTTAGATTTGTGATTATTAGATCCAGTAATTTTGGATCAGCTTGTTTTAGGACACGTATAGGTAATAAATTATCTTTAGCTCTGGACTAAATTAAAATTTAAAGCTGGTTAAACTTAGCTTGTTTTCCAGAACATATCTACCTTTTAGTTGATTATGTTTCGTGGAAAACAAAGAAGAGAGGAGAAGAATCTCTTTGGAGCTTCCTGTGATTGAGAGGCAGATGTGAGACAAAATACAAAATGAGATAGGAAAAAAAAAAGAAAAAAAAAAGCAGGCTTATGTAATTGTCCCATTTACTTATTTTAGCTGAACTGCATCGAAAACAACAGAAGCCTTTTAACAAGATGGAGCCATACATGTCGATGCTGCATGTGTGTGTGTGTGTGTGTGTGCATGCCGGAGAAAGCACAAGCTCGTTGGCATGGTGTTGTTTGTGTTTGGCTTCCAGTGATTACGTTAAGGCATTGGATGTGTTTCCGGTACCAGGCAGTTATTATTAGAATTAGGAGTTATTTTTTCTCTCTCTGCAAAATAGTTGTTAGAAATGATATCGTTTAGCATTTAAATTCTGATAAATAAATGTTTAAATACATGTAACGTCTCTAGCCTTGTCCATGTTGTTATTCTCTTCCCAAAAGTTCGCTTTGTTTTTACGCTTTTTTTCTTCATTGGAAACATTTACATTTAGGTCATTTGGCAGACCCCCTTATCCAGAGCCACTTACAGGGTTAAGGGCCGTGTTCAGGGACCGAACAGTGGCAAATTTGTGGGGATGGGAATCGAATCCTTTCCTTATCTTCCAATTAGCGGTCCAACACCTTCAACACTGTGCTACCACTTCCCATGTCACACATCAAAGGATTTCTTGGTAATATCCTGAAGTGCACTTCTTAGGACAAAAGTCTGCATTAAGAGCACGAGTAGGTGAGGGCGAAAAAGTTCACCAGTAAAAGCCCCTCTTTCAGCGAGAACACGCAAATAAGGGGCACAAGGATGCAACTGCGGCTGTTGGGACAGGGCCTTAATCAACACCTTCTGTTTAACGAGAATAAAAATATTTCCAGTTCGGCGGTGTCAGTAGGAGGTTTTGGCTTTCGGAAAAATTAGTGCAGGCTTTGTTCTAGCGAGAAAAAACAAAACCAACACTAAACCTGATGAAAACTCGCTGATAATTCCATTGTTGAAAGCAACATGCATCTTTTAATTGGTGTGAAATCTGTCATCAACCCTCAGCCTGTGGACCGGATTCTAAACTCACAGCTTCGCAGCGCTGCATACACACCCTCCACACTCACCAATTAAATTTAATGTCAGAACTTCCCCAAACTTGTTGTTTTCCTCTGTTGAGACAGGCATTAACACACAGCCGCTCGGTATTAGAAATAGTAAAAATTGACGTTTGATCAGTTTTCTGTGTTTAACCGATGAACAGAAGGTCCAATTAGATGGAAAACGTGTCTCACTTTTTCCCCGAGGCTTTCCAGGGCAGCCAAAATGTCAAGCAGCCAGAGGAAGTGTGTGAGAAAGACGCTCACTTTGCTTCATGTCAGACTCCCTGTCATGAACTTTTAAGCCGGAGCACAGGACGTGCCTGAAACAAAGCCTCAGCTTTCGGACATGTTTATGTCAAACTCTTTGTTTTGAGAGGAAACTTTGTACTGAGTACCAGATAAAAACTGGTACAAAAATGTTTAACAGGAAGCAGGAAGTGTTTAAAGCAGGAAGATTTTAAAACAAAGTTTTAGCAGTGTTTTTTCTTTTGTCCTACCTAATGTGGGTTAGGTGTATTCAGTCAATGAGAAGGTGGAAGATACCATTTCCGTTGGGGAAAGACCAATCAAATTAATATTCCCCCAGATTCTGATTGGCTGAAGACTCCTAATCCAGGTAACGCACAGTGCTAAGAAACCTGAGGTCCTGCTATTCAGTCAGTTTAATTCAACTTTATTTGTATATCGCCTTTAACAATTGGAAATGCTGGTCATCTTCCAGAAAATTGACGTAAATTACAGGGACATTTAGTTGCATGTAGTCGTTTTTCAATTGATTAGTTTATAAAAAGATTTATCCCACCCCTACTTATAATATATATATATTCAACTTCATTGTCATTGTGTAAGGTACATGTACAGAGCCAATGAAATGCATTTTTCGCATATCTTAATAAGTTGGGGTCAGAGCGCAGGGTCAGCTATGATGCAGTGCCCCTGGAGCAGGAAGGGATAAGGGTCTTGCTCAAGGACCCAACAGTGGTTGACTTGCCAGAGGTGGGACTTGAACCCAGGTGTTTCTGGTCTTCAGATTAACAACTCAGCACCTTAACCATTTGGGCCACCCTGCCCCTAGAAGAGGTGCACCGTTCCTGGAGGTACTGCAATACCGATGCGTGGAGTGGCTGGAGCATGCCCCTTTTCCAACTCCCTGCTCCAAAAATCCGTTGAATATAAAGTCCTTAAATAGAGGACGTATCAGATATTAAACTGATAAGAACAGATACTACACTTGATCTTAGCCAAAAGGCTGAGAAGCGATAATGTATTATACAAATATTTACCAGTGTCATGTACACGACTGGCTCTTCCACCATTTACCTCTCCCAATCTATATCCCAATCTTGATTTTATTTTCTTGTTGAAGGTGTAGGGGTAGAGGAAATGGACAGATACCCCTTTAATCGAAGAATTTTCCAGGCCACACTTTAAACGTAAGCGTATAAGAAATTTTTCCATGGAAAATTAGCTACAGCGTCAACATGGCCATTCAAGCGACCAAGGAGTTTACAAATTATAAGTGATTTTGGCATTATTAAGGTATTTAATGATAAACAATTGTCTGTTTTATTACAGTCAATGACGTGTTCATATTTTACCATCATGTTCTTTAAAGAAACGTTTTCAAGATAAAGTTTGCTAAAGTTACACTGCTGCATGATAGTTACATATATACAACATATTTTTATGCCTAATAAACTATCCTGTCAGGAAATGAGCATTTACCATACGTGTACCGGTGTATTAGTTGTGTCCCATTTATAGAGAAATATTTTCATTCCTACCCCTGTTTCTTACTCTGTTTCCAGGGCGAAAGGGAGGAAGTAGGCGTAGGGGTAGTGGTATAAAATAGAATTAAGATTAGGCCTTATTGTGGTCATGTATTTTTCTATTTAAAAAAAAATCATTTGAAAATCACATTTGTTTGTTTTTGTGTGATAATGTTCTATCCATTTTTATGTCTGCTATATGTTTAGCGCTACTCTGATGCTCACTCTGGAACTAGCGAAGTCACCTTGTTTCCCTCAGCCCCGGGCTAACGTCTAGCCCTGACTAACACGATCCCACAAATCACATCGACTGGAGCCACATCACTCACCTCGACAGAGTTTCCTCTGGCTGCATGATTTGCTTACAGGTTGAGGACATAAGCAGTTTTATTACATTAATTTCCCTCCGAGCAGGTCATTTGAAAACTCAAGGTCGCATAGGGTCAAACACATAAACAATGAGCATCCAGTGAGGCTGGAACTGTGAGGTCTTTGAGGTCTGTGAGGTCTCAGTGTGGAGGTGGATTCAGGAGACTGAGGTTATTGTGTTTATTGAAGACGGAGGGTTTTATGAGAGGAGATGGAGAGGTGATGTTCTCCATGGGAGCTAATTCTCTGTAATATTTGGCAGATCAGTGGAGCAATCCGGCCAGGAGCAGTAAATTAATCTCGAATATAGCGTCACGCGAGGCTTTTGAGGGACGCAACAAATACTGACAATGACACGTAGCTGGAAGCCAAGATAGTGCAATTGCCCGTGCTATACTCTTACTCCCACTTTTACCTGTCAATCAAAATAACTATAGCCAATCATCTGCGGCTGTACACTCTAGTATGTAGAAGATGGCGGATGTAACGTTTCTTAAGTGTGTTAGAAAATTCACGACAAAGCATGTGTGTGTATACGTATATCGAGCTTTCACTGCCGTCGATTTATGTATGTGTGTATAAGCTTTCTGTGCTCAAACAAGCCTTTCTTTAAGACATTTTGGCTGCCCTGGAAAGCTTCGGGGGAAAAATGTGGTGTGTGATGATGTCTGTGCAGTTGTGTGTCCATGAGTACCTTTGTGTGTGTGTGTGTGTGTGTGTGTGTGCGCGCTACTGGATTTAGTTGTACGTGTAGCTTTTACCGCTATGGATTTCTGCATGTGTGTGTATGTGTGTGTCCATACAAAGCCTTTCTTTGAAGAGAACAGCCTCGGAACATCTGTAAGGGGTGTGTGTCTAGTACAACCCCCTGTGGTACTAAGTGGATTAAAAAGAATAAGAAAGTCTGGATTTTTTTTAAGGGGTGATATATAAAATCGTTATTTAACTTATATTAACATAATTAATTTATTTTAATATAAGTGTTTAGTAAAAAATGCCGAACGCTGGATTAGGATTTATAATTGAACAGATTTGGTTGCTATAAAGGAAAAAAAAATCTCATCATCTGTGAAATGTTGCCTAGTGACCAATAAGAGGAAAATTTACACTGCCGGTCTTGATGCCCAATTACGATTTTGTGACTGTATCCGTTTTTAATGTGTCTCTTACATCATCTTTCAAAACTGAGCCTGTCCAATATCTACTTTTAGACTTTTACACAGTTTTGCACTATTTTATACTGCGTTATATAAGAAATATTAAAATGCACAGTTGCGCTAGTTATATATCCCATATGTGCCACTGTTGCTAATTCAAATAAGTCACATTACCAGGTGAAAATCTGATCTGTTTGCTTACATGGCAGACGCTAATACACGTATCTGATTCATATCCCATTTGTTTCCACATATAAATAAACTGAAAATATCAGAATCCATGTGCTTTTTTTCTGCTTACACGATTGTGGGTCATATCCCATCTGTGCCAACTCAGAGAAACATAAACTGGATTTGGGTCACATGATACATGCCGCTTTCCAGAATAGTTAAAAAGGGAAACGAGGTGAAAAGGTTAAAGATCTGGTGTTTATTTACACTGAATCGGTTTGGTTTTATGTAAATTATTCAACATCAGTTATTAATAATAAATCAAACTTTAGCTTTATTGATTTATTTATTGCTCATGCCATTTGGTTGCAAATACATTGTGCAGTTCAGGTTTATTAAATTTGTTGATGCCCAAGAATTCTAAACTGTACTGCAACAATCTGGACAGGAGGATTCTTTACCTCCACTATGTGTGTGTATGTGTGTCTTCCGGTATTTAGCTATGTGTCCCATATAATCCTCTTTGAAGACAGCAGCATCTGAAAGGTGTGTGTAGTATATAGTGTGTGTGTGTGTGTGGGTGCTACTTGCTACTTAGCTGTGTGTGGCCATATAAGCTTGTTTGAAAGCAGCAGCTTTTGAAGGGTGTGTGAGCATTCGTGTGTGTGTGTGTGTGAGTAAGTGACCTTTCCAGTGCAGCTACTCCGTTGCTCCTTTGACAGCTCTCTGCGAGTACTCGGTCACCCCCCCCCCCCTTCGTTGCTCTCCTCTTTCTGTGCCTCCACGGCTGTTCTATCAGTCGGGGTGAATCTGGGGCGCTCAGCTGTAAAGTATAAAACATGGCCTTTGGTATAAAGGAGCCAGGAACTGCCAGCGATTCTCATTTTTTACACATCATTCCTATTTTTTCACACGTAAGCTAAGTTATAATTAAAGTGCGTGCGTGGCGTAACTATTAGCCAGGTTTTGCTGATAACTGATATGCAAAACCGATATTATTTAGTTTTATTTCTGTTTTTAACCTAATTATAAGAACAACAGTACTGAACTGAACAAACATTTTTTTTTCTTTACACCTCCCTCAGTATGTCTGCCTTAAAAAAAGAACAATGGTTTTTCTGTCAAAGTAACATGAATTGAGGCCACGCCTTTTTTAGGTAATGTGACAAACAAAGCCGCACCTTCTTCATTTCCTTACTGACTTAAAAAGAGGCCACGCCTTCTTCAGTTAAAGTAACATAAAAAGAGGCCACACCTCTTTCAGTAAAAGTGACTTGAATAGAGGCCACACCTCCTTGTACTGATTTGGAAAGAAGCCACGCCTACTTCAACAAGACTAATTTCAAGAGGCCACGTCTCTTTCAGTAAGAGTGACTTGAAAAGAGGCCACACCTCCTTGTGCTGATTTAAGTCACGCCTACTTCAACAAGACTAAATCAAAAGATGCCAAGCCTTTTTCAGTAACAGTGACTTGTTAAGAGGCCACGCCCCCTTCCATGATTTAGAAAAAAACTTACACCTTCTTAAGTTCAACTAACATTCAGTCTCCTTTACTTAGACTGACTTGTAAATAGGCCACATCTCCTTCCTCGCCAGTGGTGTGCAGTCAGGGCCAGGAAGTCCTTCTCTGCTGCCATAAACACTATCAGAAGCACTGACCTACATTTACAACCTAAATTCTAATATTTGTTTTATAAAATTGTATTAATTTATTCCCAACAGATTATTCTCTTTATTTCGTAGTGTTTCTCTTGCTGCACTGCTTCCAGTACGTGTATGTGAATGTTAGATTTCAGTTTCTGTGTGCTGCCATGTTAATATAATCTGCCAAAGTCTTCAGAATCAGTAGTGCTGCCCATGGAACTTAAACTATATTAGTAGTGACAAATTAATCATTGGTTAATATTATTAAAGAATCAGATTTCCAGTCACTCTACTTAGCTGGCGTACAATGACATCAACATTTTTCTGTGCTCTAATTGGTTATTAAGAGTAAAACTGTTTCAGCCCAGTTTAGAATCTGAAAATATCAGAATAAGAAAGAGCTTTGTTGCCAAGTAGGTTTGCACCTACAAGGAATTGGTTTTGGTGAAAGTTTCCAGTGGCACATTTTTAATTAAGATAGAAATAAAAAAGGAAAAAAATGTTACGCCCACAGTGGCTAACGAAAGAGGATTAAAAATCTGTTTTTAAGGCGGACTTTTTCCGGAAAAAAGACATCATGAGGAGAGATCGGCTAACCCCATTAGCTTTTAGACCTAAAGACCTAATAAAGACTCACGTGTTAAGATCTACAGAAAGAGCTACAAAAGCGCTAAGAAGTTTTTTTTAGAACTTAACTGTGAGAGCGGGAGAGTCAGCAGCGGATTCTCCCTGAGGCGCTGAATCTGAATCTGCTCACGAAGCTTCACGCCTCACAGTGATGCTACAGGAACCGCGGCGAACCATTAAACCAGACCTCTTTTCTCACGGTTCACGGGAACCATAGCAGCTGTCTTCATTTCAGAGGAAACGCTGACTCGGCCAAGGGTTCATATTCACACGTCCTCACAGTTTGGTACTCATGTCTTTGTGCCAGTTTTTACAATAAGGCTTATACAATACAATGATATCATTTTAATACTAATAATAAATCACACCGTTAATTTTACTGATATTATACTACCAGATATAATAAATAGTCAATTAAATAATTAATTAAGATCTCTGCAGGACTTTTCCTGAGGCGTCAGTGATGAAAATATAATAACAAGGTTTAGATTTAATCTAAGCTCTAACACAAACAACTTTCTCTCTCTGTCTCTGTCTCTCTCTCCACACACACACACACACACACACATCTTTTTATTCTGTCATGTAGCTGTCCTGTGGTCTCAACCTGTCTGGCTGTGTGCAAATTTTACTTTGTTTTATTAGTATTGTGTAATAGGGCAGAGTGGGAGTGAACTCTTACACACAAACACAAACACACACACAGTATCAAATGCCGGTGAGTCAGTCGTCCTGGTTTTGTCTACGTCAGGGATCTTAAATAGCTGCTAAAAATGTTATCTTCAAACTTGAATCTCCAAGTTAACTTTTAATCTGCACTGTTTCATGTCAACCAAAACTTTTTTGCAGCGTTTATCATAAAATGAAATGGAAGTTTGTTGGGGTGGTGACGCGCCAGGCGAGAGTTTCATGGTGAATTAATATCTCCTTCTGTGCACACGGCCATCTGCCACTCGCAAACATATTCATCAGTTCAGCCAGGTCAGAGACGGATTACTTCATTACTACCAGCCAGATGCCAGAAATCTATGAACATACAGTTCATACAAAATCATCCTATTTCCACAGACAAGAAAATCATAATAATAATAATAATCCTTTTATTTATAATGCGCTTTTCTTACACGCATAACTACTACAGATGATACAGTATAAAACTAGAACGTAAATCAAAATTAGAAACAAATTAGTGCTTGATAAAAGTTGTGTAAACTTTCTTTCTTTTTTTAAAACCAGTTCTTACTTCTTTCTTAGGTGTGCAAAATTAATAGCACCTCTACAGAAGCATTTAACTTCTATCTATCTATCTATCTATCTATCTATCTATCTGTCTGTCTATCTATCTATCTATCTATCTGTCTATCTATCTATCTATCTATCTATCTGTCTGTCTGTCTGTCTATCTATCTGTCTGTCTATCTATCGATCTATCTATCTATCTATCTATCTATCTATCTGTCTGACAACTGTCTGTCTGTTTGTCTGTCTGTTTGTTTAACTATTTATCTACCTATCTGTCTGTCTGTCTGTTTGTCTTTATGTCTGTCCATCTGTCTATCTATCTATTTGTCTTTCTGTTTATCTGTCTGTGAGTTTTCTTTCCTCTGTATTAGCACAAAAATCTCCAGGAAACTGCAGTAAAAAGACAGCATCTCGTCCCTGCTGTGTTGAGCATCTGTGTGTGTCTGTAGCCTGACATTCGCGTGCAGAGGAGACAGCTAGCTTTCTTTACTGCTACAGATATGTCCATCTTAAACACCCCCTGACGATCTCTTCTTTCTCTCTCTCTCTCTCTCTCTCTCTCTCTCTCTCTCTCTATTTTATATTCCAATTTCTCTTTGCATGTCTTTTTCTTCCTGTCTCTCTATTTCTGTTTATCCCTTTTTCACTTTTTTCTATTTCCCTTTATTCTGTCCGTGTCTGTCTTCCTATATCTCTTTTTTCCCTTTTTTTTGTCTCTCGCGTTCTCTTTCTCCTTTTCTTCATCTTGCTGTCTGTCTCTCTTTCTATCTGTTTTATTTCTTTTTTTTCTCTTACTCTATCTATTTGTCTGTCTGTTCATCTTTCGTCTGTTTTTCTCTCCCTCTCCCTCTCTCTCCTATATTTTTTCGCTTTCTCTTTTTATGTATGTCCTATTTGTTTCTTTTTCTCTATCTCCCTCTTTCTTTTTTTCTCTCTCTTTCTGTTTGTCTGTCCCTCTTTTTTTCTTCTTCCACCTCCCTCTCTGTTGGTCTGTCTGTCTCTCTCCCCCTGTCTCTCTCTCTCTCTCTCTCTCTCTCTCTCTTATCTCTCTCCCTCCCTCACAGGGTGATGATGTGATGACCGTGATCAAGACTAAAGCTCAGTGGCCGGCCTGGCAGCCTCTCAACATGTGAGTAGCTCCATGTCCTGATCTCCTTTCTGTCTCTGCGTCACTCTTTAACTTCACCAGTGAACCGTGAACGCGTTAGGCCTTTATTATAGTGCGTTTTATTAGCTATTAAACAAATGTGCAAAAAAATCATGTATGAGGACGATTCTGATTATTTCCCATGGCAAAGATCGAAACTATGAAAATAATCGAGTCTTATAAACACAACTTAATGTTTAGCCAAGAATCTTTTTTTAGCTAATTTCCTAATTACGCTGTAATTACTAACGTAAGTCAAAAAGGCATTAGCGCAAAACCGGCGGGACGGACTGAGTCAATCTCATGCTGCGTTCACACACAGTGATTTTATCACTACAAGTCTTCAGTCGCTGTACTATGCGTTTCTACTACCTGTTGCCATGGTAATAACGCTTTTTACTGGATATGATCCAGACTGGCGGTTAAGCTGGTGGTTTGGTGGTTTTGAGATTTGTACCCACAATCTTTCAATTAACGTTCATTGTAATGTCCTGCAAAAAAACATGACCAGTACATCCAGTACATTGCCAAACGCTCTTCCTTCTTCCTTATTTTGAAGGTCAGACATGTGCAACACTAATGACATCCATTTACCAGGGAATTTTCAACTGTTTTACACAGCGTGCAATCTTGTGATGCATTTTTTACAGGTTAAGGGCCTTGCAAAGGGGCCACGTACTGGTAGTTTGGTGTTCTTTAGAATTAAATCCGCTGTTTTCTGATCAATAGTCCAACATTTCTATCACTGAGCTTTTACTTTCCGGACAATAAAAATAAATGTAGAGTTTATTTACTTCTATTTTATTATTTTTTAATTACTGTTACTTTTGTTATATATATTATACATATAGACTTAAAAAGCATTTCATAATTAAAAGAAAACCTCCTCTTGAGGCTACCAAATGGTAAAAAAAAATTCCCACCAGCTATTGGGTCCACCTGTCGGTCTATCAAACTTTTTTCTAGAAACACTTCTCGCGGCGATGGGGTTTATAAGTCAGTCAGATTGTTTCGAAAAAAAACTTTTCGCGGATATTGTGTCTACCAATCGGTCTATCAAAATTATTTGTAAAAACTTCTCATGGCTTTTGGGTCTACCAGTCGGTCTATCACAATGTATCCCTGCCTGTCGTTCTTAAAAGGGGAAAATATATATTGTAATGATTTTGCTGTGTCTCACAAATATTGTTATTTGTGCCGTCAAAACAGAAAAGTGTCTGTCCAAAAGGGCTACCAGGAATTTTTGTGAGCCCTGCTGACATAAAATCAGAAATTTTAAATCACAGCAATCAAATAAAAGAACCTGCAAAATCCTGGACAAACTGACTGAAGGTTATGTCGCCTCACGAAAAAAGTAATCCAAATTCTCTGACCAATCAGAGTCGAGAAATAAACGGTACTGTGTCTTTAGGAAGAAGACGAGCAGTTTGAGGTGGATATGTATGTAAAAATGTTAATTTTTCTCACTGACAGAAGGCGAGTTTTCCTTTTTGGGGTTCGCAGGTTTCTCGTTAGATGCTTGTTTCTGGCATTTAGGGATTTTGCCCCTCCAAACCCTTCCACCCCTGCCATCCATTAGCTTTGTAGTTAATATTTGATGTGGTGTATTTAATTTTTGGCGGTAAAAGCCAGACGCCTGCTTTTGATGAGCGTCACGTTTCCCCCTGGTCGCCAGTCGAGTGCACTTCAATCTACTCAGCGCTCTTCCGCTTAAAGCTCACTTCAGTTATCACCTTCACCCTGGGCCTCTGGAGCACGTCGAGGTGTTTTAGGGGATAAATTAGTACATGTCGTTGCGTTTCTCATGCTAGTCATGTTCGGAGGCGTGTGAACTAGCTGTCCGAGAACACAGGCATGTGGATGCTTTACAACTCATCAAACAGCTTCAAATGTGTGTGTTGGGTGGAGAGAAAAAAGAAACGACGGGTGTGTGAAGTGTCGCTTGTAGAAGTCAGTTGATGAATATTTTATGTTTGGTAATCGATAGCGCCAGAAACTGCATAATCCAGGGCTCGACCCCGCACCGCTTTCGCAGCAACAGTTGCGTCGGAGATGGGCTTCTAATCAGGACAATTAACGTGATTAATTACCATCTGTGGCGCCTTACAAAGCGCTTTGTCAATGGAAATTCCAGGCAAGCGCACGGCCGCCCACCCAGTCGGCGTCACAGGAACCATCCACATGCTTCCACACAAAGCCTCCAGCTCCCTGAACAACACGCCTCGACTTCCGGATAAAAAACCCAACAAAAGCTTCTCATATTAACGCTCGCTGATGCGACGACATGCTTATTACAAGACACAAATCTCATTAATTTTTTCCCTTCACTTTCTCGCCCAGTTATTGGCTTTGACTATCATTTTCTCTCCGTTTTATATCCTGGTCCCCTGTTCCTTTTATTCCCCTCTTTAATTCTTTTTGTCTTGTTTTTTGCCGTTATTTTACCTCCTCCAGGTTTACTCTCTCTCTCTCACTCCTCCCCTGTTCTTTCTTTTTCACTACCATTTTTGCCCTAATTGCTATTCTTCTTTATGTCACTCCATGTCAACCCCATGTTTTTTTTATCTTTGTCTCTTTCTTTTCCTCCATTCACCTTTATGTTTTTCACCTTTATTATTGATGTCTCAATTTGTTTTCTTTATCGCTCTCGCTCTCTCTCTCTGTCCACCTGCTCTCTCTTTTTCTCTCTCTCCTGTTTTTATATTAATCCCCCCTTACCTCATACCTCCTCAACCTTTTTTTGTTTTTTTCCTCTCCTGGTCCTTTTTTCTTTCTCTCTCTGTTTCCCTATTTTTTTTCTCTTGAGCTAAAATTGTTTGTCTCTCTCTCTCTCTCTCTCTCTCTCTCTCTCTCTCTTTCTGCAGTCGTGCCGCTCCCTCGGCTGAGTTCTCTGTGGACCGTTCCCGTCACCTCATGTCGTTTTTGACCATGCTGGGTCCGAGCCCTGACTGGAACGTGGGTCTGAGCGCAGAGGATCTGTGCACGGCTGAGTGCGGCTGGGTTCAGAAACTTACTAAAGACCTGCTGCCCTGGGACGCTGGGACAGACAGCGGACACAGCTATGAGGTTTGTCCTCTTTTCACTGTGTTTCATCTTCACCTACCTTCACAACTGCTTTTTTTTCTCGTCCTCTATATGACACAGTGAAACTAAACCCTAACTGACATCAAATTATTCAGTTCAATTCACTCATTTTAATTCATCGAGACTCATTTTTATGATAGTGAACAGATACAGAGCTGCAAAGCATCACAGGAAATAGTGTCGGATGTGATTCCGGATTTATATCCTTTGTTTAATCAACCAATCATAACCATCTGATGTCATCAGTGTGTGCAGACCAAACCCGCCTCAAAACTGTCCACAAACAAACTAAAACTTGAACTGAGTAAATGCTGAAAAAATATCTTATTTTCTGAGACTAAACATTCATTGATTCTGAAACAATTTACTGCTAATGACGATTCCTGGATTAACATTAAATCACAACATGCAATTAGGCAAACTATATTAAAATAATTAATAATAATCCAGGAACAGCATTAGTGAATTTAGACTGTATCGATTATTAATGATCCAAAATAAACATTAATGAATTAAGACACTGAATCATAAACAATCACTAATAAACAAGTGAATGTAAAATATTCTGAAAAGGTGAACCTGTAGAACTGCAATAGAACAACATTCTTACTATAGAACAAGGTTTATTTCATTAAATCACAACCTTTAAACATTTAACAATCACAAGTCAGATTTTTATAACCATCAATTTAAAAAAAACTATGAATTTACTTTTTATTCATGCGCGAACACCTAAATATGTTTTAATGCGCACACACACACACACACTAATTTTTGGTCCCGAAAACGAGTAAAATTTTTACACAATAACTAAACTGCACATAGATGTTGTATACATTTGTTCAGTACAGCATGTGATGTATAACATGTCATTAAAGTATTTCGTGTTTTTTATTTAATAAATACATTCATAATATTACATTTTGGTTTAAAAGGAGTGAAAAATTCAAAAATAGATTGAGGCGGGTTTCATCGACGCACACTGATGACATCAGATGGTTCTGACTGGTTGATTGAAATGTTTATTTAAGATTAACAAAGGATAATTAATCCAGGATCACATCCTACTTGGCAAAATCATGTCCACCCACAGGAAATAAAAAAATCTTTACTAATAAACTTAGAATTACACTTTTGTCTAATTTAATTGTTTAATTTAAATAATTATTTATTATTATTATTATTATTATTATTATTATATTCTCAAGAATATTAATGTAAGTAAGTTCCAAGATCCTACATAAATACTATTTAAAAAAAACGATGAAATGAGAATTTATTTGCTCAGATAAACAGATGAAGATAAAGTGTGTATATCTCTTTATTCAGGTTTTTAAGCGAAGGTTTAATCAGCCGCGTCGGCGTGTCTGCGCGACAACAGAATAATCTGTTTATTTTGACAAGCTGCAGATGTATTGTTTCGTAACTTGAGCTTGTGGCTGCTTGGGTTTTTTTTTTCAGGTTTTTTATTTATTGCTTATGAATATACACACAGCTGGAATGACACGCAAGGAGAGATGTGAGAAAAAAAACACTGCAATTCAGTCAGATCTGTTTGTGTTTTTAAGGCCCTGATACACTGTTCGAATGTCAGTTTTGTAAAAACACACATAGCGCCGTAGCGTGACGTCTCTGACGCTGCCCCCTGCTGGCAAAACAAAAAACAGAGATCCTTCTTTTCTGATGTTCTGCTGGGCGGAATCGATTTCATTTGTAAAACATTTACTTAATCTCAAGTTTGTAAAAACTTCAACAAATGAGAACAGTTGGCGTTGGATTTTTTCGCCCTCTGTAAAGTCGCTAGTGCGAAACAACTGGAGCGAACAGGTGACTCTCGGGGCGGCCTGTAGGAAAGCAGTGCTATAAATCACTTGGAGAGCGGAACAGTACGCCGAAGAACGAGCGGTGCAGATGGAAATGAAAGGTGGGACCCCCTGGCAGATGGTATTGAACAATGACTCACTGTCTCTCTCTCTCTCTCTCTCTCTCTCTTTTTTTTTTAGTCCCCCAACAAACCAACAGTCCCCCAGGAGCGCATTCGGCCCCTGACCAGTCTCGATCACCCACAGAGCCCCTTCTACGACCCGTCGGGAGGCCCCATCACAGCACTGGCGCGAGTGTTGGTGGAGAGGATTGCTAGAAAGGTGCTGTGTAGTAATAAATATATATATATAATTATATATATAATTTGTAATTAATGGAAAAACTGCAGGTTTTCTAGAAAAAAATGTAGAAGAGTATTGATTCCACCTTTTAGGTTTTAGTATCAATATCAGAGAAAAAACATCTGTGGTGCTAATGTTCAGCCGTCAGTTATTTAGTGATTTATCCTGATGCTGTGTACGATGACGCATTCAGTTTTTTATTATTAGTTTTTCACTGTTGTTATATCGTAAGTCAGCAGCTTTTCCTTCAGGGTTTTTACTCATGCTAACTATTTTATTCTATTCAGAAAAATATTCATGGGTGTTTGTGTTCTATAAAAACTAATGATTTTTCTAACATGGTTACACTGGAACAACATCCAGCGCTGTGGCAAAAAGAAGTCTCTGATTATTTCAATTGTTATTTTTAGATTCAACACATTTTAGTTTTATGTTAAATTTAACCACTTAGAAATACATAATAATATAATGAATACATTCCAAAGTGTTTGTATTTAGAAGGTTTACTTTATTCTCTATGCTATATATTTTTTAGATTCCTGTTGGCTGTTTTTTGAGAACCAGTTTAAAAATACTCTGTTTTAGTAAAACTAATTAAACATCCACGATGATTCAAAATAATATTAATTTAGTTTAGTTTAAAGGGTTTACGGTTTCTGTTTCATGTTTTATGTTCATGTTTCAAGGTTTATGTTGTGGTTTCTTATTTATGATTTGTGTTTCTCGTTCATGCCGTGTATTTACTTCCTGTCTTATCATGTGATCATTGTTCTCCATGTGTTCCTGTCATGTGATTCTCCTGTCCATATGTCTTGGTTTTCAGTTCTGTCCTGTCATTGGGTTGTTTTGTTCATGTGTCCCTCCATGTTTAATATTTATAGACTATGTGGTTTGTCTTGGATTGTGTGTTGTTTCCCTGTAAAGCACTATTCTGAGATGAGTTGTTTAGAACCTAAATGCAACTTTATTTTATTTAAATAACTTTTATTTGAGTTTTAATAGGGTAACAAAACAATAAAAATTTAAACTTGACTAACCAAATTTGACTAAACCAACCCTGACTTGACGCTCGCAAACCTGAACAAAGAAACATCCACAATCCAAAGACAAACCACAAAAAAAAAATTAAACATTTGGGTGCACATGACCGAAACAACCCAATGACAAGACAGAACTGAAAACCAATAGAAACATGACACATGGACAGGGGAATCAAATGACAGGGACACATAGGGAAGAATGATCACATGATCAAGAAATACAAACACGAATACAAATCATAAGAAAGAGCAACATAAAACTCGAAACATGAACATAACATTAACATACAATTTAAAACAGAAACCCCAAACTTACATTTGGACACAACGTCGATATTTACTTTTGTACATTTGTGTATATGACAGAAAGATAATAAACAGTTATTTATGATAACTGGCAAAAGATCTAAGTGTTGAATGTGTTAGATTTATTTTAGGGCACTTTACATCTATAAACTAAACATAAATAAATTCATATAAATTTAGATTTTTTCTTATATGTTACTCTAAATTTTTAAAAATATTTTTTACCCCATCATTCTTTTTTTGGGGATAAATGAAGTGTTGATTAATCTGTTATGTGCCTTAGCGTGAGCAGCTGTTTTCTGTTACATGTAAAACATCCTTTGGTCCTTTGGAAATGCTGAATCACGCACAGTTCATTTGTTCTAGAGAGTTCAAGCACAGAGCAGAACATCGCAACTCGGACATCTGAAAAATCATACGCTTATTACTCACAAAAGTTCCGAAGAGGCTTTTAGGGCTTCTTTCCCAGCTATTCTTTTTCAGATCTGGCTCTCAGCATGACTGTCTCGGGATACAGATGTTTCGTGTCTGCTCCGCTGCTGGGATCGAGGCGAAGGAATGAAGACAAAGCTTTTTGGCTTCCAGGACAGGTCTGCTTTTGTTTACCACAGATTGCCAGCTAACGATGATGTGTGTTCCTGAAATCCTCAGGGAGAGCAGTGCAACACGGTTCCTGACACGGTGGACGATATTGTAGCCGACATAGCCCAGGAGGAGATTGAGGAGGGTGCGTAGATCCTCGTTTTCTTATCTCCCTTCCCATAGTTTCCCCCAGACAGTTTAATTAACAAGACAGCTAGCAGGATTCCTTATGTAAACCTCTGGAGGTGTCTTTCTCCGCGATAACTGGCACTGATTTACAGTCGGGAAGCGCCCCGGTGCTCATTTGCAGCCCTTGTAAATTAGGTGCCGATGCTGTCTGGATGATTCAGTTGTTTGGAACAGAGGGACAAAGGAATGAAAGGAGAAACCTGGAGTTGGATTATTGTTTAGAAACTTTTCGAAATGCCACCTTGAAGCTCAGTCAGCTAATTGGATAGAAAACCTAAACCCCAGGTAGCAAAGACTTATGGCCTTGATTTGGCATGAAGCCGGTACTGCTGGTATCCTGTGAACAATGGCATATTATTTGGCTTAGATATAAAATATAGAACTGTGGGTCACATATGTGTGACCAGTCTTATTTTATATATATATTTTTGTGTAACGTTTATAAATTTAATGAGGAAACATCATCAACTTTGAATTTACATTACATTTAGATTTATTCATGTAAAAACGGGGACAACAGAGGTAAGCAAACTAGCAAAAGTACTATATGCAAGTCATAAAGTTATCATCGAAAAGTTAAACGTTAATTATATAGCTAACATTTTCTTCTCGTAGCTTTTAGGTTAAAATAAAATTTACCGAATGTTTGACGATGACATTTAGATGACATTAGACATCCTGATTTGTATCAGAGTGCGATGTCGACATACAGTGAGGGAAAATATTATTTGATCCCCTGCTGATTTTGTATGTTTGCCCATTAACAAAGAAATGATAATGGTCGGGGGTTTTTTTCTAACAGTGAGAGACAGAATAACAATAAAGAACATCCATTTTGAAAAAGTTATAAATTGATTTGCATTTTAATGTGTGAAATAATTATTTGATTCTCTATTAATAAGCAAGATTTCTGGCTTCCAGGTAACGATCTGAGATCAGAAGCACTCTCTTAAAGAGACTCTCAAAAAAAGGACTCTCTTAAAGGGAGTGCTCTTAAAGGAAGTGCTCTTAAAAGGAGTGCTTTTAAAGTGACTCTCTTAAAGGGAGTGCTCTTAAAGGGACTCTCTTAAAAGGACTCTATTAAAGGGAGTGCTTTTAAAGGGAGTGCTCTTAAAGGGACTCTCTTAAAGGGGCTCTCTTAAAAGGACTCTATTGAAGGGAGTGCTTTTAAAGGGAGTGCTCTTAAAGGGACTCTCCTAAAGCGAGTGCTTTTAAACGGAATGCTCCTAAAGAGACTCTTTCAAAGGGAGTGCTCTTAAAGGGAGTGTTCTTATATTATCTTGTTACCTGTATTAAAAACACCTGTCCACAAAAGCAATCAATCAATCAATCAGATAACAAACTCTCCATCATGACCAAGATCAAAAAGCTGTCCAAGTATGTCAGAGACAAGATTTTAGTCCTGTACAAGACTGAAATAAGCTACAAGACCATCGCCAAGATTAGAAGGTGACCACAGGTGGAAGTTCAAAGTGGGTTGTGGATGTCTACTCCAGCAGAACAATGACCCAAAACACAGCCAAGGCAACAAAGTTGTGACTCAAGAAGCACATTAAGATCCTGGAGTGGCCCAGGCAGTGTCCAGACCTTAATCCCATAGAAAATCTGTGTGACTCCTTTCCAAAGGGGTTAAATACTTATTTTACTCATTAAAATGCAAATCGTTTTTTTTCTGAAATTCATTTAAGCAGTGTGAATAAAAAAAGATATCACTTTAAATGTCAAATATTGTAAAAAAAAACGAAACATCAGCCTGGGTTCTGACAACCAGAACGGGTCCAGTCATGGACCATAATTCATTGCTGTATTTGGGCCAAGTGAAAGTGGGTTATGCATCACTGGGTCAAACTAGTTTTGCAACGTTGAGACACTCGGCATTTAATAGATGAACCTGGATTGGAATTAACTGACTCACTTATGAGGACCAAAACTTCACACAGCAAGCTTTTATGTGTCATTAGCACTGCCGGCTTCAGGTGCAGGTACAGTGACAGGACGCTCGGCTAGTTGGTGCGGAAGTGTGTGCAAATTTAACTGGCTGCTTAATGCCCGTGTGAGCTTTACTTAAATTTTTTTTTTTGATGTAGTAAATGCAATTTATACATACACATATCTAAACACACGCAGAGAGAGAGAGAGAGAGAGAGAGAGAGATCTTAATATACCTAATGAAAATCATAAACTTACAGTAAAAAATAGCAAAAAAAAGATATGATGAAACAGGAGACATTAAAAAATTAAGGCCACAACAACAAAAATTAATTAAGGTGAAAAAAATAATAGAAAGAGACTAAAATATAAGAGAAAAAAGATAAATAAAAATAGTGCGAGTGTGAAGAGAGAAATAAATAAAGGTTAAGGTAGAGAAGGAAAAGAACACCACCAAAGAAAGCGGGAGAGAGAGAGAGATCAGAAGTTAAAAAAACAGAGAGAGGAAGAGAGACAGAGAAACTGAGAGAACAGAAGAGAGGAGGGGGGCAACAGAAAAAAGATATGATAAAATAAGAGAGACAGAAAAATTAAGACCATAACAATAAACTGAAAAACAGATAGAAAGAGAGCCTACGCCGAGAGATTGAGAGAAATATAGAATGAATATAAAACGGTAAAAATAAATTTGCAGTGGGGACGAAAATGAAACAAAGAAACAGGAAAAAAAAAGAGAGTGTGAAGTGAGATGTAGAGAGAGAAACGTCTTACATTACAGCACAAGAACATTTTTGCTCATATCAAAAAAGTACATGTGATCATCACATGTAATTATTTGTTATTTTTGATAGGATAGTGGTGAGGGGGGTACAGGGGGGCCCAGAAAAGCCCCAAGCCAGGATCAAACCCGGAGCACAACAACACCATGTATATGCTAGTGCCCTAACCCACTAGACCGTGGCATCGATCCCTTAGCTGGAAATTAATTGCATACATAGTGAGACACAGTGAGACGTAGTGAGACACAGTGAGACATAGTGAGAGTTAAAGGTAGAGAAGGAAAGGAACACCCCCAGAGAAAGAGAGAAAGAGAGAGAGGAAGAGATTAGCAGAGACAAAAACCTACGGGCAAACAGAGAAACCGAAGGGGGGCGGGAGAATTGGACAAAAAAGATATGATGAAAGAAGAAACATAGAAAAATAAGGGCCACCACAATAAAGAGAGAAACTGAAAAAATGGATAGATAAAGAGCCCAAGCCTAAAAGCTGAGATAAATGGGAGGAATAAAAAAGGTAAAAAAAATAAAGCATGTGGAAGGTTTAAAAACAAGATAAAGACACAAGAAAAAAAGAGAAGAGAGCGTAAAGTGAGATATAGAGAAACGTCTTAAATTACAACAAGAGAACATTTTCGCTCATATTGAAAAAGTACATAGACTAATTATCTGGCAACCCGTCTGTTTTTTTAAGTTATTTTTCAGGAAAGTGGTAGTGCAGTGTTAGACTGCAACTTGGAAAATCTTGAGGAAATGCTGGCTTAGTGCTTAAGGTGTTGGACTGATACCAGAAAGACTGGGGTTCGACTCCCAGCACCACCAAACTGACCCCTGAGCAAGACCCTTAAACCTTAACTCAATTGTATAAATAAGATAAATGTTAGTCTCTCTGGATAAGGGCGTCTGCCAAATGCTGTAAATGTAAATCGGCTTTCGATTTCCAGAACTACCAATCTGCCACTGCTGGACCCCTGAGCAAGGCCCTTAATCCCCAATTGCTCAGTTGTATTAAAAGAAAGATAAATGTCGCTCTGAATAAATGCCGTAAATGTAATTGCCTCAGTTGACAGGATAGGACAGTGGTCAAACAGGAGAGGGGCTGTTATAGGGAGGCCCAGAAAAGACCCAAGGCAGAATTGAACCTGGGTCGCACAGACCACAATGGAACCCTGTATGTGTTGGTGTTTTAACCCACTACAATGCGGCGCCGATCCCTCAGCTGGTTATTGATTGCTTATGTAGTGTAATTTTTTTGGGTGCTCGTCACATATATGTCACCCAGTCACACTGGTGCATTAACCGCTCAGTCAGTCAGGAGCAAAAGAGTTTTGTAGGTTTATTTAATTTAGCTATTAATAACTTTAATTTAAAATATTTTAGTAAGTCTCTCTTAGGGACTTAGGCACTCCTGAAAGACAAAATCAATTTTCCGTATTAAAAATCTTCCCGTTTGAAGTTAATAGGAAATTGGTGTCGCTCAAATTTCCTTAATTGGCACTTTCTGTTCTGCTTGTTATTTTCATTCACATCTCTAAGTGGTATTTTATGTCTGTGTCCACAGGAGACAGCACTCCGGAGACGTGTATCTACTCGAACTGGTCTCCGTGGTCAGCATGCAGCTCGTCGACGTGTGCAAAGGGTCTTCGCATGAGGCAGAGGATGCTAAAGGCTCAGCTGGATGCCGGCGTGCCGTGCCCTCACACGCAGGACTTCGAACCCTGTATGGCACCTGGCTGTAGCGAGGAAGGTAAATGGAGTAAGGGGTTAAACAACCACACAGATGCACACACACGCACACACACACACAATATAAGTGTCAGTGTGCTTAATCTGCTAAATTTAGACAAACAGCAGGAAGGTACATACTCCATAGCTGCTATTAGAGGAACAGATAGGGGGCACTACATGTATAAGAGTACATAAGAGTAAACTTTACATCATTTGGAAAATACAGTGTTTAGCTGATCCTCATAAACGCTTATTGTCACAAATTTAAACAAGACGACTTCCTTTCTCCATTAGAGAAAGTTGAACATTACGACTGTTAAAAATCTTATACACACTATTCAGCTAGATCCTCTAGAATCCAACCAATCAGATGAGGACTTCAACCCTGGACTGGTTACAGTTTTGTGTGAATTTTCAGAATCATACGTTGAAATGTTGCTTAATTAGCAGTGGCAGCTACATTGTTCTTTTACTGAACACCATTAATAGCTACCTGCACTAATTTTTTTAAGCAATGAATTGTTGCGTCAAGCCGAACAAAGGCCGCGTTTACACCGCATGTATCAAGTAACCCAATTCCGATTTTATTTCTCCAACATGGTACATATGGGACATGACCCACAATCATGTAAGATATTTTCAGATATGTTGCAGGCTTCATTCATATGTGGTAATAAATCGGATATAAATCGGATACAGGCCTTAGCGTTTGACATGTAAACAGACAGATCAGATTTTTACCTGTCAATGCGAGAATCACTGAATAAGCAACGGTGGCACATGACGTCAACTCAAGTGGGCACAGACGGCGACATATAACTTACAACAACTGTGTATTTTGATATTTACTTCCTTCTCCGGTCAGTATGTCTGGCTGGGATTATTTTGCCGTGTGTAGCGTAAAAGATATTGGATACAATTCATTTATAAAAGATGATGTAAGCAGGTCATCATACACTTACGGCATTCGGCAGATGCCTTTATCCGAAGCGACTTACATTTATCCACTTTTATATAAATGAGCTCAGCAGTGGTAGATTGGTGGTGCTGGAAGTTTGATCTTCTAATTAGCGTTCCAACACCGTAAACACTGTGCTATCACTTCCCCTTAACGAACAACAAGCTAACAAATCTAATACCTACAGAAAACATACGTTTACATAACAGTTTATTCGGGATTTTCTTCTGAGGTGTAAAGAAAAAGAGAAGAAAGGAGAAGAAAAGCAAAGAGTGTGACGGAATTATTGATTTGCTGAAGTGTTTTGACAGTTGAAAATGAAATTAATTTAAAAAAAAGTGCAAACAAATAAAAAAAAATAAGAAAAAACCCCAGCTTCATAGGTGCATTGGTATCAGTTGAAATTGGATTCATACAGTCTGAAATAAGCCTAGCAAAACTTTCAGACACTTTGATTGTATTGAAATGAAGATGCAGAGAACTTTAAATGAATTCCTACTCTTTGTACACAAGCACAGACATCGCAAGGTTTACACTAAGGTGAAAGAGTGTAAAGTTACATGCTGGAAATCTCAGCCTAGATTGTTGTCCTGGGGTTCTGGACTGTTGTTCTGGCATGTTCTGGACTGAGCTGACCTTATCCCAGCTCGAGTGTTGGCGGTAAATTGGGGATTATCCTCCTACTCCAGTGCAGGGAATTGATTTGCTTCATGTGGAAGAAGAAATTCCGGACTTGTTTCTTTGTGTTCAGAATGTGAGTTTATTGTTTACAAGAATTGATGGCATGTTTTCATTGTAGCTGAATAAACTTTCAGCCAGAGATAAAGAACACAACGTTCAGGAGTGTGTGTTCTGAGGAGATAAACCGAGGTAGCTGCTGAACTGTCAAAAGCAACAATAGCTTATATGATTCGGGGTCTTTTTGTTTAATTTACAATACATTAGAGATTTACAGCTGCCCTGTAGCTGGTAAAGGGGGTTAAAGGCCCAACAATGAAATTTCAATATTTAAGACTTCAATTAACCGAAATGGAATTGACTATAAATAAAATAATCATAAGGCATACTTTTAATTAACAAATAAAACAATTATTCTCACATAATGGAGGGGTTAAGGGCCTTGCTTAAAGGCCCAGCAGTGGCAGCTTGGGGGTCCTGGCAATTAAATCACTGTGCTACTGAAGATCTTGAATATAACTTAAAAATCTACTAAACTTTTTTTCCAAAAGTCCTGTTTTATCTTGATAGTTAGCTAGCTAGCTAAAGTATCAGTACAGAAATGATTAATGCCTCAAAAATCATCTCCCCTTACTAGCATAAACGGTAAAAGCTGACATATACATAGAATTATGACCTAAAATAAAAACAAAAAAAAATTCCCTCAGAAGTCCCGTCAGGTTAGTAAATGGATGGATGGATGGATGGATGGATGGATGGATTTATTTGCAAATAATCAGTCAATTTCTGTTGTTAGCCATAGACACTAATTTACATATGTTCTAAAATCTGAAAGTTCCTGAACTATTCCAGTTATTCTTTCTGCATCTGTCTTTTACTGTCCTCTGTTGTTTGGCCCAGCTATTTGTCCTCCATGTTTCAGCCTCTCCTCTGTTTGCTCTTTCAGTCACTATGGCCTTTACTTTCCCTCTAAAGCTCTCCATCGATTACCGCTGCAAGCTCTACTGCTTTGTTTTTATTTAATGGTCCGTTAGCTGGTCATATTGATTCATGATGGGCTTGACCGGCACTTGGGACGGTGTGGCTGCCATTGGAGTCCCCCCTCAGCAATGCATTATTAATTTACATCTTTTATTAATGATTCGCTTAGTTGTGCTTCATTAATGCAGCCAGACGATCAGTCCCACAAGGCTGCAGTATAAGGAAATCTATTGAGAGTTGGCTAAAGTCATCTATTTTGTCTGCAGAGAAATCTGTTTACAAGATCCAGCTTTGGGGCTAATTGAGAATGCCTGCATGGAGATAAAGTGACTGTGTTTGATGCTTAATGGGTCGTAGAGGAGTCAAGGAAGGTTGTGGGATTGATATGGTGTCTGTCGGTGTGCTAGGAGTGGTTTATTTCCTTAACTGCTGCAAAAGCTATTGTAATTCTGCTTATATCTACATATAATACTTCTTTCAATGTTAAAATTTTGAAAAGGATCTCCAATTTACATAATTAAATCCCTCTACCTTCACTCTAGGACTTAAAAATATATTTATATGGCACAAGTACAAAGTGACCCTAATCACTAGAGATTACATCATTTTAGAGGTGTTGGATTACTAATTAGAAGACTGGGGCTCGATTCCCGGCACCACTTAGTTGCCATCGCTGGGCCGCTGAGCAAGGTCCTTAAGCCATAATTGCTCAGTTGTATAAAACAGATGAGTGTAAAATGCTCTGGATAAGTGCATCTGCCAATTGTTGTGAAATGTAAATAAAATGTAAATTTTATAAGAGTAATAGCAATTCCCGAACATCCTGAGGTAGTTCAGTATTTGTCCAGTAACTCTAACCCGTCAGTACAGAAAGATCTGCTCTAATACTTACCTGTCCGCAAAAAAAAACTTACATGAGCTGTTATAATAAAATTGTAATTCTGTATTCGTTTTGTGTAGATTTTAACATCGCTGTAATTGTAGCCCTAGTCTTATTAGCTCCAAACTAACCCAGAGTACCACTGAACATTCGCATGACTGCAATAAAAAAATTTACTTTCAATAACCCCACACAGCCAATACTTAGCCCACACTTAACCAACACTGGTCAACCCACACTCTAGTTACTGTGTGCATTTTGCACTTGGCCAAGACATGGCAAAAAGGATTTATATATCTCCTTTTTTTATATATATAAATATAAAGCCTAAACTCACTTCTTCAACCCTTGTGGGCAGCCCAGTGTGTGCCATTGTTGTGATATGCGGGCGTCACACGGGGCCCATTTCATGCTGGGGCCCACATCGGGCCAATGATTTTGCCCACAGTGTCCCCACATGGGCCTCAAAAGAGCATGTCTGCTGCGTATGTACTATTGTAACACAATAATAAACATTTATCTTAGCATTCCTATAGCATTAGTCCTGTCTACTCTGTGTAAAACATGCACAAATAGATTTCCTCCAACCAGCCCAGACAACAGTAGACATATTTGTGTTGATGCAATTTTGAAGTGTTATCTGTTTTAACTCGTTTACACACCCTTTACGCATCATTATGCAACAGATTTATCCATGTGTCTAACAAGCATAATAAAAAGTGACACGCTGTCAGACAGTCTGTTTTTTTTCCAGTACACTTTCTCTAGTCATTTCTTCTTCTGATGTTTTCTGATAGACAAGTTTTGCCTCAGGCTTCCCTGTGTGTGTACAAGACTTTGTGAACTTTACGGAGCAGTAAGCAAACATGTGTGCTGTCGTGCAGAGGCGTCTCCGTGCATGCTGTCAGAGTGGATCAGCTGGTCTCCGTGCAGCGCCACATGCGGGATGGGAATGAGGTCCAGAGAGAGATACGTTAAAGTGTTTCCCGAGGACGGCTCCAGCTGCAGGGAGCCCACAGAGGAAACGGAGAAGTGCGTGGTCAACGACAACTGCTGTGAGTCAGTTTTATTGCATACAAACAGACAGAAGTGTTTTTGTTTTTATTTTTTAAAATATTGTAATGTATTGCAATGGGACTTACGATACGATACTATATGATAGATATTACGATACATGGTTTGATACAATAGATCACAGTACATGTTGCATTACATTACAACACAAATACAATGGTACCTTAAATTACGAGTCTTTCAAGATACGAGCCGTCTCTCTGCTTTTTTTTTTTTTTTGCTTCAAATTGCGAGCTAAAACTGGGTTACAATCTCGCTTCAGACAAACAACCGCTAGTTGGCATAGTGAACACAGCCACAGTAACTTCCTCCCAGCATCCCGTGTCTCATTCGATAGCTAGTCAGAGTTCCCAGTTAGCAGGTTTGTAGCATGTTTTTTCCGCCATGTTTCAACGTCACAACATCTACAGGAGAGGAGGAGGAAGTCCTTTGACGAGACCTGAGGGTTTTAGTTAAATATTTAATATGTACCGATACAGTTTTTTTCCGTAGTATTCACAAAACAACCAATAACATCAAATGACAATGTTTATTGTACACCAACATAGAAATAACATTTCAGCAACATTCTGGCATAAAATTAACATTAAATTCTAATATCTAAATATTTAGGTTTACTCCTTGAACCTGAAACTCAACCAGTTTCCTTCCTCAGGCAGTTATTAATGTTCTCTCTTCCCACACACATCCTTCGCCTCGTCCTACACAACCTGTAATCATTAGAAACACAACAACAGTGCAGAAGGTTGATGTTTGTAATGTAACTGTACGTACTGCTGTCTGACAGTTCTGCGCTTTTTCCTCGAAGTTTGTATTCACGTTTTAGATTTAATAGCACTTAAATTAATGTAATAAAGTGTATTGTGTATTTAGTAAGTTATATGTGTTTTTTGTGTGTGTGTGTGTGTGTGTGTGTGTGTGTGTTGTTGACACTAGCCCCCAGTAGTTGTATCGTGACAGAGTGGGCTGACTGGCAGCCGTGCAGCGTGAGCTGCGGAGTAGGGATGAAGAAGAGAGCAAGGATGATGAAGATGCCAGCGTCTGACGGCTCGGAGTGCCAAACCGAGCTGATGGAGGTGGACAAGTGCATGATGGCCGAATGCAGTGAGTAGCACTAACAATTCAGCCCCAGAATCGCTACATATTTCATGGGTTTCATGTGAATGAGAAACACACCATCTGTTTTTAATAACCAAGCTGGGATACATTATATCTTCGCAACACTCGCTGTTCTGCCTGGCTCTCGTTTTAAAGAACGGGGACACGAGCGATTGTAGCCTTCAGTGTGAAAAGCTCTTTATGCAGTTACGTTACTCGTCTGTAGAATAATGCCTTGTATTTTTTTTTCTTATCTGTTGAAACTTGTGCCAAGCGAAATGCCTCTCCTTCTTGCTTATCTGGACACAAGGTTTATCTAAGTGGCACTCAGCCATGCGGCTGCGCTGCTGAAGCAAAAACAACACTTGTCTCTTTAACTGTTGTTCGTGCAGAGGGATGCTGTGGAATTTATAGAACTGTTATGGTTGTCATTAAACATGTTCGTTTTAAATCAGCAGGCACAAGTGGATAAAGATAGCAGCTCCTTCCGGGCAATGTGTATGTTGGGGAGGGCATCATTCTTACCTCTATCCACACACACATACACACACACACACACAAAATGCCACCAACAGAAGTAGTAGGTTAAGGTGTTGACTGCTAATTGGAAAATTGGGGTTCAATTCCCAATTCACTTTTGGGCCTCTGAGCAAGGGCCCCTTAACCCTCAATTGCTCAGTTATATAAAAAGAAATAAATGTAAGTCATTTCTGATAAGCACTTCACTATTGTAATCGCTCTCCAGGTTGTTTTTTAAACATCTGACTGGTTAAATTCTGCAGGATGTTATGGAGACGTGTGTGTGTGTGTTACTGTTTTTAAGATCCATTTGAAACCATCCCACCTTAATAAAAAAAAAAAAATCTGTCATATTTAAAACTGCAGGAATAAACGCTCATGAGGATCAGGATTTTTTTCAGTGATCTAAAGATTACGGTATCAATCATTTATCTGAGTTAAAGTTAAATCTTTTTTTTAATGATTAACAAACCCGCAGTCTGTTTTTATAGGGACTTTACATTTTCACGTCCACTACGCAAGACTAATTTTATTTCAAATTCATAGATATGGTATAAAATATATAAAGCTATACTATAATACGTATATATATATATAGTATAAAATATAACTAAAAAGTATAAATATAACTAAAAAGAGGATATGTATAAAACGGAGCAGCACGGTGGCTGGTGGTGGTTAGCCCTGTTGCCTCACAGCAAGAAGGTCCAGGGTTCGTATTCCCCTGCAGAGGTCGTTCTGTGTAGAGTTTGCATGTTCTCCCTGTGCCTGTGTGGGTTTAACTCCGGGTGTAATGTATGAGTGAAAATGCTGTAAAAATAGCCTCGATGCAGGCATGGCGTTAAAAAGTACATGCATGAATAAAGTATATATATAAACATATACGAGAAAAAATATATATACATATGGATGACAGGCGTTTTTGCATTTTTTAATGGAGTATGCGATTAGATAATGATTTTTTAAACAAACCTCTATGTGCTTAAGGCAGTGTACAATTCAGGCTCTAAAAATAATTCATAGACATTTTCGAGGCATTAGGACACTTCAAAAAAAGTTTTTTTTTTCTTTAACCGGTGCATATATGCAGGTGCATTAAGAACTTTTCAACTACAGTTTTTATAATGATAGGAAATATTTACATTTACAGCATTTTGAAAGACGCCTTTACCAACACTGACTTATAATTATCCCATTTTCCCCTTAATTTTCCCTTATTCTTAAGCAGTTAAGAATTAAGGGCCTTGCTTAAGGAATTTGAACCCATGATCCTCCGGTCAGCAGACCTTTTTTTTTAGAAAAAAAAGATTTATTTTGCTGCTAGTCATTGAGCGGATAGGACAGAAATTAAGTGTGGAAGCTTAGTGGTTAGGGTTTGGACTGCTACCCAGAAGATCAGGGTTCCAGTCCCAGCACCACCAAGTTACCACCGCTGAGTCCTTCAACATGGCCCTTAACCCCTAATTGGTTAGTTGTATAATGAAAATGAATGTATATACTCTGATATAAGAGCGTCTGCCAAGTGCTGTAAATATAAATATATAACATTCCAGAGCCGGACTCAGAGGCGCAACAGTTCCATGCACACATCGATGCACCCAAGCGCTCGGCTGACTTTTGGCAGTCTTGCACAAACATTTCTCTTTAACAATTCTCTGGCATCAGTTCAGACACTGGATGTGAAAATAAACCAAAGCCTCATGTATCAAAACTGCACAATTTTATGCTCTAAACCGCTGCCATGTGATTGGCTGACTGGATACTTGCATGAGTAAACAGCGGTGCAGGTGTTTTTACAGAGTGTACGTTCTTTAGCAATAAATCACTATATAAATAAGTGGAGAATAAAGTTGAGGTTCGAAAACCAGCCCATGTTCAAGATGGAGGAGATCCAAACCCCAAGCCTAGTGTGTTTATTTCTGCTATTGATTTCGTGTCAGAGAAAAAACACGATGTTGTTTTCTATTTGTAATAGCGATGTTTATTTGATTGGGGTTTTTCAGCACTCGAAGCAATTGAAGCGTTCAACAGAAGCAATTTGATGTAAAAATAAACCGAAATGTTTTTAGAAAGTTTAATGAAATGGATGAAGTTGCAGGCATGCTGGGTTATTGTGCAGGTCTAGAAACAAGACAAACCACACAGTTTGTGTAAAAGGAAAATAAAAGGTTGGTAAGAAAGGGAATGTGTGTTCCTCGAATTCCATTGCACTGCTTGTTTTCTAGTTATCCCTGCCCTACCCACTGCTTATAGCCTGAATCAGGTGTGTTCTGTCAATCAGAACCTGGAAGATACCAATTCACCTTGGTCTTTTCCCACTATACCCTCATCTGAGAAGGTGTCTTCCAGCTTCTGATTGACTGAACACACATGATCCATGTTATCCGCCATGGATACAACAACTGAAAAAAGGGAAGGTGCTAGCGTGCTGGTTAAGGTGTTGGACTGCTAATTGGATGGGAAGCAGGGTACATTTCCAAGTTGCCACTGTTGGTCCTCTAAGCAAAGCCTCTAACCCCCAATTGCTCAGTTTTTATACAACCTTTTATACAACTGAGTAATTTGGGTTAAGAGCCTTTCTCAGGGGACCAAAAGTTGTAACTTTGTGGTGCCTGGAATCAAACCCCGATCCTCCAACTGGCACTCCAACACCTTAACGAATTTCTAAGAGCAACAAAGTGGAGTCTTGAGGAAGGCCTTTTACCCTCAATTCCTAAAAGGTACTTTTGATGAAGACATAAACATAGACATAAAACATTATTTAATTTTTGGTAACACAATGCCAAGTGTTTTATTTCATCATGCACATTTCTAATATTAGATAATGATACAATTTTGGAATTTTGCAAGAGAAAAACAACAATGACAAACAGGTAAATGTTAAAATGGTGTTAGGCAGTTTTTGAAAAAATGGTTGGAAAAGGAATGTAAAGAAGATCTCACAGTGAATATAGCCTCAAAACATCCGCCCTTTTGGTGGGATTGGCATTGGCATCGTGTTGATTCCCAATCCCTCCAGATGTCGAACAAATTATTAACTACCTCACTGTGAGCCAGAAGCACTTGACCGGCTCTGATTTAAAAACCTGACAGTGAGTAACTGTGTTATTTCAAGTCTGTAATGTTTTATTGATTTGGTATTTTCTTGCTGTTGTCTTTATTAGCTTTGGTGTGGTGAGGTGTTTTATAGTTTGTGTATGAAACCCGCTGTTGCACCGACTGTTAAACAGACACGAGACAATTTTAGTAAAAGTCAAAAGATTAAAAATGCAATGGATAGATGTTAACAATGGATTAGCTATACATTTGTGTGTCAGGCAGGGTTCAGGGTTCGATAATTACCTCCGTTCTGTGTGTTCAGTGTTTGCATAACCCTAAAGACATGCTGTAGGCTAAATTGTGAGTGTGTTTGTTGAATGAATCCACACTTCCTGTGATTTTCTGTAGGAAAGACCCACTGTAGGAACAGAAAGTGAATGGATGGATGGATGGATGTGCAGGCAGGCAGACATATACATAGATGGATAAAGACAGACAGACAGATAGAAGGATAGATAGATAGATAGATAGATAGATAGATAGATAGATAGATAGATAGATAGATAGATACAATAATTGAAAATAAGAAATAAAATTTGCAAATAAGTTCAAGAGTTATTATTATTATCATAAATAGATAATTGCTGTGTTGACTGGATGAATGAAAGTGTAAATAGATGAGTGGATGAATGGATATATGGATGGATATATGGATGAATTTATAGACAGTACATGTAAATGTCCTTTGTCACATACACTTTACAGCACAGTAAAATTTGTTTCTTCGCATATTCCATGTTAGAAAGTTGGGGTCAGAGCACAGGGTCAGCTATGATCAGCGCCCCTGGAGCAGTAGGAGTTAAGGTCTTGTCCAACAGTGGCTGACTGGAGGTGGTGGGGCTTAAACCCAGGTCTTCCTGGTCATCCAATCGGCAACTTAGCAACTTTGAGCCACCACTGCTCTTATGTGCATATATTTGTGTTGTGTGTGTAGATGCCGTGCCCTGTATGGTGTCAGACTGGTCAGACTGGGGTCCTTGCAGTGTGTCGTGTGGGGTGGGAATGCATGTAAGGAGGCGCATGGTTAAGGCTGGCCAGTGTACAGAACCACTGGAGCAAGCGGAGAAGTGCATGATGCCAGAGTGCCGTAAGTAAATCTCACCTACATACACACACACAGCATCTACATTAACTGGCATAGGATTTAAAGACAGATGTGCTAAGTTTTAGTATTAAATATTTAACACATAGATTTATGTAGATCTGAAAGTTGACCCATAATGTTAACACTAACCACTGTCCCGTGGGAGACCCAGTTGGACGCTAAGTGGGATGCTACCATAGGGATTTTTACATGTAAGCCACTGTAGAATATAATGGCATGATTCGGCAACAGTGAAACCAGTTCAGGATTAAATCATGCTCAGTATTATTCTACCTGCAGTAATAAAGGCTTTACTGTGAAGTTTTGCTGTAGGGATTTGCAGGGATTAAGACACTTCACACAGACCACAGCATTAGTGTGATTTTAACACCTACATACGTCTCTCTCTCTTTCTTTCTGTCTGATCCAGCTGTGGACTGTATGCTGTCTGAGTGGACCGAGTGGTCCGAGTGTAATAAATCATGCGGAAAGGGTCACATGATCCGGACCCGTATGGTGAAATTAGAGCCACAGTTCGGCGGAGTCCCGTGTCCGGAAACCGTACAGAGGAAAAGGTGTAAGATCAGGAAATGCACAAGGGGCCCAAGGGCAAGTGACCGCAAAAAAGCCAAGCAGGACGCCACAGAGAGGCGGAAAGCTAAATCCGAACGGGAGTCAGCCTGGGCGAGTGAGGAGATACCAGGTTGGACATTTAACCTCTGCTGGTTAATGAATTTTTGAAGGAAAACACAGGAAAACATGTGTTGGGGTGGTCATGGATCGGGATGGGGGGGCTTAACATGTTTGCCCTACACTTTGCTTCCAGCTTTTTTCCTCACAGTCCAAAGACACTGTAGGCTGATTGATACCCCTCTCTTTATCATAGTCTGTTACCTGTGTCCCTGTATGAATAACCAGTACAATCATTAAAATAATAATAAGAAGAATAATTGGAATTACAATTTGCCAGTTAGTTCCAAAGTTATTTATTTTGTTTATTGTATTAGGTTTGGATGGATGGATTGAGGTATGGATAAATAGATTAATACATGGGTGGATAAATGGACAGACAGACAGACAGACAGATAGATAGATAGACAGATAGATAGATAGATAGATAGATAGATAGATAGATAGATAGATAGATAGATATATTATATTCTATTGTAATCTTTATTACATGTGATATCGCTAACACTTTTCTGGACGTTTGGTTTCCTCCAGCAGGTTGCAAACTAAGCCCATGGTCCAGCTGGACGGACTGTACCAGGCAGTGTGGCGGGGGTGTCCAGCAGCGTGTGAGGCCCGTGAGAAAGAAAAGCAAAGGAAAATGCAGACCTATGAGAGAGAGCCGCATGTGTAATGAGCAGCCATGCTAAAGAACTTTACATTTCTTACACACAGGCACGACACCACACAAACCGTACAAACACACCAACAGAAGCTTGGGGCGGGAGGAGCAGGAGGTCTTTTCCGGACTGGTTAGATGACGTGTAGAGATTTTAGATTAGTACGTACACAGTTAGAAATGACCACACAGATATTTGTGATTAGTTTAGTTGCCCTTTTTTCAGCAGTTATATGTATTACTATCTAACCAACCAAATTTACAGTAACACACTACAGCACATAGCTTGGCTTTCTTTATCGGATATTATCAGCCATTTTTTCCCCTTTTTTTATTATTTTACTGTTTTGGAATCCTGGTTCACTTATTATTTACTGTACAGTCGATATTAAAGTGTGCTTCTTTACATGGTAAAACACCTACTGGCCATTTACACAGACAGCACTGTAGTGCTGAAAGGGCTACACCCTTTCACACCCGAGTCTCAACACCCCTAAACTCCAGGGACACTTTACTGGGTCCAGACTTATGAGTAACTCATAGTAATAATAATTTAATATATAATAGAATTGCTTTATAGGAAAATAATCAACAACATGGTTTGCTGTAAAGGTTTTTTTAACCTGAACTAAATTGCCAACAAACATTTTTCAGCTTTAGAGTTGCCAGAATGTTCCATCTCCATTTCCATCGCCATTTTCTCCATGTTTCATTCCCATCTCCATTTCTAGCATTTAGCAGACACCCTTATCCAGAGTGACTTACATTTTATCTCATTTTTATCCAGGAATTAAGGACATTGCCCAGGGACTCAGCTTGGTGGTACTGGGGAACTGAACCTATGATCAGAAGTCCAACACTTTAACCACTTCCAACTTGTTTTATGTTATAATATTATCCTTTAACCAGCTTCTCGTCTTAACCAGCTGCTCGTCCCCCGCATGTCTCTATAGATAAGCAGCTACAATAGATGCCTTATTAGAGCGAGCACATAAATATTGTGTTGCAAGGTGTCCTTATATAGCAGTAATTTATTTAGCAAAATATAATTTTATAATTAAAGCATTCATAACATGATAGACAAGTACAGCAATCAATGGCATGCTTAAAATTAAATAAAAACCTACATTAAAAAAACCTAATATAAAAACAAATTAGATTTTATGCAGACGTATTTGGAACACCTTTTGTGATTTATAATCCTGTGATTTCCCCGCAGACCAATCAAAATGAAGATTTTAACAGCGCTGTGTCCTAAAATATAATTAGTACAATGTCGTTTATCTTCAATACACACTTTACCCAGCAGAGCTTCTGCTGAGATTCGCCTCAGATAGTTTGGGATGCTGGTCCACGGATAAGCTAGGATTATCTGCATGCTCATCCATACACTTTTCACCATGATGTAGAAGGTGTTTAATGAATAATAAGAGTTAAAAAGGGGTTACGACTTGTCCCAAATGGTGCCCTAAGCTCCCAGTCCTAACACAGCTTAACGTCATCCATCAGAAAATTGTGGATCTGTTTTGTGTTAATCCTAAAATCCTCACGGTGTTGCGTTTCATTTCATTATCTCACCAAAAAAAAGTCCTTGTATTAAACTAAATGAGCCACTGATAAAATCGTAGCTATTTCATTTAGGGTTTTTTTGTTAAATTTAATCTAGAAGGTGTATTTTCATGATTGATATGACCCATTTTAGGGTGTAACAGACTGCTGTTAAGTCAGTATTGATGTAGTGTTTGTGAGGTGGTGCTTTTCTCACTGACAGCTAACATAGACAATTAGAAGCAAACTTCACAGCTTTAAATCCAGATCATGAGACACGCAAAGACAGATTTGAATGTCTTTTTATCTTCAGTGTTGTTGAACAGATGTTGACTTTTTAGTCACAACAAACACTTCCACAAAGAACCCATTTACAGCTTGTAGAGACCAGGGAGGACATTTTTAAAGCTCAAAATAAAACAGTTGGCCAATGACAAATTGAACTGCTAAACCAAGACACTGTAAGCCCCATTTTACCTTTATTACTGTTGGTGAATGCTGCTCTTTATAACTAACAAATACATCAGCCATTATTGGTCCAAATCCTCATTCCACAAGATTATAAGTCATACTAAACACCATTAGGTTAGTATTAATAAATTCACCTAAGCGTACATTTAGAGCTTATGGAGCTCTGAAGAGGACATTTAAAACCCCAAAATAAGACATGTTAGACATGGACCCAGACCATTCCTATGTCCTGATAGTACAAGACAACTTCAGGACCCAATTAGTCTTCATCCATCGGTGTTGCTTGATATTGGTCTGTAATCTCAAAAACATTTTCCACCAGGATTAGACTTTGATTTTGATCTATTATACCAGTATTGAGCTGTTTAATGATGTGACTCAAAGCACTTTTTGTACGTCGCTCTGGACAAGAGCGTCTGCTAACTGCTGTAAATGTAAATTTGTCAGAATGTCACCACCACATGGTTTTGGGTTATACATCACTGTTATATCAGTATTGATATAGGCTTTACCAAATAGTATTCGGAGGTATGTTGGGTTTAGGAGGAACATTGGATCCCCGTCACCCATCCGCATCATTAAAAAAGTTCATGATAAGAAATATTTTTATCACTTCATCACTTTATACTTTAACCAAACATGTACACCCTGGTTGGCCATTCATAGTTTTGCAAAGTGTTATAGGAAATAAATTAGCAAGAATAAAGAATTATTCCAGATAGGAACAAATGTGGACAGGAAGTGCATTTGAGACAGTCAGAGAATATTATTATTGTCCTGTGGTAATATGGACCAATCCCTGTTCCCCAACCATGGTATAGTTTCAGTGGAATAACAAGTGCAGCACTACAATTTTCCTAGTCAAGGACATCAGACAAGATTTGCATTTCAATCAAACCACCACACAGGCACTTGTCTCATCCTGGCGTCTAATCCGAGGTCAGCGCAGCTACATTAAGCCTTGTCTATTGAGCACTATCAAGGTGGGTCACCCACAATCGATGCGCCATCGATTTGGACAGTGACCATCTGCCGAGGACGGATTGATTTTCTGCTGTCACTACAAAGCAGTTTTGTCATATTGTCTCAAAGCTGACAGAACTTTTTCTTTATGTGTGTGGTTAGAAGGAAAAACTTATATAGTATAATAGCACTTGGATTGTTATCAATACTGAAAGCACAGGTAAGAACAGCCATTTTGTTCATTTTAGCCTGAAATTAGCTACTGAATCTTGTCAATTCTTTGTGATCCATGTAAAGCGGAGATGGGCAAACCATGTTTCTTTGAGTATTTTCTCCTGCTTGTTTGTTAAGCTACCCCTGCCCTACCCACTGCTGATTACCTGGATCAGGTGTGTTCAGTCAATCAAATGCTAGGAGATATTAATTCATCCAGTCAGCAGCAGGTAGGACAGGAATAATTGGAAAACAAGTAGAACAGTGGCACTTGAAGAACATGGGTTCCCCGGACCCCTGATATAAAGGCACAGTAACTCAGCCATAGCAAGTAGAGTGCAGTATTCATTTTAGACACTTTATAACTTTTGCTGTGGAAAATTTTGATATTATATAACACCCAGGACTTGCCAAGGTCATGTGTAGATCTATGTCTTTCACTTTCTCACTTTCTCTCTCACTCTCTATCTATTTCTCTCTTTAACTGTCTGTCGGGTTTTTCCATTGTCCTCTATGATATATTACTATTTTGGAATAAATCACCTTTACAATAAAAGTAAATGTGACGAAGTCTTAGTGTCGTACTTTTTTTTCTGTATTTTATTTGCTTTACTGCAAATAAAAAACTCATAGGGGGAAACTCTATTTTCCAAATCTAAGATTATTAAACCCAGCTCCTAAATGTTTATATACAGTTTATTATTTCCAGAGAATATGAATTCTTTAAAAAATCATTAGAATGTATTGACTCTAAAATTTTTCACGTTAATAAATAAATATATTGTGTCAATCATCTTTAAACACTGCCTCCGAAACTATACAAAATCTATAATAAAAAATACTTGAATAAACAATTTTCACATTTTCCACATCCGTACCAAGCATTTCCACAACTCAGAGCCCACCGTACATACAGAAGCTAACATTCGGAATGGTAAATGACTGCTGTGGTTTGGTGTGTGTCAATTAGTTCACAGAAATTGGTGGTCTACTGTTTTAATATGTGACTTCAGTATCGGTGGCAAAGTATCAAATTGAGTCACTGACATCCTAAAATAAACTTTGAATCTCTGACGAATTTGTAGGTCAACAAATACGAAAAAAACGCATACTAAAAAACGCTAAATTTTAGTCTTAAGGCTGCAGACTTTAAATTAGAAATACTATTATTTTGAAAGTCATTTTTTTTCCAACAACATCTAAAATATAAATAAAGATTAAATAAATTCAAGTCAAGTCGCCTTTATTTATTTCTATGGTGCTTTATAACAGTACAGATTGTGTCAATCAGCTTTACAGAATCTAATAAGATAATAGTAAACACTAAAACACTCACTACAGTTTTATTAATATCTGTAAATTAAGAAATCTAAACTCCATCAGTGGCAGAATGGAGAAAAAACCTCGGGAGAAACCAGACTCCAGACTCTGGGGGGTTAGTTCTCCTCTGATCCATGTTGAAGTAAAGTTTCTGTGGTCTTGTCCAGATGACCATCCAGAAGTCAAGTTTATCAATGGGAAACTGCCTCTGGGGCCTATTGTCTCTGAGTGCAGATCCACCAGTCATTTACTAAGAATAAGGGTAAAGATTAAAGTCATTGTGAACAGGAAATTACTGGTGAAGTTAAATTACTATGCACACAGTCATGTAAAGAAATTACCCTTTATTCCAATGAACGATTGGATGAATGATAATAGTGTAAGTTTATATTAAAGGTACAATAAGTGATTGTCTTAACATTTGATTGTCTCTGAACATATTTGTTCTCTTGGTTTAAAGTCTTTTCAATAGCAATCATTAAGTTTAATTGGTCAAAAGGCATTTCTATGTATTTATATATTCTGACATAGGACCAAGAAATGTTTGTCTCTAGACATAAATTATGACATTACTATGTATGTTTATACCTCTGTGCACCCTGTTTATGCAGACAGCATATGTCATCAGCATGTTTAGTAAAAAAAAAAAAAAAGGCTGGATTATAACAGAGAGAAAACCCAAAATATTATGTGTTGGGTTTCTACACTGGAGTCGACTACAGGAGTCAAAGGGTCAAAAAGATGATGTCATTTTTGCAGTATTTCTTTTGGACAGGTTAGGAATATGGTGTGATTGGATTTTGGTGTGTTTTGATAGTAACTCATTGCTTATGTAGTTTGTGTAACCTTTACATATTATCTTACCTAGCTAAAGTGTGTAACCGGGTTTCTATTTTTATGTTTGGTATTTTAGTACTTTTACTAACTCTACTATACAATTTTCTCACTGGTGAATGAGAGAATTTAGTCTGTGCGCGTTCATGGGTTCAGAAGCCGTGGGTTTGGACAGTAATTTGCAGCAAAGGTGGGGTGTACACTTTTTAGAGCTATTAGGCTATAGTTAGCATTTTATCCCCAAGATGTTCTACAGCATCTTTAAGCTTATGGTGTTTGGTAAATGTCTTTATTCAGAAAAACCCACAGAAGAGCTCTGAAGTCTATTAATAATGAACACATTAATACTGGTTTACTAGAGCATGGACTTAGAATAGCATCAGTCTGTTAGTATACGTATTTTAAACTTAAATTATAAGCATACTTAAAGTATTGTACTTTAAAAACTGTACTTTTAAAGTACTTTAAAAAACAAGTCACTAAATAAAATTTTAACAGCTCAGACTGTGTCAGGACTGTGTTACTCTGCCGGGCCACCTGAGGGCAATAACGAGAGTTTATGTGTCATTGTTCTAGTCCATGTGCTCAATGTTTGTTTATGTCTTGTCATGTGATTGTCCTGTCTATGTGTTAATATCTCCATTGGTTTATTTAGGTTATGTGTTCCTTACTGTGTTCAGTTGTGTCTCCCCCATCAGGTTAGGTATTTATACCCCTGTGTTACAGATCTTGCTTTGTTGCTTGTCACAGTCTGTGTGTACGTCCATGTCAAAGTCATGTTCATGTAGCAGTTATGTCAGGTTAGGTTAGTTTGATGTTCTTTGTTTCCCGATGTTCTTTAACTGTTTGTGTTTTCTTTTGTTCTCTCGTTAATAAACTGCATTTGCATCAAACCTCAATCCTTACAACTCGTAACTGACCGTCAAATAAAGTCCACGTCTACAGTATCTGTATTCATATTTGTAGATGTATAACAAATATCAGTATTTGTATTTCTTTGCTTTACAGTCTACTCTCAGAGTTGACCCTAAACCCTAAACCCTAAATCCTAAACCCTAAACCCTAAGCGTTTTGATAAAATTTTGAGGACGACTTGTAAAAAAGTTCTCAGTCCTGCACAAATGTAGTCAACTCCGATGTTTACTATTATAAAATATTCACCTATTGAATAGTTTACTTAAAGATAAACCACCAGTTTATTAATGCTGCTTAGTCATTACAGAAAGTCAAGATAAGGTTTACTTTAAGCATCAACTGACCTTAAGTTTAGTTCATATGAGAAAAATACCCCTGATAACCTGCCAATGATAACGTGTTGGTGTAAATAGCTGGTTCTCCACTAGATGGCGGTAGAGCAAAGGCACTGCACTTCTTTTTACCGTATATACAGCACACAATAGGAGGACTGCCCATATTACACTAATTACTAAAATAATAGTACATTATTCTGCATTATGTGTTGTAAATCCAAGAATTTTGGAATTTACTGCATTTTTTCTTTCAATCCAGTAAATCTTAATATCAATAATTTACATTTACATCTACAGTATGTGGCAGACACTCTTATCCGAGCCACTTGCATATATCTCTTTTATACAACTGAAAAATTAGGGGACTGGAGGGCCTTGCTCAGGGGCCCAGCATTAGTGGCTTGGTGGTGCTGGGAGTCGAACCCTGGTTTTTCTAGTCTCAGTCTAACACCTGAGCTACCACTTCTCTCATATAATGTTATAGTTATTGATAAAATATATTATATTTAAAACCCAAGTCTAAACGTATGTTTTAAATAATGGTAATTTTACTGTACTCATTTAAAAAAAAAAACCTGAAGATTTTTGCTACTATTTTTAAAATTCTATTTGTCTTATTATAATAAAGTGTCTTTTAAAGTAAAAAAGAAATAGTGTCTTAAAGAGAGACTTGAAATTGGCATCGTTACGAGCCATTCAGGTTCCAGTATGCAAATACAAGTAAAACAGTAAATGTAGTAGCATTGTAATAAAACCTATAATTAACTATATTATTATATATTCATATGTTTTATTTATTATTTCATTTTTTTTTATTTAATTTGTTGAATTTTGAAAGACAAATAGGACAAAAAACCTGTAAAGCTCATGAAACACTGACCGAGACACATTTTTCTGATGCATTATGTATAAATATCCACGCTGCGGTAGAAGCGTCCACTGAGTGTGAACCTAATGAGGCCATCATGTTTAAAGTGCACTGAGCAAACACCATTCCTCTCTCAACCTAAGAGACCACAAGTACCTGACTGCAAATAAAAAATAGATGAGCCCTGAAACCCTCGGTAAAGTTTTAATAGCTCCATGCACATTTATACCTAACATGCTTTTATTCTATATTATAATCAGCAGCGCGCTGGGACCTCCCACCCACCAGGGTGCACCATGACAACACCGGATTTATATCACAGCAGTGGAGATGAGGTGGCTGACAGGGAGGTTAGGTTAAATGGGCTAATGGGAGTATTTTTTTAAGGTAAAACTGTTGGGCAAGAAAAAAAAAACAAGAAAGAAAAAAAAAAGAATGATAAAAAGAATATAATGAACATCTAAAAACGACTTTTGTGCTCATGTTTTATTTTCTATTTCTTACTTTTTCCAATGTTTCTTTCTTTGTTTTTCCATTTTTGCTTCATTAATTTTCTTTCCTTCTTTTTGCTAAATAATTTCTTTATTTTTTTCTTCTTTTTCTCTCTGCTGAATGCTTCCTTCCTTCCTTTTTGCATTAGGCTTACCTGAGGTCTTTCTTTCTTTTTTTTCCGTCTTTTATTCTTTCTTTCTTCCTTCCTTCCTTCCTTCCTTTTTGCATTAGGCTTACCTGAGATCTTTCTTTCTTTTTTTCTGTCTTTTTTTCTGTCTTTTATTCTTTCTGTCTTCCTTCCTTCCTTCCTTCCTTTTTGCATTAGGCTTACCTGAGGTCTTTCTTTCTTTCTTTCTCTCTTTCTATTCTCTGTCTTTTCTTTTATATTTCTTCCTTCCTTCCTTCCTTTTTGCATTAGGCTTACCTGAGATCTTTCTTTCTTTTTTTTCCGTCTTTTATTCTTTCTGTCTTCCTTTTTTCCTTCCTTCCTTCCTTTCTTTTTGCATTAGGCTTACCTGAGGTCTTTTCTTCCGTTCTCTTTTTCTTATTCTCTGTCTTTTATCTTCCTTCCTTCCTTCCTTCCTTCCTTCCTTCCTTCCTTCCTTTTTGCATTAGGCTTACCTGAGGTCTTTCTTTCTGTCTTTTATTTTTTCTGTCTTCCTTCCTTCCTTCCTTCCTTCCTTTCTTCCTTTTTGCATTAGGTTTACCTTGCATTAAGTGGGTGGTCGAGACCATTACACTGACATACAAATCCTTTGTCCATCCTTTGTCTAAACACTTTAGGCGAAGCTTATCTTATGCTCATCTTTGTACTTCCTGGTCAGTGATATCATCAGTGACGTGTCGCTTCCCCATTGCAATTCCACAGTGCTTAATAACGCATCTCGTGAGAAGCCTTCTCATAGTGTTTCAACACATCTTCTCGTTCCCTCAGGGAACCAAGGTTACCTACGTAACCCAAGACGCTCCTTGAATGAAATTAGAAATTTCTATAGTTGTTGATAGGGAAGAATTATTTTTTTCCATGTCTCAAAGTCTCAAGAAATGGCTTTTCACCAAGTGCTACTCTAAGAAATCTGGTCCCTGCTGGGTTCTAATGCTGACCGCCTCCATGAGTAATAAACATTAAAAAAATCAGTAAGGTGCCCTGAAGCTTAGCATAGACTGCTGTGTGAATACTCTGTGCTCGGCAGAAGCCCGGTGGAATTAATCGAAACGGTTTGGAAAGCGTTTCTCCGAAATTTGATTGATTTCCTTTTTTTTTAAGCCAGGCCACTGTGGTGACCCGGTGTGATTTAGGAGAAGGAGCTCTGCGAATAATAACAGTTCTCTCAGGCCTCAAGCTGAAGTAAGTTCACTTTTATTGTTCAGTCGCAGACTCCTCAGGAAAAGTGGGGCGCCAGATAAAATACCTGAATCGGCTCATAATTCACGGTGAAGCGAGGATTACAAACATGAAGAAGCAGGAGAGAGTATAAAAAAGTGGGCAATAATGTCAGAAAAGATAAATAGATCATCCTGAGTCAAAGGGTTGACTAACATTGCATGCATGCAGAATTATTAAGGGATGAATTTTAACTAGATTGAGTCAGAAAAAAGCATATAAATGCAAATACTTTGTTTTTTAAAATACATCACAGAACCCATGAAAATGTTGGACATTTTTGGATATAAACGAAGGTGTTTGTGCAACAGCAACAAAAATATGAGACAAACTGTGATCTAAGTTCTCATCACAGACATGCATTATTCATTTAGACTATCATCCATTTATCGTTTTTGTACACAAATTCACTGGAAAACCTTGATTCCATGGAACACACTGGACATGATGGACTGGACACACCCATTCACACACTACAGACAATTTAAAGATAACACTCAGCCTGTACCACATTATTGGGCGGGATGAGGAAACTGAGGAAACTCGTAAAGCACAAGGAGAACATGCAAACTCCACCTTGGGAATAGATAGGGATTAGATAATCTTTTACTCACTTAGCAACTGTGCTTATAATTTAACACTAATAATATTTAAAGAGAATAACATGTAGTGTGTGTGTGTGTTTGTTTGTTTGCAAAGAAACCCAAACCCTGTTCCAGCATGACAATGTCTCTGTGCACAAAGTCCCTGATCTCCATGAAGACATGCGGTGTTCTGATTGGCGTAGAAGAAGTCTCATGTCCAGTACAGAGTCCTGATTCTGACTCAACAGAACACTTAAAACAGAACACTTTTGGGATAAACTGGAACCCCGACTGAACCCCAGACCTCCTCACCTCAACATTACTGTCTGATCTCACTGATACTATTGTGTCTGAATAAACATGAATTCCCACACTGACAATCTAGTGGAAAGACCACCACCACTGTCCCTCAGCTGGAGTGTGTGTGTGTGTGTGTGTGTGTGTGTGTGTGTGTGTGTATGTAGTGTCAGAATTAGTCAGTTGCTACATCACTGATTCGATCTGATGTTCAGTAAAAAAATAGATGATGATGATGATGTGGGTGATTAATGTGAGTATTTGTAATAAATCCACATTATTTTTTAATCTATTGTAGACTTATTTATTTATGCCCCCCTCTCTTCTTCTCTCTCTCTCTCTCTCTTTTAATTTCTCTTCGCTTTTAGTGTACTGGATAAAGTTAAATCTAATTGCATTGTAACTCACTATCGTCTTGTGGGATATTTCGTCTTATGATCTTTTTTTCTTCTTCTTCCTGTTTATCTTTTTTTAAAAAAAACGTTTTCATTTTTTTTCCTGTCCCCAATTCACTATTCCAGTCTTATGGACAGCTTGAGATGTGAAGTTGAAGTACTTTGAGTACAGTTTTAACCCCAAGCCAAAACATTTCACACATTTGTTGCTGGTGGTTGAACACGCAATTTTTTTATTACAACAATCCCGAAAAGAGCCTGAAGAATTATGGAGGGACTTATTTACTGTCTGCTTAAGAAAACTAAGCAAGGATTAAATTATTAAAGAATAGATTTGGAGCTGGTGAATAGCACAACAACCTCTATTTGCTCGTTCAAGTAAGGGTTAAACTCACGTTAGAAGAGTTAAATAAAAGAATGCTGGGATTTTGATTTTACTGATAACGGTCATTCTGGTAAAAAAGACAAAAATATTACAGCTTTGGTCCAGCTGTAGATTTCACACCATATTAGAAATTGTCAGTCTAAAAAAAACCTAGAAAATGCCCACAATCCCTTGCCTTCGGGTTTTTATCGGGTGGGAGAACACAGGCAAAAAATTCTATCAGATGATTTTGCATCAGTTGTAAATTGCTTTTCCTTTTTTTTTCATTCCAAGGCCAGATCATGTGCTTTCATCCAGAAGTGACTCTTAACACCTTCTGTACCTCTGTGTGTGTGTGTGGTGGGGGGGGGGGGGGGGGTGGTGTCCCTGCATAAGTGTATTTTTCTGAATTAAATCAGTTTTGACTCTAATATAAATTCTCTAAACAGGGAAGAACTCTTTTACCAGTACACTGTTGCTCATGTTGCGGGGTGTCATTAAATTCTTTTTTTAAGGTGTTTACTTGTAAAATGTCATTTCAGCCCCCCTAAAACTATTAACTACCAAACTACCAAAAATTATTAATGTATAATTTTACTGTTATAAATTTTTTTAATTAAGTGTCGTCAATAAAAAATTTGGCGCCCCCCTAAACTTTTGCTATTCCAAACTACCAAAATGCATTAAATCCAAACATTAACGCATTCTGGTGTGTACATAACTAAGTCGTCAATAAAAAAATTTGCCTGAACTCTTTGCAAATTTCTTAGAAGAATGCATGCATTAAATCCACACACATTAACGCATTCGTGTGTACAGTTGTATGTTGTAAAATTTGCCCTCTCAAATGGCAAAAAATCTCGTAATTGTTTTTTTATAGTTATTTGTCTTTATTTGTAAATATTGCTTTATTTTGTAAATGACTGCCATTTGCTGTACCGGTTGCCTTGCAGCATGTAATAAAAAACAATTATGTTGGATCATGTGAAATGTGTCCCATTGCAGCATTCCTACAGTCAAAACACTAGGTGGTTGTTATCAGTACACTAGCACAGGGGTAAACCTTCCTAAAGATAAAATGGTAGAACTGCCCCTGCTAGTGCTGTATTCTTCTGTGGATAATTTTAATCACCTTATGGTTTTAGGGACAATTTTTAGTTTAAATTAATTAAGTAGTTTTAATGGGCACCTTCTAAATTTTTTTTTAACGAGTCAGTTAGGCACACGAGTTGTGAACACTGTTGGTACGTCTAAGACTTTAATTTTTTTTTTTACTGTGATAGCATAACCATTCACAGAATTGTAGTGGTTAGGGATAGGAAAGGCTGTATTTACACTGCAGGTTTTGATGCCCACCATTCCGGATAAAGCAAGAGGAAAATGCTTTGTGACCCGTATATCAGATATCTGCCATTTAAAATGGCACCATATCACGGATTTTGTGACCGGAAAACAGATAATCTGCATTTAGGCATACTGACGGAAAAAAATGGGCTACTTCTGATAGCGATAATCAATAAGCAACCAGATCTCCTAATTAGTAAAGGATTTAAAGGTGAAAAGCATGATCTAGGCAATAATCAAGTATGAGCAGAATATATATATATATATATATATAATATACCTTTTTATATTATAAAAACAGGTGTAAAGTGAACGTAACAAGGCTTATATTAACACAGTGCGCTATATATACAATGATCTCTTTAGGCAAAGGAAAAAAGGGGAGAGCAGATAGATATATATACCTTTTTGATAGTGCGTTATAAATAGTTGCGTTATTTACAAAACGGAAAATGATATCAAGATACAAGATACACAGTTGCGCTTATATATCCTGTATATCTCCGCTCAATGGCGTTTGGATCACATTAACAGGTGATCTGTCTGTTTACATGGCAGACGCTAATGCACGTATCTGATTCATATCCCATTTATGACCACATACAAATGTCCTGATAACACAATCGTCGGTCATATCCCATCTGTGCCACATTGAATGAAACAAACAGAATTGGGTCACTTGATAAATGTGGTGTGAATGATACCTTTTGTGGCATCTCAGGAAGTAGAAAAGGGTTTGATATGGCTATGAATTTGTGAGTGGAAAAAATAAGCATTTATGTGAATTTATGGGTCTAACAGGCTCGTTAAAACAGAAATACTCTACAAATTGTACATTTCTGAGCATCTACTGTTATATAAGCTTTATATTAACCACCACTATGCAGTGGAACATACAAAACACCCAATACTGAACATGGACCCAAAAAAACGAGTAAATTCTGGGTTTTTGGCTTTTGGAAAAAAGAGTTTAACATTTTTTAATATGCATAAAATGTTGCTATTTTTATTTAACAGTTTTTAAGTTACGGTTAGTTACTGTAATCTAACAAACCAGAATTGGATTATTGTAAAATAGAAACTAAAAGCACTTATGTCCACAGGATAAGAAAGTCTGACAAATTCTGTAAATGTAAATTGCATTAGCATTTTTTTAGGTGAAACTCGCTTTTGACTGTAAAAGTAAACATTATTCTGGCCGTTTGTTTTATATTCTGTTTAAGGTAAATTTCAATCAAATTTCCTTCCTTTATTTGTCTAAATGATATCTCAAGTAAAACATCTGAAACCTCTGGCTTGTGTCGAAAACGACTCTGCAGTGACCTGTCTTAAACTCCTTCCTTCTGGCGAGTCCACAGTAATTGGATCCACTGCACCAGGGGCTTCTGGTTCTCCAGTGTAAGATACTTTCCTCTCTAATTACGGCCGTGTTGTTCAGCCATGGTTATGTCACACACCCAGGCAGATGCCTTTGTTAACAGTCTTTAACAGTTGAACAGTGATCTGAGAATTCTTGAATAGTCCCCTGAGACTCCAGATAAGTGGAGTTCGAGGTTTAACAAGTGAATCTGGTTCGAAATAATTAAATTATTAAAATTATTTGCTCCCCTGCTGATTTTGGATGTTTGCCCACTGCCAAAAAAAATGATCAGTCTATAATTTGATGGTAGTTTCATTCTAACAGTAAGACAGAAAAACAACAAAAACATCCAGAAAAACACATTTCAGAAAAATGAAAAAATTATAAAATTGATTTGCATATTAATATTAATTTATTAATTTAATAAAGTGTTTGATCCCTTATCAAACAGCAAGATACTGGCTCTCAGATGTCTTTTATACAGGTAATGGACAGAACTCTCTACCATGAGCTGTCCAAGAATGTCAGAGACAAGATTGTAGAACTACACAAGGCTGGAATGGGCTACAAGACCATCGCCAAGCAGATCGATTAGAAGGCGACAACAGTTGGTGCGATTATTAGCAAATCGAAAAAACACAACAATCTTCCTTAGTCTGGGGGGCTCCATGCAAGATTTCACCTCATGATTAGCAGAACAGTACGGAATCAGCCTAAAACGACATGGGAGGATCTTGTCAATGATCTTAAGGAAGCTGGGACCAAAATCAGAAATCCTGCAGTGCCCTGCTTGGATACAGGCCCACCTGAATTTTGTTTTTAATAAATATCCAAATGATTTAGAGGAGAACTGGCTGAAAGTGTTGACCACAATCGATCTCTTTGGCATCAACTCAAGTCACCATGTTTGGAGGAGGAGGCTTTTCCTAGCGAGGTCTCAAATTATCATTCATCAGTACTTCATGATTATTTTGTCCAATAATTACTTACATATTAATACATTTAAAATATCTGGCTTTTTATGTCTCTCTAAATTTTGGTTTAACATTAATTGATATTAAATTTATTTGATAACTATTTACTTGCCACAATTTGAATTTAAGTGTTAACTGAAAACATAGTGGTTTTATTTTTGCGGTTGTATTAAGCGATGGTGCCGGATCAAAGATGACATTTGAGGGGGCAATAACATCAAAAATAACTTTAGCTTGGACTTGAAGTGACATTTAGATGCAATACATATAGAGACTCTAAGTTTAAAGGAAAGTTAATGCTAAAAAACATTCATGAATGGTTGATAAATTGGACTTATTGTTTCCACCGTCTAACAGGAAGTCAACCTCTAACAGGAAGTCAAACTGCCAAACGAATGATAACAAATAAAAAGTAGTCTCTTCCAGGGTTTGTGTAGAGTTCTTAGGTTTACATTTAAAAACACTGTTATTGTTTTGCTAAAAAAATTATTAGGGCTCTGACAGATCTGTTACTTTGGCTCATTCAGTTAGCAATGCCTAGTTACCTCAGAATTCAGTTAGCTACATCGATTTTGTTACTTCGGTTTATTCTATTAGCATGATAGCTCTGATACCTCAACCAATTCTGTTACCTCATTTAGAAAAAAAACCTCTGTTACATACGCTAATTCAGTTAGCATGATAACCTTTTACTTCAGCTTATTCTGTTAGCATAATAGACTGACTGACATTTGTTACATGAGCTTATTCAGTTTAGCATTAAATCCCCTTTCACCCAAGCTTATTCTGTTAGCATGATAATCTATTTTACCCCAACATTGTAGCTTTCGTTACCTAAACTCATTTAATTAGCATAATAGCCTCGGCTACCTCAGCTTATTTTGTTAGCATTTAAGCCATTTTCATTAACTTATTCGGAAACAGTAGCATTCTTGTATTTGTTATGTTAGCTTATAGAGCTACCTCATATTACCTAAGCAAATACATGTAGCTTCAAAGTTTTTGTTTTCTTTAAACCCTGATTCTAAACATCAACATTTCATATAAAGCTGTCATGGACCGAGAAGCGCAGTCCAGTAATAAGCCCAAGAATATGTCAGAACTAAAACTTGGGTTGTCTTTCCAATGCTATTGCCTAAATGTAGAAAAAAGAGTCTTGAGTCGTGGGTTTAGAGAGTCAAGTGATTCTCTTCATTGCACTCAGACAAGTTTGAAGGTTCCTGAAGGTTATCTTCTCACAACAAAGGAAAGTGGTAGCGCAGTGGTTAAGGTGTTTGACTGATACCTGGAAGATTGGGGTTTGATTCCCAGCACCACCAAGCTACCACTGCTGGGCCCCTGAGCAAGGCCCTTAACCCCCAATTGCTCAGTTGTATGGAAGAGGTAAATGTAAGTGGTTCTGGATAAGGACGATTGCCAAATGCTGTAAATGTAAATGTAACAAATCACTATTTGCTACAGCACATACTGTATAGTATGCAAAACTGAGTGTGTGAGGCGAGTAGTATGTTCGACTCTCACACAAGTTTCCAGATCACATACTATCTGGATTTTGAAGTATACATACAATAAACATTTAACTATTCCATGATCCAACAGGAGGCAGATTTCAACATGGTAACAAAGCATTTGCAACTGCTTAAAGGAGCCTTAAAGACATTGTTATTAAATTGCACTTGTTTATTATCATTTATGTTAAACATTATCCAACTTTAAATTCGCACTGCTGTGATGACAAATGTCATGTGACACTGTCAACATGGCGAATGTAGTATTATTCATACTCTCTGTAACCATACTATATAAACCATACTTTTTAATCAGTCAGGAAGTAAATACTAACTCAAAATTGGTATGTACTTAAATAGTTTTTGATTTTGGACGCAGGATGTGAGTCGATATAATTGTGTTCCTCATGTGCATTGTGATGATGTAATAATAACGTAAATGCACTGACATTTGATAGAATCAACAGAGTCTGAAACCAGGCCAGTTTCAGTAGGACATCAGAACCGTCACACTCAGATATGAACCACAGCAAAAGTGTCCAGTGTGAAAACCACCTGGGTGAAAAGGAGAGCCTTCAGGGCTTCAGCACATGTTTGAACTTGTTTCCATGGAAATATAAAAATACAACAGAAGTCTGAACTTGTTTCCAAAGAAACTGTCAGTTTGAAGAAAGCTCTTCTGTAGCCCTGAGCCACTGGCCAGGCCAACACGATAGCAACTTTTGCTAATCCAGGTCATCCTGGTTTTGATGTTTTGAGTGCAGGTTCACTCGGTGTTTTACATTAAGTCGGATTCAGGCCTTTTATTTATTTACTATTTATTTATTTATTTATTTTTTAACCTTGCACTTATGCTGAATGAACATTTGCACAGTATTAAAATATATTTTAACCTTGTTAGCCACAGATGCACCTCTGTCAGTGAAGAGGCATCGTTGCCATAGTAACCAAGCATGGCCGTGGTATGGCATGTTCCTTGCAGGATTTGTCCTTTTCAGATGACGTAATCCAGACTATAAATGTGGACAACAAACAAGACCAACAACTGAGCACGCTATTTATATCTTATATGTTTTATACAATGATTTCTTTAATTTTGCTAATTATTACTTCTTTTTATACGACACGTTTAATTCTTACTCTTTAATGCTGTCCAAAAGCTCATTTAAATATTTTAAGCAGGTTTTGATTTTAAAAAATTGCTAAATGGCCTTCCTTTTTTCCTTTTGATCCAAGGATTGAATGTCATTTTTTACCAAATTTAGCCTTTATAACACATTTAAAAGCACTAAATTAAACATTTAGAACGTAAATAGTTTCGTATCGTAAAAACTTCTTACAGGTAAAAAGTAAAAACGCCTGTATGGCTGGCACTGTGGTGTAGTGGGTTAAAGCTTAAAGTGGGTAACCCGGGTTCTATTTTAGCTAGGGGCTTATCGGTTCCACAAAAGTTTAGCTACAACAATATGTCAGAGTTTCAACAAATCTTTGATAGAGTCATTAACAGGGCTTTATATTTTGTTATAAAACTTTAATTTCTGTTATAATTTTTTTATAAGTTTTAATGACTTTTTTTGCACTCGTATTATAGAGAAAACTGTTTGTTTGATTACGATGATTCTATAAATCTACGATGCGCCAAACTGAACAGAAGTGAAGCGAACACTATGAAAGAAAGAGAATAATTTTACTGATGCCTGCCTACAACACCAAAAACGGGGCTGCACCATCCTACCTCCAAGCATTTATCACTCCTCGCATCGCACCGAGTTCCCCTTAAATCCACAAGTACCGCCCGACTGTTTCACCATCCCCTAGGACACAAGGTAGGTCTGCCTCAAGACTTTTCCCTGTTCTGGAACCAAGATGGAGGAATGAACTTTCCATTAATGTCAGAACAGCAGAGTCACTGGCTGTCTTCAAAAGACGATTAAAAATCCACCTCTTTTTTAAATATCTTGCACAAAAACAAATATCCATGCTGCTCTTTTAACAGTTTTACTGGTTCTTACACTTTGTATGGTACCAGTATTAAGCTGTTCAGTGATAGTACTCTGGACAAGAGTGTCTGCTAAATGCTGTAAATGTAAATGTTCTTTAATTAGCATCCTATCCATTCTTTCGACTCATGACATCTACAGTATTGTAAGTTCAATTCAATTCAATTGTATTTATATAGCGATTTTTACAATGATCCTTGTCACAAAGCAGCTGTACACAATCAAAGAGATAAATAAGCAAATAAAATATATAAAATGCAAATAAAACAGAAATCAGTTTGTCCCTGATTGTCCCTGATGAGCAAGGTGGCAAGAAAAAACTCCCTAAGATGGAATAGGAAGAAACTTTGAGAGAAACCAGACTCAACAAAGAACCCATACTCATTTGGGTGAAATTCAAAGTCATTTGTAAGTCATTATGCTATAATTTAATACTTTTTTTTGGTTTAGTGTATTATAGATTTTCAAATCTTATCATCTAAATCAGACATTTTCTCCCTCTCATTTAGAACTTAGACTATCCAAACTGGCAGATGTAATAGCATTTCGATGTCTGTTTGTACTTCAGGCAATACAAATTTAATGAGTCCATAGGGATTATAAACTAAAAGGAAAAGCATTCCCCTGGCTGGTTGAAACTAGTTTTAAAATATGGCTTTTCACCTAGCTTAAAGCTAAAAAAAATCTGTAGGGAGAGTCCTATCGACATGTAAAACAGGGCAAAATAGCTGAATCTAGTTCACCGGTCTTGTGGCAATAGAGTTGTAGAAACCTTTAAAAAAGTTTCAATCAGATAAAATCAATTATTAGCAGGTTCAGATTCTTAAATGTATAATATTCCTAAAATTGGGTCTAAATATACCTTAATATATTCAAAGTATTGGGACTCTTGACTATTACATCCATATGAGTATGTCAACCACTATAGTTTTTCGGACACTGTTTGGTGAGACGGTTTAAGGTGCAGTCGGTGTTAATAATAATGATAATAATTTTTCTTTATAAGCGCCTTTAATAACACTCAATGACACTTTATAGGTTTTTATTTTTCTCACATACACTCTACAGACCAGTGAAATTAGATTATTTGCCTCTGGAGCAGGATTTGCTCAGGGATCCAACTGTAACAGACTGGCAGTAATGGGGCTTGAACCCTGGTCTTCCAGCACCTTTGAGCCGCCACTGCCCCAGAGATACTTTACAAAGATAAACAAACAATGCAGTTGTGCAATAAAAACAAGGCAATAACAAATTATATAAATGATAAATAGGTTATAAATTAATAAATAGGTTTTGTGGATGTCTTATGGAGCAGAGCAACTGAAGTTGCTGAGACAGGGCAGAGGGGACAGAAAGGTGAATGGAAGAAGAGGATGGAAGTGTTGACGTGAAGTAGATCAGACAGATAATGAGGGGTGAGATTATAAATAGCCTTAAATGTGTACATAATGATTTTAAGTTTGATTCTTTAATTTAACAGAAGCCGATGAAGCTGTTGTAGAGCAGGGGTAATGTAATGATACAGGGGGTTTTAGTGATGACGCTGGCAGTTGAATTTTGGAACAGTTTATGGAGGAATTTCTGTTCCAGTTCATTCCTGTGCAGAGAGGTTAAAGTCGGTACTCTAAGATTTTCTCCACTTCAAATTGGGGGTTTGTGCACAGGGGCATTGTCATGCTAGAACAGCTTTCGGACCTTTCGGTAAAGGGATGTTTGTTACAGTACAGCATATAGAGCCATTTGTCTGTTTCCAACTATGAGATACATCTATTCTATTTTATTTGTTCAGGCAAACAAAATGTCCATCAGAATCCTCTTATGAATAAAAAGAAAAAAAAATGGCCTCAGCTATCATTGAATGCCATGTGCTCAGTAGGGTATTACAGGCAGCAAAGTATTAAAAAGACAATAAGTTCACAATGCTTCACTGCCTCAGGCACCAACATCTCCAAAACAGGTCTCAGGCGAGTTTCATCTCAGATTTCCTGTAGCGCATTCATGGGGTTTTGAGACGTCTCAGAAGCAATTTTATGAATTTCTCTTTAAATTAGACGTTTCTTGAATATATTAGTCATTACATTTGTGTTTCATAGCAATTCAGGTTGATGATCAATGGGCTTTTAAAAGAATCTTTTGTAAAAGAATCATTATTGTTTGCTAACAATGTTGAAAATAATTTTTTTTATCTTTGGTATAGAAAGAATACAGTGCACTTTACTGTCAATAACGCAAAGACTTTGTTGTTGCAGTGAATGAATTTAACACCGGGTCAGCTGTTCTTGTCAGGACGAGGTCCTTCATTAAAAACAAGTAGCGTATTAGAGTAGAATTCAAAGGACTAAAGCTCTTTCATGCATGTCTTCCAATTCATGTCAGCATCTTCATCTAGAATTACAGGTCTGATTAGTGTCACCCAGAATAGATCAAAGTTATTTTATTGTCCCATGGGCCACCCAGCGAAATAAGAAAAATATAATCCGACAGTACAAATAAGATAAACGTGTCTGCTGTGTCAAAAATAATTGCAGTTAGGAATATCTCTATAGTCGAAATGTCATGTCTTGCTTTGGAGAGCTTGAAAAAATGCCTTGCCCAAAGAACAAGGTGCTCAATATCAGGCCATCAAACCGATCTGGGATCATCTGTTCTGGGCTAAAAATGGTCATCTGCTCCTTCTATAAATAATCCAAGAGTATCTGCTGCCACAGAGAGAAACCATGCTGTTCTGTTTGTTTTGACTGATGATGATGAATGGTTTTTACTGCAGACATTGCTTAATTGAAACACACAGGATATTTTTAGTAAGAGCTAATAGTAAAATAAATGCCACCTATTGTCGAAAGTGCATATTAGTGCTTAATCATAGCAAAAGCAAAATAAATCATCTTAGCTTTGTTGGTAAATTTAAAAGCAATGTGATTTTTGTTGCTTGGAAAATTTGGTCTCGCATATCAGTTAAGACATGTATTTTAGAAGCCCAAGAATTTAATTTCCAATAACCCTCAGGTCTATTTATTAACATCAGCAAGTGGTGGAACCATGCCCAGTTTGGCCGTAATTGATATATCAATGGTTTTAAAAAGCGATAAAGATAAAGAATTGGCCACTGGTGTCAATGCATCCTGGTCTAAAGTCATTGTCTCTGACCTGCCCATGAACTGCAATGTGCACTGAGTTTATGTGTTTTGTGGATATAACATTGAAACCTTTTGTACACCCAGCTCAACAACTGGTAGTTGTAAAACACCATCAGAAAGTCATAAAAAAATTTAGCAGAACAGCTTTTATGTTAATCCCTTGATGCCTCAACTTTCTTTCACTCTCACATTTTTCTACAAGCCTGTCCATTGAGAACACCTTAAGGGCATATAGATCTAAACTTGAACTGGACCAGATCCTCAAGATTCACACGCATGTTCCTGTAGGTTTCTCTGACATATGAATCTGTGAAGTGGCTGGCAGGAGGTTAACAATAAAACAGTCAGAGGAAAACAGATGCTGCCTACAGTGGTTCACAATTAGTGACTGCAATCATGCCCAAGATGACTCAAACTGCCAAGGGGGAATGCAGTGTATGTGAGTCAAGCTATATACCAAAGAACTTTACAGTCTGTGTAGGAGTCAAAAACCTTTTTAGATGATTGACTTTTTGCCCCAGAGCTTTTAAGTTTAAGAATTGGCTCTGAATGTCTATGCATGAGACAATCGTCCAGATGAGGAAATCTACAATGGCTTTGGTGTTGTGTTGGCTCCAACGTAACATTTTTTTTAGGATGAGATAATATTTTGAACAACAAGACTTTGGGCCATCTGGTCTTTTATTGCTTTATAATAGCAATTACACTTGTAAAGTCAGTATAGCCAGTTGGCTTGGGTCTTGGACCCACCACCCACCACAAGGCTTTGGTGGTGGTCAATAGTGAAACAGTTTCCCTTTGGGCATTGTACTTAATAGCCAATCTGCTGTTGTTACTGAACTAAATCGAACCCACTGTAGACAGATCAGTTTCAGAAATGACATTTGGAAACAGCATCTTCTGGCAGTCGTCAAGAATTGTGCTCCCCATTGACTTTCCATCCAGCCAAACCTTCCTTCTGTTTCTATGCTGTCAGACCGTAGTGATTTATTCCACCTTGTTGCTGTGGCTTCTTAAATCTGCAAAGCCATTTTTTTTAAATTGAGTTTTTTAATTCTATTTAAACTGTATGTAGAAGATCATAACATCAGCCAAAACATTCATTTCCATGTACAATTAGTGTGTATTCAGTTCATAGACTTACATCATGATGAGCTTACATCATTACATGAGTGTACATCGTATGTTTTTGGCTTGGAAATGGATAGATATATAGGTCAAGAAGCCATTGAGAGGCGGCTCCTTCATGACATTGTCATTAATAGGTCTTGTCTCATTTCCATAGTCAAGTCACCTTTATATATATAAATTGTGTTAAAGCTGCTTTACAGTATCAAATAGGAAAATAGTGTGTTAATGCAAGGACAATAAACATTTCTGGAAATTAAGTGTCCCCAACTAAGCAAGCCAGAGGCGTCAGCGGCAAGAAACCAAGATTCCATCAGTGACAGAATTTTAAAAAAACTTGGAAGAAGCTAGGCTCAGTTGGGGGGCAGCAAAGATTAGATTGTACAGACAACTCATTGGTTCATGTGGTCTTGTCTGGGCGGCCATCTAGGAAACTTAGGATAATCTCTAGGTCTTCACTGGAAATCATAATTTAGTCCTGGCCTCTGATAAAATGTATCTAACTTTCTGTCTATCTGAGTGTCTATCTATCTGTCTGACTATCTGTCTGACTGTCTGTCTATCTATCTAACTATCTATCTATCTATCTATCTATCTATCTATCTATCTATCTATCTATCTATCTGTCTGTCTGTCAGTCTGTTTGTCTATATATTAATATATCTATTTATTATCCTGTCTGTCTGTCTAGATAAAAACTTCAGTAAAACTGTACATATTAACAAGCAGTGGACATACAGAGAGAAAAGAAAAATGTTTCTATTATTGTAATAAAATAAAGGCAGCTCAAAAAAGTATAAAACTGAGCTTGCATTTTGCATATAATCTAATAATAATAATATAAATCCCGATTAAATAGTGTTCATGCCCATGAATGATAAAGGAAAAATAGGTTGGGGGGGCAATTTCTGCTTTGGTACCCATGTTATGGAATGTATTGGGTGTGAAGTGGATTAAACTCTAAAATTTAGACTCTATCGATGGTTTTACAGACGGAGAAAAAGGATGTGTATTCGCACAAAGACTTAAAGAGTGGGAAGGAAGAGTGTGTTTGTGTATATGTGTGTGTGTGTGTGTCTATAGCGCAGGAGAGACCGTGTGTGTCTAGGCTTTGGCCACAGCCTTTGGAGAGTTATGAATAGTTTATGTAGCAGATCAGGGAATCTCTCTCTGTGTGTGGAAGCTCACTCTGATCGTTGCCATAGACAACAAGAGATGAATGAGAGAAAAAAAAAATTAAACTGCGACCATAGAAGCAACACCTGACTGACACCACACTGATAGTTTAAACACAGTCAGATGCTTTTATTAGCATCTGTACACAGTAAATCTCATTTATCAACGGGATATGAATCAATTTGTTGGCAAATCATTTATAAAGACATTTGCAGTCGTATTTAATGACAATTGATAATGCAATTATGTTAAAAAAAAACATTTGCGTATCTGATCGCTTCAAAGACTCACTTTAATGACCGCTGTCTTCATTGGCTTGAAAGACAGCAATTTCAAAACAAATTCATCATCTGGGAACTTTTAGATTTGTTTTCATTTTCCCTGTGTTCCTTAATCGATATAAATCAGACAAACTACAAAACTACAAACATCTGAAAAATCTGAAGAATTTGTCTATAAGAATTTGTTTATAAAGTCTATAAAACTACAGTGTCACAGAAGTGAGTACACCCCTTACATTTCTTGTAAATATTTATTATATCTTTTTATGTGAAAACACTGAAGAAATAAAACTCAGTGTAACAGTGTAAATTTTCTGTCCCATCAAAAAAAACTCAACACACCATTAATGTCTAAACCCCTGGCAACAAAAGTGAGTACACCCGTAAGAGGAAATGTCCAAATTGGGTCCAAAATGTCGATATTTTGTATGTACCATTATTTTTCCAGTACTGCCTTAACCCTCTTGGACACCAGAGCTTCACAGGTTGACACTGGAATCCTCTTCCATTCCTCCATGACGACATCAAGGAGCGGGTGGATGTTGGAGACCTTGCTTTCCTCCACTTTCCATTTGAGGATGCCCCACAGATGCTCAATAGGGTTTAGGTCTGGAGACATGCTTGGCCAGTCCATTACCTTTACCCTCAGCTTCTTTACCAAGGCAGTTGTCGTCTTGGAGGTGTGTTTGGAGTCGTTATCATGTTGGAATACTGCCTTGCGGCCCAGTCTCCGAAGGGAGGGGATCATGCTCTGCTTCAGTATGTCACAGTACATGTTGGCATTCATGGTTCCCTCAATGAAGTGTAGCTCCACTGTGCCGGCAGCACTCATGCAGCCCCAGACCATGACACTCCCACCACCATGCTTGACCGTAGGCAAGACACACTTGTCTTTGTACTCCTCACCTGGTTTCCACCACACACGCTTGACACCATCTGAAACAAACAAGTTTATCTTGGTCTCATCAGACCACAGGACATGGTCCCAGTAATCCTTGTCCTTAGCCTGCTTGTCTTTAGCAAACTGCAGGCTTTCTTGTGCATTATCTTTTTTCTGGGACGACAGCCATGCAGACCAATTTGATGCAGTGTGCGGCGTATGGTCTGAGCACTGACAGACTGACCCCCCACCCCTTCAACCTCTGCAGCAATGCTGGCAGCACTCATACGTCTATTTCCCAAAGGCAACCTCTGGATATGACGCTGAGCACGTGCACTCAAATTCTTTGGTCGACCATGGCAAGGCCTGTTCTGAGTGCAACCTGTCCTGTTAAATCGCTGTATGGTCCTGGCCACCGTGCTACGTGTTTCAGGGTCTTGGCAATCTTCTTGTAGCCTAGGCCATCTTTATATAGAGCAACAATTCTTTTTTTCAGATCCTCAGAGAGTTCTTTGCCATGAGGTGCCATGCTGAACTTCCATTGACCAGTATGAGAGAGTGAGAGCAATAACACCAAATTTAACATACCTGCTCCCCACTCACACCTGAGACCTTGTACACTAACACTAATGAGTTTCATGACAACAGGCAGGGAAAATGGCTACTTGGACCCAATTTGGACATTTCCTCTTAGGGGTGTACTCACTTTTGTTGCCAGGGGTTTAGACATTAATGGTGTGTTGAGTTTTTTTTTGATGGGACAGCAAATTTACACTGTTACACAAGCTGTACATTCACTACTTTACATTGTAGCAGAGTTTCATTTCTTTAGTGTTTTCACATAAAAATATATAATGAATATATATTTCTGTGACATACTGTATATATATATACACTGCTCAAAAAAATAAAGGGAACAGTAAAATAACATCCTAGATCTGAATGAATGAAATATTCTTATTAAATACTTTGTTGTTCTTTACATAGTCGAATGTGCTGACAACAAAATCACACAAAAATTATCAATGAAAATCAAATTTATTAACCCATGGAGGTCTGGATTTGGAGTCACACTCAAAATTGAAGTGGAAAAACACACTACAGGCTGATCCAACTTTGATGTAATGTCCTTAAAACAAGTCAAAATGAGGCTCAGTAGTGTGTGTGGCCTCCACGTGCCTGTATGACCTCCCTACAACGCCTGGGCATTCTCCTGATGAGGTGGCGGATGGTCTCCAGAGGGATCTCCTCCCAGACCTGGACTAAAGCATCCGCCAACTCCTGGACAGTCTGTGGTGCAACGTGGCGTTGCTGGATGGAGCGAGACATGATGTCCCAGATGTGCTCAATTGGATTCAGGTCTGGGAAACGGGCGGGCCAGTCCATAGCATCAATGCCTTCATCTTGCAGGAACTGCTGACACACTTGAGGTCTAGCATTGTGTTGCATTAGGAGGAACCCAGGGGCAACCGCACCGGCATATGGTCTCACAAGGGGTCTGAGGATCTGATCTCGGTACCTAATGGCAGTCAGGCTACCTCTGGCGAGCACATGGGGGGCTGTGCGGCCCGCCTCCAAAGAAAATGCCACCCCACACCATTACTGACTCACTGCCAAACTGGTCATGCTGGAGGATGTTGCAGGCAGCAGAACGTTCTCCATGGCGTCTCCAGACTCTGTCACGTCTGTCACATGTGCTTAGTGTGAACCTGCTTTCATCTGTGAAGAGCACAGGGTGCCAGTGGTGAATTTGCCAATCTTGGTGTTCTCTGGCAAATGCCAAACGTCCTGCACAGTGTTGGGCTGTAAGCACAACCCCCACCTGTGGACGTCGGGCCCTCATACCACCCTCATGGAGTCTGTTTCTGACCGTTTGAGCAGACACATGCACATTTGTGGCCTGCTGGAGGTCATTTTGCAGGGCTCTGGCAGTGCTCCTCATGTTTTTCCTCCTTGCACAAAGGCGGAGGTAGCGGTCCTGCTGCTGGGTTGTTGCCCTCCTACGGCCTCCTCCACGTCTCCTTATGTACTGGCCTTCTTTGTCTCCTGTCTCCTGGTAGCCGCCTCCATGCTCTGGACACTACGCTGACAGACACAGCAAACCTTCTTGCCACAGCTCGCATTGATGTGCCATCCTGGATGAGCTGCACTACCTTGTGTGGGTTGTAGACTCCGTCTCATGCTACCACTAGAGTGAAAGTACCGCCAGCATTCAAAAGTGACTAAAACATCAGCCAGAAAGCATAGGGACTGAGAAGTGGGTCTGTGGTCACCACCTGCAGAACCACTCCCTTATTGGGGGTGTCTTGCTAATTGCTAATTGCTATTTTTTTGAGCAGTGTATATATATATATATATATATATATATATATATATATATATATATATATATATATATATATATATATATATATATATACGGTTCTCATACCGTATATATATATACGGTTCTCATCAGAGATGTTTACATTATCATCCCGGCGCTAATAGCTAGAAAGCTGTTCGTTCGCTCTTCACTCCCACTAGCACCAAACCGCAACAAAAAAAACATTGTCTGATTTTAAAATGCAACATCACTCAGTCATTCACAATCCGATTGTTGGAAACGTGAACTTTAGATGAACTTTAGATGGATTACAATATAAGGCTGTCTAAGTATTCCCATGGCGACTGTGTAGCAATGGCACTAGGACTTTTCTCTCTTCTATTCTCTCTTTGTCTTTGCCTCATTCTCTCAAGCTTTTACAATACTTTATGTTGGACAGCATGTCGACGGGCTACAACTTGAAGCGCTATGATCTTGCGTCTGTATTTGCCACTCACGGCCGCCTGCACATTACCCGAAAGCAGTCTGCGTGCAGCAGAGTTTAATTAGCTGGTATGTTGAATAGAGTTCGGGAGAGTGGGAGGGGCAAATGAGAAGGCGGAGTTACACTATGCAAGTAGCAAATTGTGTTTTGCTCTTTCTGACGGCTGTGCCCTGAACGTCATTCAGTGACTGCTGGGATGTATATCAAAATATCGAAAATGTGTTTAAAAATCATATCACCATTATTGAAAAAAGTTCTATCATGATATATATTAATATTGAATTGTCCAGCTGTACTCTGGTGGGAATGTCTGTTGTTTTTTTTGCCCATGAAAACTAACAGATTTATTAAAAAATAAAATAAATACAGGCAGCACAGTGGGTTAGTGGTTAGCACTGTTGTCTTTCTGTGTGGAGTTTACATGTTCTCCCTCTGCTTGTGTGTGTTTTACTCTGGGTTCTCCAGTCTTTTTCCTCAGTCCAAAAACATGTAAATTATGTAGATTAATTATTTCAAATTGCCCATAGCAGTGTGTGTAAGTGTTTGTGGTTGCTTGTCTGTTTGTGGGTGTATCCCTGCCTTTCACCAAATGACAGCTGATCCCCTTGATCCTGATTAGGTATAAGTGGGTATGGATGGATGGATGGATGGATGAAATAAGTACTTTATGATAACTGTTTTACTGCCTTTTTCATTTTATTGATAGAGACGTATTAATAACTAATTAAACCTTATGATCCACTCAGACTAATACACAGATAAATATACTCACCGTTACATTATCATGTTAATTAGAATCTTCTAATATTTTTGTGATTTGATTTTTGGGCCTGTTTTTACTAGCCAGACATGTAAAGTGGTTTAAATCAATAGAAGACAAAACTCAGGGGAGCTCATCTGATCTGCTACAAGTCAGACAAAGTTTGTTTTAAAGGCTATCCTTTTAGAATTAAATTGCTTTAAGCCGCAAAAGGAAAAAAACTCTTCTACACTTTTTTCCTCATTCATACATCCTGATTATGTGACTATGCAAGTAGAAAACTCCAGAACGGATATTCCTTTCCTGGCGTAGTTACTGTAGTTGATATAAGAAAAGAAGTCAATGTCTTAATTAACATCACCCTGAGCTAGCAAGGAACAGCCTGACTAACAAGCTGTGGAGAGGCTTCGGTGATCTGTTCCGTATGGCAGAAACACACTCATCAAACATGTAGAGAGGAAAAATGTCAGACAGACAGACAGACAGACAGACAGACAGACAGACAGATAGATAGATAGATAGATAGATAGATAGATAGATAGATAGATAGATAGATAGATAGATAGATAGATAGATAGATAGATAGATAGATAGATAGATAGATAGATAGATAGATAGATGTTGTACTATGTTTTTCTGTTCTGTTCTGTTTTGCTCATGCCAAAAATCCTCAATATTCTGTTTCTTCTTTATTTCTCATCATTAATTGATTGTTATTGATATGCACAGTCTGAGGCGGACTAGGCTGGGTTTTTATTTCGCTGCGGGTTGTCTATTGTAACTGAATACTTGACAAATAAAATCTTGACCAGTGGGTGAACTGGCAACCCTGAAGAAATTCGTAAAAATAAATTATTATTATTATTATTATTATTATTATTATTATTTTTTTTACAGCATTTGACTCCCCTAGCCAGAGAAAGTTACATTTATCTCTTTTATACCACTGAGCATTTGGGGGATAAGTTCCTTTCTCAGGGGCCCCAGCAGTGGCAACTTAGTGGTCTAACACCTTTACCACTGCACTTATTATTATCGTTGTTGTTGTTACTTTTAGTGGACATGCTGAACTGAATACGTGTCGGGTTTTGGGGGGATAAAACAGTGAGGAGTGGTGCTGAGGATAAGGAAGAGGAGGAGGAGCCTCGGCGCTGGGATGTACAAACCGGGGACTCCTGCACAGCTGATGCGTTATTTGGAATTAACCCGGCGCGCTGTTCTTTATGCGCTACTGGATTTCATTGCGATTATTTTAGCAGAAACGCAGCGCCCATTAAACTTTGCAGGTTTAACCCTTTATTTAACTTCCCCTGGCTTGTTTTCTTTTTGTTTGTATGTGAACTATGCTGCTAAGACGGACCGGGTTTGTAAGCGCGTGCCTGCCGTAGAAGTGCGGACTCCGGGTTGCGCTTTTGGATGAGCGTGTCCGAGTCGGAGCGGCGCGCGTTTCATGAGGATGCTGCGTGGAAATGCCTTCGGGAAGGGAGGATGAAATGTGCGGGAAGGCGCTGGAGCTGCTCTCCGAGCTGTGCTCGCGTGGAGAGGTGCAGAGCGACAAGTGCGCCGACTTCATCTACTCTTTCCGCGATCTGGGCAGACCGGATTACTCCGACTCCGGTAAGTTCCCCATTCGGAGGATTTCCTTTTTTTAAATCTAAAACTGGTTTATAAGGTTTCTAACACTGATGCACAAACATCCTCCAGCTGGGCATGGGTGGATTTGACTTCAAGGTTTCTGTCCAGCATAATGAAACGTATTAAAACTGATGCTTTATTAGCTTTTATCTCTCATCTCCAGCTCTCAGCTTCCTGACAAAAAAACCATTTCAAAACCATTTAAGACGCTTTTAACGTCTTCGAGACTGAGGGTGGACTTTGTTGAGTGGTTTGAAAGCCGCACCCTTCTATTAACCACATCTGCTTTCAACCATCACATCATAGCAGAAACGATATTACCAGTTTCCTGAGTACGTTAGTCCTGTTTCTTTTCTGCAACCTTTCCTTCCTTCCAAAATCAATACAAAGCTAGAACAAAAAAAAGTATTATTACTATTATTAAAGTTTATTATTTAATTAATCTAAGTTTTAGTATCAGGGACCTATTTTAGTGCTAAGCACGCCTGCCTCAGGGTTCTGTTGGGTTTAAACTCCTGCACCATTGTCACAGACCCAAAGAGCTGTAAAAGTGGAAAAAAGTGCAACATGTTGTATAAAAGTAAACACTGATTTTGCCTCACACCTCCAGCGGCAGAAGGTCTATTCCCGGTTCTTCTATGTTGGTTATTTTTGCCCACTGACAAACGAGGAATTTCCACATGTTTGGGAAAGTTTTTTTCCATTTATTCCGGTTTGTGCCCAAAATACCTTGGACAATCTTAAGGCTTCATAAAGAGCCTGTGTATAGATAGTTTTAGTATAAATACCATACACTCTATAGACAAAAGCATTGCGATATCTAACTATTACATCCATAGGCTTTTTTAAAAACCCTAGATTAAGGGAAGATTTTCCACTAGATTATGTCATGTGACTGTGGGGAATTTTGTTTCTTTAGCTGAGATAGTCTAGTTTATTTAGCTACAATAGTATCAGAGAGGCACTAATCTTGAGGTGAGGTAGTCTGGGGTTCAGGAGACTTCTATACGTTCTAGTAAAATTCTCCCAAACTTTTGACCATATACTGTAGATAGTGGGTAGTGTCCCAGATTCTTTTCAGACCTCAAGATAAGATTCATCTCTTGTCCCTATAGCTGCTTAAGATTTCTCTGGGTTCTTCGCTTTTACTATTTAACTATTACTATCCAAAAAATGGCGGTATCTGGATTGGCAACTCGAAGTGTGCATGGTGTTTTTTCAGGGTGTGTCACTATCCCTGTATCATGCCCCCTGTTTTTAATGATAGAATTTAGATTCATGGAGTATCTGACCCAGATAAAGCCCTTGAAGATTCATGAATATATGTCTAAATAAAAAAAAAGGAATTTTATAAAATAATAATAACAAATCTAGAGATTCTCTCAGAAGTTTTCCCCCAGTTTAATGTTTGATTCTTTTCTAGATATGCAATTAGTATGATTTTTTTCCACAGATAATTCACTGCCCAGCTACACAAGATTATATTTACGTGATCACTATATATTTTTTTTGCCGTGCTTTTAGCTGTTAAAGCATCCAGAACGAGAGCTTATTTTAATGCAGTTAAATGTCAATATCATGTCAGAAAGCTCCTCAGATTAGCTGCAATCTTTATATTTACCCCTGGTGATCTCTTACCATTGTTACTTGAACTTTAGCAGAAAATCTCCAGCAGTTACACTACTGCTGATTCATGCCATTAAAAGGTTATCATCTTTTATTCACTTTCGTTTCGGTGCTGGATGAAGTTCACGTCTGCTTGTCAAATTGTTAATTTTTTTTTTTAGAAATGTGATATACAAATTTGTTATATATATATTTTTATTGGCTCTGATATGTGGAGTACTTACTATTCATTATTAACATTGATCCAATGAAATCATTACACCGGAGGCACCTACAGAATTTTTTACATTTAATTTGTAAAAATGTGGAGTTGTAGTTTAACTTGAAATTAATTCATAAACCCTAACAAACCCTAACCTTTAAGGAACATAACATTTATTTATATTCTTTTTTTTAGAGCTTCTATAGAACTAGATTTGGTCCTTAAAGAATCTTTAAGTAAATGTTTTTTATTTTTCTTAATGTTCTTAATTTGTTTAAGCTTTGTGTAAATTTACGTATATAAGGGATCTTAACTGATGAAATGTACAAATTGTCAGATTAGTAATAAGTTTTTATTTGCTGCATCAATTACTGTGATTGGATAAAAAACATTGTGTAACCACTAAACGTCCTATTTATGCTTACGCAAAAGTTAAAAAACAAGTTTAGGTCTTAATGTTCTGACCCTCAGCAGGTACTTTTTTTTTCCTTTTTGTGTTTTTTTTTTTACAGCTATTTTAACTCATTTGGTGTTTACAAACAATTGTTCGTTGATCTCCAGCTTCCTCTAACTTTTCATAATGGTGTATTTCCCCTTGCGCTACAGTGCACAATTGTTTCTGTGAAGCATTGGTTTGTCCTGCCTTTTTGTGATATAAGAAAATTATTAATTAATTATTAATATTTAGTTTATGATTGAGTGTCTGTTGCCAAGCAACAAGCTATAACAAGCTAACACTGAACAGGTTTAGCATCGCGATGTGAAGTTAACTGTAAAACACAATCCTGCTGATCCTTCTTCAGGGCAGAGTTTCATAACCCCAAAATGTTTTATGAGAATAAACTCAGTGTAAATATTCTTTTGGTTTTAGTATTTATTTTATTAATTTATTACAAAATTATTTCATGTTAATAAACAAATTCACAATTAAACTAGCTATTCATACTGAACAAAGCAAAATAATAATAATAATAATAATAATAATAATAATAATAATAAATAATAATAATACATGCTATATTTGGGCAGGAAGGAAGTGTACTTTAACTGTTTTTCACCCTTTTTGTCAGCTGTTTTCAGTTCACTGTGAGCTTATGTATGTTTCAACAAATATAAATCACCTATGAACTGGTTGCAATTTACATCCGTTGGCATTAAAGAGAAAATTTCGATAAGTACGAAAAAAGAAAAACTTCACCAAAAGATTAATAAATCTATAACTTTATAGTTTCTTTCACATTGTTTATCCTAATTTCCATTATTATTATATTATTATTATTATTATTATTATTATTATTATTACTATATATAATAAAAGTACATCGACAACCCATTCTCCATTAGGCCCTTTGGATCCCAGAATCCATCTAGTCTGTTTTCTAGGAAAATGAAGCAACTGTTATAGTGGCAAATTTAGTTTGTGATAATCGTGTCTTCATGCTGTCCTTAGAGAGATCGCTGTATGTGTCGCATATGTGATCATGGCTGCCAGTGAACCGTGCTCGTTATTCGTTTTCCCCTAAGAAGAGTTACACTTTAATTAAAGCGCACAGTTGAGGCTGACCTGACATGGGATTAACTCATTCCAGAAATGATTTCAAGCCAATGAATTTTTCCAAAACTCGCATGTTGGAACAGAAACTATATAATATGAGATGTTTTACTCATGATAAGGCAGGAGATAATCATTTTAAGATATTAATTAATCAGAACAAAAACTGTCTTATGCTATTGTAGATGTACATGTAATCTATATCCATGTCATATTATAAAGCAAAATATATTTTACCCTTTTTATATCCAACCAAGGGGTTAAGGGCCTTGCTAAGGGGCCCAGCAGTGACTTCTTGGTAATCCTAAGAATTTATCTTATGATCTTCGTACCAGATTAAAGAATCAGGACAATAAAACTCTTTTTTTTAGATTATATTACATTTAATCCCACTTTAGTTGAAGCGATTTCTCCGTATCTTAGAGACCATGTTACGATACAACGCATACGGCGTGTTGCTTTCTGTTTTACGTCTCATGTCACACATTTAAATTTAGATCAGCGGTTGACAGAGGTGGGGAAATTCTAAGCAGCTGACAGTGAGGGGATGAACTCGGAGAACTGTGTTTTTTATTAAATAACAGATGATCGTATGTTTGTATGTTTGTGTATTCTTGACTGTAAAAAACACAAATGCAAATATAATAGAAATAAAATCGCAAATCTTTGGACAGAACAGCTAACAGCTCAGACTAATACATTTTTCATGCCTTATTTAAAAACATCTTTTAGCTTTTACTGCTCATTTATTGGCTATAAAAGAGCTGAGAATTTCAAGACAAATCTAAGCAAGTCAGCAGATTCGGAATAGCAAGACAACACAATGCTGACGGGTCCAACTTTCTACCTTTAACAGTAATTATTAAAACAATTTGAGATTGTTTAAGTCACATGGAATTGACTTTAGGCTCTACACGACCCTGTGTAGGATTTAAGGTACAGCGAATGGAAAGGTGGATGTATGTATGTATGTATGTATGTATGTATGTATGTATGTAAAGATGCATGGATGGACGAATGAATGGATGGATAGGAGGAGGGGTTGGTGAATAAAAAAAGGATAGATAAAAGGCTCCAGATGACACTGCAGTATGAAAGGGACAGAAAACGGACAGTTGAGTAAATCGGTGTGTAAATGGATGTGAGTATGGATGGTTGAATGGATGGATAGATTTATGTATGAATAGAAGGAGGGGTTGGTGAATAAAAAAAGAAAAGGTAGAAGGCTCCAGATGACAGTGTAGTATAAAAGGGACAGAAAATGGACAGTTGAATAAATCGGTGTATAAATGGATGTGAGTATGGATGGTTGGTGTATGAATGGATAAATGGATGGATGGATAGATTTATGTATGAATAGGAGAAGGGGTTGGTGGATGAAAAAAGGATAGGTGGACAGCTCCAGATGACACTGTAGTGTAAAAGGGATAGAGAATAAACAGATGAGGATAAGTAGATAAATGCTGGATGGATGGAATGATGGATGGATAGATGGATGGTTTAAAAGATGGAAGAATGGATGGATACATGTATAAAAAAGTTCTTTGGACTATAAAATTCTTATTTCTTATGGCACTAAGAAAAATGGGTTCTTTTATAGACTATTTTCTGTACTAAAAGGTGTTTTAAAAAACACTACGAAAACTTTTTTTCGTTTTGATTTTTCTGGACACTTTTATTTTTATGAATGTAAAGAACTGTTTTATAGTTTAAAGAACCTTTTTATATTCCAAATAAACCTTTTGTGTGATAAAGACATTCAATGAATGCTAACAGGTCTACGAGGAACCCTGTCTTTAACTTTTTTTTAAACAAATGTAACTTTAATAGCTGTCGGATGAGATGTAACCCCACACTTAACATTTTCAAAACACAGAAATCCCATTTATGCCCAAATTCATTTTTAATGTAAGTATAAACATTTATACAGTTTTAAAATATTTAAATTGCATGATTACATAATGCAAGAAAACTGAGGCGCAACTTTCGATTTTATTTAGAAAAAACACTTTATTGTTAAAAAAGCATGACACTGTTTTGCAGAAAGGTTTATTTTACTGAGTATTAAACAGTTTTGGGGTTTTTAATTTTAAGAAATAATCCACAGCAGTGGGCTGGGGTTTACCACAACATTTCACCAATTATTACAATCTCTAATGTTTTTATATTAAAATTGTGCACAATTTGTAAAACTCTGAAATGAATGAATAGAAGGGAGGATAGATGGATTTTTGGATGGTTGTCTGAAAGGCTGGATAGATAGATGAATAGATGGATGGATGGATGGATGGATGGATGGATGGATGGACGGATGGATGGATCAATGAATGGAGGGATTAATGAATGAGTGGTAAAATCGTATGAATGGAGATAAGGGAGAATAGATGCATTTTAAGATGCCTGTCTGAATGGATGGATAGATGATTGATGAATAGAGTTGTGGATATATTGTTGGATGGATGGTTGGTTAAATAGATATGTGAATGGATAGACTGATAAAATTAGGAATGTATAGAAGGAATGATGGATATGGATAGATGGGTAAAAGGAAAATGGCTAAATTAATAGATGGATGGATGAATGGATAAATGGATCGCTGATGGAATGGATAGAAGAACAACTAGAGTAATTGATTCTATGTTAATAATAAAATAATTTGGCACATGCATTTTACTTAAATTTAGTGGATGGATGGATGGATGGATGGATGGATGGATGGATGGAGGGATGGATGGATGAATAGATGGATGAATGGATGGACGGATACAAGGATAGGGGGATACATGGCTGGAGAGATACATGGATGGAGGAATACATAGATGGATGGATTGATTAAAAGTATGGGTAAATAGAAGGGATGATAAATAGATTTTTGGTTGGTTGTCTGAAAGGCTGGATAAATAGATGAATGTATGGATGGAGGGATGTATGGATAAATGGATAAATAGATGGATGGATATGTGGATATGTGGATGGATAGACTAATAAAAGTATGAACATATAAAAGGGAGAATGGATAGATATAGATGGATGGATGGATGGATGGATGGATGGATGGGTAAAAGGATGAGTGTATAGATGGATGGATGGATGGGTGACGGAATGAATAAAATGGTACCGGGACAGATAGATGAATTTAGTTCTATGTAAATTATTAAAAATCATGACACACACATTTCCCTGAAATCCAGAAGAATCCTGACAATCAGATAAGTTTAAAGCTGAGATGAGCCTTTAGTTACCTTGATTCAGTCGTCTAGTTTTGCTAATCTGCTAATAAGGAAAGTCAAAGCTGTGGTTGTACAATTTGCATGTAATTTTAAACTAAACCGTATTTTAAACACGGCTGGTGTCTATAAAATGTTTAGCCGCATGCTAGCTATTGATTTTGCTTATGCCACTTTTAAATCTGAAAACACTGCAAAGGGCCTGTATTAGCAGTCACTCTATGATAAAAAAGAGTGTAACTACAAGCAAATTGAGGGTCTTGCTGGCCTCAGTGTCTAGTCAGATTTGGTTTGGTTTGGTCTTAGTTTAGTTTGTAAAAATTTCTAGCATGTTTAAAGTCACACCGTGGCGATATATTTGCTGATATTTTTTTGTTCCTGGATTATTCATTTGTTTTGCACTCCAGGTCTTCCGGAGGCAATAAATAAGTGGGTGAGAGGCACTCAGGCACATTTGAATTTAAAGTGGTGTTTAGATTTAAAGCTTCAGGAAAATATAGCAGCTCTCGTGAGTCGTCAAGTGTTCCCTTTGCAGAGCACAGTGCGTGTCTGTGCTGGTTTATTCGGAGCAGTGTGGGTGAGAGGAAGATAAAGACAGAAACACAGAGACCTCTTTGAAGTACAACTCAAAAGCCATGTTAATCACGCTGAAACCTTCAAACAAAGCTAGCTTTCATGGCGCTTATTCACTCTTTTACACTTAACAAGAGTTCAAGGTGTGCTTTCAAAGAGGTCCAAGAAAAAGCAACAGATAATCGGATCTAGAATCATTCAAAAATATAGCTATAACGCAAATATTAGTTCAGCACAGAATCTGGTGCTAATGCTAACTAAATACATCATTGCTTAATAAAATTGATAAGAAAAATTTATCAATATACAAAAAATTTATATCCTAGTATTTGATTTCTCCCTCTTTTTATCGTCATATCATATTTATGCCAATTTTCAAGATTAGCTAATTCTTCCTAAAAAATAATCCTTGGAAAGTGCTTGAATTGGTTAATTGCCCTAAAAGTGCTAAGTGGTGTGTGGACACTTCATGCTTTGTGTCATCGCACTGAACAGGTAGCAGAAATGGCTTGCATGGATTATTAAAGGGATTTTTCCACTGATGACTGTGTACTAGAGGAGGTCTGCTGGGGCTTGTGTGCGCAATAACTTTCCAACAAAATTGTAGGTAAGGACTGCCATGCACACTGTCCACTCATTCTTAACCAGAAATGACATGCAGGCAGACTTTAACTTGATTATCAGGTCAGACTGAGGACACAACATAGTCAAGATTTCTTTACTTTGACTAAGAAATGAAGAGGCACCTGTATTTGGACCTGCATGAAAGAATGCATGAAGCACAAGCATGAAAGTCACATCTCCTTTAATGGGACAAAGAGATAAAGGTTACATGTCTATACCTTCACTGATGGAGAATAGCGGTGTAGACACACATCCTTCCTTCAAAATTGTTTTAACATGCACCAAAACCAAGGTACAGGAATGGACCTAAAACAGGTACAAATGCTCTGTCGTTCCAGCTAATGTACTTCTAAAGATTGGTCAATTTTTACCCTCTTGGTCCACATTTACACTGCATGTTTCAAGTGACCCATTTTTCTGATGTGACACAGATGGGATATGACCGGGGAAGCAGACAGATCGGATTTTCAGCTGTCAATAAGCAACAATGGCGCATGAAATCGACTCAGGTGGACACCAACTGTGAAATATAAAAACTTAGCACAACTGTGTTTTGATATTTATTCATTGTGTTTACTTAAAATTAACGCACTATAAAAAAAAGTTATTTGTAACTTAGCAAACAATGCTACATCCCAGGCTACAACAAGTGCTCTCCAATTTTTTTTTCTGCCTAAAGAGATCGTTGTTTTGCTGACCTTTAAATATGATGCGAAAGCAAAATACTGAAATTTCTATCTTCTATCTTCATCTTCTATCTCCATTAATTACCGCATTGTTTTCATTCTACATTGGGTTGTTTTTCCGTGTATAGTGTAAATGCAGATATCAGATACGGGTCGATTTTAAAAGAGTCGTCCAAAAAATCGGATATTGGGCATCAAGAACTGCAGTGTAAGTGCAGCCTTGTTCGTATTGCTAAAAGAAGATATAGAAGCCGTGAATAGTTTTCTGGAACAGCGTTTGGAGAGATTATAAATCTCATACTACAACCGTTTGCCACTGATTACATTTCCGAACAGCAGATAATCCATCACCAGCTGCTTTTTTGTCTCCTGTCATGTTACCTAGGAAATAATTGAATTAAATGTAGTCGTTTCAAGTTACAGCCCTAACTTTTGTCTGTTACATACTGTAGCACTGAGTAAAACTCCTAAAGATTCCTGAAAGCAATTATAAGCGGGAATGCTGGATGACACTGGTTCTACCCGGGGTTAACCATGAATCCTGGCTGTTTATTTGCATTTGTAGGTAGGTAGGTAGGTAGGTAGGTAGGTAGGTAGATAGATATTTTAAGATATGTCTTGGTCTTATAATGTTGTAAGACCAGACACTGCGCTTTATAATTGCTAGTGCTTCCTTCACACATAGCTAGTGTGTCGGGTCTGTAAGCTTGCTTTCACACTATGTTTCAGAAATGTGAAAAGTTCAACTCTTCAGGTAAGCACTGAGTCACATCTCGCTGAGAAACGAAGTAGAGGACAGGTACAACTAGTCTTGTTATTGTGTGATTATCTTGAGTAAAAAAAATACACTATAGGGCCAAAAGTAATACATAATTGTGTCTCTACCAAAGTCTAACACACAAAGCCGTCTAGAATATCTATGTATGTTGTACCATTACATGATGCCTTCACTGGAAACACTGTAACAACATGACAATGTCCCTGTACACAAAACCCCTGATCTCCACGAAGACATGCTCTGTTCTAATTGGAGTGTCTTGCAATGAACCTAGATTAAATAAGCACAAATTGATTTTCCTATAGATAAATAACAAGAATGGTTGAGTTTTTTAATACTTTTTTGTGTATAGTGTATTTGTAAGGTAACACTTCCCAGGTGTCCCAGGATTTTCTCTGTATTTCAATCCCCCAAAACATCCTATTCAGTATGTTTTTTAGCTTCACATCCAGATTTTACATCTAGCTTTCATAGAATAGATTCTGAGTCCACCTTAAAAGTGACCAGGATAAAGGAGGTTCTAAATAGGTTTATAAATATGGTAAATTTCCAGAAACTTTCATTTGGAACTTTATTAAGTTTTTTATTCAGAATTTATAGGAAATTCTGGAATTCATGGGAATTTATTTGAATTTTGGAAAATTTTGAAAAAAAGAATGTTGTAAAAAAATTATAGTCATAAGCTGTTGTGCAAGCTGTTGTGTTAATTTCACAAATTCTCATACATATTTTTCTGTTTATCTTTATAAAATGTTTTCAAAATCCTGGAATTTTGCAACCCTAGTTATGTTCAACAATCCAAATTCATGCATGTTTTCAGTAAAAGAACACCGGAGATTTCGGATGAAATCCACATGGAAACTGAGTGAACATGAGTAAGACAGGAATCCTGGGACACCAGAGCTGTGCACTTTTAATTAAAAATTTTATAATTTTTTATAATTAAGTTTTTTATAATACGCAGAGCAGTAACATTGTTCATGTTCATTTTGTTGTGATGTTTTCAGCTTAAAATAGACACTGACGACTGATGCCAGATCGGTGTTCAAGCTTTTACAATAAACAGCTTTGAAATGCAGTGGAATTATTTTTATCTCTCTTTCCTTATCCTATCCTCGATGTTTAGTGCAGTAGCTTTATAAATATTAAGGTAATTCACTGTGGATGTGTTGTATCCGTTCTCATCCGTGGACTCAATGCTTACCACAGAGCTGGGTGTCTTTCAGAGGTTTATAAAAAATAGAAAAGGGAAAGAGAGAGAGAGGAGATCCAGAGATGAAAGGATGGGAGACACTGTGGCTCATTCAGTCCCTAGTATAAGCTGCTTCTCTGTTTGTGTGCCCTAATTCATAAAGTGACCATCCTTTGAGACTGGTCAAACAACATGAATGGATGTAAATAAGAGAGAGAGAGAGAGAGAGAGAGGGAGAGAGCAGAACATAAAAGAAAAGGCAAAGGAATGGAGGAAAAGAGTAGATGATGGTGGTGGGGATAGATGAACTGAAGAAGAGGAGGCGGAGTGTAAGTGAGATGGTTGGATGAATCGATCCACACAGGAAAAAACATGAGAAGAATGAATGAGAGACACATGGCAGAGGATAGACAGAAGAATGAGAGTTATTGAAAATACTTCCCACACTGATATGTCTTCCTGTTTGTTTGGTGAAAAGTTCTCATGTCATGGCTGCCAACATTTATACATGATCGATTAAGGACTGTGTCTTAACATTGCACTTATAAAGTAGCATTAGATATTAAGTGCTAACAGGAGAATGGCTTGAAGTATTAGTGTTATTTTACTAGTAAAATAGTTAGTGGATGTGTTTTTTTGGACTAGGACTGCATGGTATTGGGCAGTGGTGGCTCAAATAGATGAGGCACTAAGTTTTTCATTGAAAGACTAGTAAGACCTGGGTAAGACCACTATCGTTAGTCAACTACTGTTGAGTCCTTAAGGAAAACCCGTAACCCTTCCTGCTCCAGGGGCCCTGTTTCATAGCTGACCCTGCGCTCTGACCCCAAACTTACGATAATATATTAGTAAAAAATGATATAACCAGCATATGTATCCTAAAATATGTTTGTTTGAAGAATTTTCTGTTTTCCCTTTACGGTATCCGGTGGATCAGAATTTTAGAGACGGATGGTCTCCTGGGACTTTTACACACAAACGTTTACACAAAACAATGCAAAAACCCAGTGACCGTTTTGTGGGTACAAACGTCTTGTTAATATGAAAGATTAAAGGAAAATAACAAGATCAGTTGGTGCAACCAGGTAACATCGCAACACCACCACACACTGGATTAAGACTTGAATTTGCTTGTATTTTATGTGTTTAAACTCAAATAACCAGCTGTTCTGATCCCTGTGTCTGTGGCCAGATGTGTCGGTGAGCTTGCTGTCGTTGATGGTGACCTCGTGTGGCCTTGCTTTGTTTGGCGTCTCACTCTTCGTTTCATGGAAATTGTTCTGGGTGCCATGGCGCGACCGTTTCTGGCCCTCCAGCCTAAAGGAGCAGCAAGGTGAGCAACAGCCGGTGCTGAACGAAGAGGAACTTCTGGAGCGCGAGTACAGCGGCCATTTTTTCAAGGACACCTCGGTGCCTACACTGGTGCCTGAATCAGCCATGAAGATCAGTCACACGTCACCGGATATCCAACTGGAGGCACAGAACAAAGCCAAGGAACACAACCATGTGCACATCGCACGCGTGCAGAGGCAGATCACCGACCCCACGTCATCCGTCCGGTGAGCCCTGGCCTGCCTTTAATTTACTTCAGTAATAATGGACTTTTTCTCTCAAAGATTATTTAGTTGCTGTCATGAATTTGTGTAATGACCTTGTTAGTTAGTGTTTTTACACTATACTGGCTTCTGCACACAGATTTCAGTGTATGCGAACAGAAGTATTGGAATACCCGGAGTGTCCTGAATGGTGATTCCCAAATTAGCTTGCTAACACAACATTGCAATTCAGTAGCATCTACAAACAACAGATAGCAACAGCCAACCACTAGTTAGCTTCCATTTTTCCACCGTTTTAGCTGAAAATTTGTCTCTAACCTCCTAATGTCACTATTCTACCCTAAACACTTAAATACATGCAAAGATCTTATGCAAAAGTTTATGCACCCCTTGATAAATAACAGATTTTGGTGATTTTCTAATTGAAAAGATGTTAACACAGTCTCTCTTGGAAATGGAAAAAATGCACAATACTTTCAGCAAACACTGATGCATAGTTACTTTTTATGCAATAAATTGAACAAAAATAAAAACATTTTTATGGCACTGTGCAAAAGTTTGGGCACCCTACATAATCGGTACTTAGTAACACCTCCTCTGGCAGATATCACAGCTTGCAAACGCTTTTTACACAGCTTGCGTCTCTTGATGTATTCCATAGTGGATTTCGAGGTATGTTTAGGATCATTGTCCTCTTTTCAGCTTCAGCTTTTTTACAGATGGTGTGATGTTTGCTTCCAGAATTTGCTGGTATTTAGTGGAATCCATTCTTCCCTCCACCCGTGCAATGTTTCCTGTGCCACTGGCTGCAACACAACCCCAAAGCATGACAGATCCACCCCCATGCTTAATAGTTGGCAAGGTGTTCTTTTCATGAAATGCTGCTCCTTTGTTTCTCCAAACATGCCTTTGCTGATTGTGGCCAAAAAGTTCTTGTAGCCTTCTCCTGCATTGTGGGCATCAATAACTTTCATTTTCAGAGTCTTACACAGCTGCTTAGAGGAACCTATGGTTGTTGAGTGTCCACAAGTGTGTGCACAAGGTTTGAAGAGTATTTACAAAAAGTATTTGTAAAGTTTTGAAATTGGCATTTACTAATGACAGCTGTTGCCATGCATCAGATCTAACGAGCTAATTAAGGTCTGAAACCTTGTAAAAAGAATCTGAGACTCTGGAACTCTTAGGGTGCCCAAACTTTTGCACAGTGCCATAAAAATGTTTTTATTTTTGTTCAATTTATTGCATAAAAAGTAACTATGCATCAGTGTTTGCTGAAAGTATTGTGCATTTTTTCCATTTCCAAGAGAGACTGTGTTAACATCTTTTCAATTAGAAAATCACCAAAATCTGTTATTTATCAAGGGGTGCCTAAACTTTTGCATAAGACTGTAAATATCCAGAAACAATTCGTATTTAAATACGTAACTATATTCGGAATACAATCCTTGTTTTACTCTCGTCTGTATGACTAAAATCACAGAGAATTTAAATATTATAATGACAAAATCTGTGCTTGTGCCAGAGCTTGAAATTGGATTGATATAATGATAAAATATTAAAAAATAGCTTTGATGTAGTAAGCTACTTTTGCCATGTTGCTGTAACTTAGCTTGCTACTGAGTATAGCTTAAGTCTAGTGACACTTTTTTAACATAAAGTAACTGATAGCTTATCTCGCTACATTTTCCATAAGCTTGCCCAACACTGGATACATTCCCATCACATCCATATGTGGGGTCTGGGGTTCCAGTTTATCCCAAAGTTGTTGAGTCAGTGGTCTGTGTAGGACACACAAGTTGGAAACATTGTCATGCTGGTTTAAGTCTTTTCTCTTCCAGTAAAGGAAGAATTATCCTACAACATACTGTACAAGAATGTTTTAGACAACTTTGTCCACAACTTTTGGCTTGACAAGGTTTCCTGACATAAAAGCATGTTTATAATTAACACTAGCAAACCTGCCATTCCCCTTCCTGCAGACATAACTCCATTCGAAGGCAAATGAACCTCTCCAGCCCTGAGTTCAGCCCGGGTCAGTTCCAGAGACAGGAGTCTTTATCCGGGCCGGGCCTGGGCCGGATTAAACCAGAGCTGTACAAGCAGCGTTCAGTGGACACCGACGACAGTAGAAGAGCAGACAGTTGTGGACGTCTTCACTTTGTCCTTAAATATGACTGTGACCTGGAACAGCTGATTGTAAAGATCCACAAGGCCGAGAATCTGCCCGCCAAGGACTTCTCAGGAACGTCGGACCCATATGTAAAGATCTATCTCCTGCCTGAGCGCAAGACAAAGCATCAGACCAAAGTGCACCGTAAGACCCTTAACCCAGTGTTCGACGAGGTCTTTTTATTTCCTGTCTCATATGGTGAGCTGCACGGTCGCAAGCTGCACTTCAGCGTCTACGATTTTGACCGCTTCTCACGCCACGATCTCATTGGCCAAGTGGTAGTGGACAACTTTCTGGATTTGCCAGATTTCCCTGGGGAAACGAGGCTCTGCAGAGATATTCTCTATGTCACTTCGGTAAGTCTTGGTCCCTTTTTTTATTAATTTTATAGATCTGGGGCTAGTATCAAACCTGTGATACTACATTAACAAATGAGGGTCAGATCCTTAACTAACAGAAGGAACACTTAAAAAAGAGACTATACATCACATTGTGTTTTAAATGAGGAAAATTAGTTTAAAATATTGTAGATGTTTAGTAGGTAATAGCTCAGTGGTGAAAGTGTTGGGCTGCCTGGCAATTTCTGGCACGACCAAGGGGACAATGCTGCCACTGGCCTGTCTGGATAAGGTCATCTAATGTAAATGAAAATAAAATGTTTAGAATGTTTCTCTAAAGGACATTCCCACATCATAATTAAAAAGTGTATTAAATATTCTAAAGTTTTATAATAAATACTCAAAGAAAGATCCGTAAAATATGTTCATGATCGGGAAGCTGCCCATGCATAACATGTATGTTGGGTTGATTGGTGATTCTAAATTGCCCATAGAAGTGAGTGTGAGTGTGTTTGGTTGTTTGTCTGTATGTGGCTTTGCAATGGTCTGGTGATCTGTCAGGGTGTATTCCTACCTTTCGCCCAATAACTCCAGCAGATCCCAGTGACCCTGATTAGGAATAAGCGAGTATAGACAATGGATGGATAGATGAAATATAGTATGACATAAAGTGCATATATGAAAAGTATATGTGCCATTTTAGTGCATGTATGCAAAGTATTCTGGGCAAAAAAATCAGCCCAGATTGTGGATGTGTTTTCCTAGATTTTTTCCCTAATTTCTACAGTTAGTTTTCCCTTATTATATGACAGCAATCGATCAGAGAGGTTATTACGGGCTTTCTCCAAGCCACTGCTGGTCACTGCTAATCAGCCCTCTTTTACATACTGCACATGAGCCTACAGATGTTAAAGAGAAGATCATGGGTTCCAGCAACAAAAAGTCATGATTGTTGGGCCCCGAAATCAGATGATCTGTTGGTTAAAAATTAAGAGAAAAAGGAGTAATTAATTGCTTTTTTGTAATAATAGTTGGGGAAGGATTATGAAATTATCAGGATATTGTGAGTTTTTACGGTTGCTGCCTTTGATTTTTTTGTGGCCCATTTAGTTATAGTGCCTCATGACCCACAATCTTGTTAAACCAATAACTGTTTAAATAGTGTTTGCACCTCAGAGGGGAAAATGTTCTCTTGAAAATGTTCTGTAAGAACAGTCAAATCCGGCATCCATCCTATATCATTTGTAGGAAAGCTGCTCTGTTGTATTATTTTTAAAGCCAGACAAAAAGCAAGTCTTTGCATGCGAAATCGATATGACCGATTTTTGCATTGTCTGAAATGCCAGGTCTAATTATACAAACCACAAACAAAATTGTATACATTGACAGCATCGCACAAAACAATCGATGGGTAATCAGATCAAATATAAGAAGGGATGCTTCAAATCCTCTCGATTTTTATTCTCATGGGGTTCTTTTAAAATAACTTTTTAAAATAAGAAAGCAGCAAAGCCTGCTGACGCCTATGCGGAGTTACTGTATTACAACCTGATCGATAACTACCAAATGGCTTTGTGTTGAACACATAGGGCCTCAGAGAAGCGACGCGACAAAGTGATAGTCTCTTAAGAGGTTAATTACCGGAGAGAACATGTATAGTGTACAGCGTATAGCTGAAGCACAGGTCCATTCATCGCATCATTGACGGTCCTCAATTACAGGAAACGAGGTCGCTAATCTGTAGGCAAGAAAGCAAAGCTCTAAATGAATCTGAAAACTGAGTTGAAATGAGCTCTGAGGGTTTATAGCACAGGAAATTTAAGTGTATATTAGGGATACATTTTTTTATCCAAGTGTTTCCGCTGTTGCTTGAACGGTGGAATTATTTCTTCATTAGCATTATCCTGTTGACGATTACAATAATGATGATGAGGCCAAACGCATTCTTGTAAAAGCAATGAAAAAAATTTTATTACAATGTTGTGATGTGAGCAGCTTTCGGATCCGAGAAGGATAATGAGACTCCGGGCACTTAGAGCTGTCACATTCCTTTTTTTTTTTTTTTTTTTTTTTTTTTTTTTACAGACAATACAAACATTTAGCAGCGCTTTACCCACAAGACTTTTTTTAATGAGAACTCGGGAAGTCAGGCGGACGTGACGGCTCGGGCAATTAGTGCCACAGGTTCCTGCCTTCAGCTTGTTAGGCGTCCTGTTTGCACCACAGAGAATCGTGTATAACTGTGCATGATAGATGATGCAGAATCTGGATTAAACGATGTTCAGGTAGAAGTTAAGCTAAATATCAACCCTCCCCTGATCATACTCCTATTTCAAGAAGTTTTTGAGCGTTTTTGAATGAGGGTGTATGGCACCTTTGGAGGTAGTCTCAGCCTCAGACCCTGGATGCACACGCCACAGGAAACATTGGAAACCTTTTAGGAATTTCAGTCGTTATGTGATTGGTTGGGTCTGCCGGATTTCTTGGAGATGTGTGTGTATAGCCTCTTAACGATCGTCATGAAAACACGAAGCTTCTGTTATGTTTTATATCTCTTATAGAAGAAATAAGCTGTCATGTTTACAACTGGACAATAATGGGTGCTTATGAGGATTAGATTCTCGTAGAAACCCTCATAAAGCGTCTGCTAAATGATGTAAATGTAAATAAGCTTAACACACTGGAATTTTCCGAATGGTATAAAGCTTGTGGTATAGAATCATTTTTGCATTTACTTGACTTTCTGAAATTTTTACAACCCTATACATGATTGTTAATAAACTGAACAATGACTGCTTTACTTGTCAATCGGATGCCCCTATTGTCCAATAAATGCACAAAAACACAAGAGTTCTAGGGTGTAAGAATTAAAATTTTTGAATTTTTTTTTGGTCTGAAATGTAGGCAAAAAAATATTCTTACCATTAAATACTTGGTTTAAATTATTTTATTGTTTGTAGTTTTTAACTTTTTTCTATAGGACAACCCAAATATCTTTAAAGGTGCTAGATTTAGGGGTTTTTTAACCACCTTTTTTCTTTTGGAGCTTTGCAGTTTGAAGTTTTAAAGTCTTGTTCAAGATTATTTCCTATGAAACAAGCTTCCTGAATCCCAGACTGTTTGATTGTAGTCAAAGTGTTCTGCACGTTTCCACACCCCTAGTGTTGCTTTTCAGTATTGGAGAAGCTGCTTGTCTGGGAGCCAAAATACAAAAATATCAATAACTCAAAAAAAAAAAACCTACACAGCGATAAATAAGATCCAATCTATAACTGGCATAATTGGCAGCCTCTGTAAGTCTAAGATGCTGTCGCTTCCTGGTAATCAATATAGCACTAATCTTAGCCTTAGACGTCAAGCCCATGGTCCGCTGTCTAAACATCTAATGCATACGGCACACTTAGCTGAGAACTTCAGGAGTTTTGGGGTCGTCCTCTGGTTGTTTGAATTTAACAGGATTTTCGGGAGATGTGTGTGTCGTGTTTTTTAACAACCCAAAGCCGTTTGACCGCATAAGTAAGATGTTTTGTTTACATCAAAGACTATGAGCAATAATCAAGATCGATTAAATTCTGGATTTTTAAAAGTAGGCATAGTTCACAGTATAGACTTTTAAAAGATGTCTAAGAGTTTTGCTTGAGTCAATTAGTGACACCTCTAAACATGACGCGGCTCAACACAACTGCTTTACCTGGCAGTCATCCGTCCTCTGACCATTCAAACTAGCCAAGGTTTGGCTTCGCGAGACTAATAAAGCACAGACGATGCTCACTAGCTTTATCAAAAATTACCCTTTTCTCTGTAAGTGCTGCCAATAATGGAGGTATTTTTTATTTTTTAAGATTTAGATTAATCAGAGATTAATATAATAAGATAGTGTAAAAATACCTGTCTAGTTTAATGTTTGCAATACAATCTCACTTTTCTTTAAACAGTAAAATTACTTTACTATAAAATATAAGGGTCAAATTTGAGGGTCAATAAATGTGACTAAGGTCAGGAATAGAAGTTGGCACTGGAGTGGATTTTTAAAGTCAACGTCACACTTTCACAAAAAAGCAACAAAAAAAGCTTTTCATCCCAATCCCTCAAAAAAAAATGAGGGAAAATCCAGTTCCGGCCCCAATCGGGATTCTTGAAAAAAAGTTAAAAAGCTACTAGTTTTGATGTCTGGCTACAAAGTGCATAGGTAAGCCTTCTTTTTCTTCTATTTTATTATTGTATTAGTGGCATGGGCTTACCAACTTCTTAGAGAAAGGGCAACTAATTGTTTATTTATATAAGAGGTGTATTTGTGTATAAAGTTAAAGTTGGGTATCATAGCGTTATTATGATTCCCAGTCCTGCCCACTTCCGCTGACACTGATTTTGTTTCCCATCCCGTACAAAGTCCCTGAAACATCGGGAACATCTAGGAACATCGTAGAAGGAGGTTACTGCCTTGAAGGGATGGTTAAACAATGTAAATATAGAAAGGATGCAATAATACTGTAAAATACAAAAACAAACTCATCAAAACAATGTAGACAGGAACTAGACTATAATGTGGCACAATGACAAAAAAACAGATAAACTTGGCTGTGTGTTTTAGGTCAGTAGGCCTCATCCATTGTTTCTTTGATGCGTTGAAGTCACCCTGTCCCATTAGCATCAAAACACCCCCAAAGCTTAATGTTTCCACCTCCGTTTGACAGTGGGGATGGTGATCTTGGGGTCATAGGCAGCATTCTTCCTCCTCCAAACACGGCAAGTTGAGTTGATGCCAACGAACTCGATTTTGGGTTCATTTGATGACAACACTTTTATACATTTCTCCTCTGAAGATCCTCCTGTGATTTCTCACCATTCTTATGATCATTGACACTTCACAAGGTGAGATCTTGCATGGAGCCCCAAAACCGATAGAGAGATTAACAGTTATTTGTCAGAAGGTAAATTGTTGTACTGCTGATTGGAGGATGGTGGGTTTAATTACTTGCACCACCAAGTCGTCATTTAAAAAGTCCCTTTCGTTTAACTGTTAGGTTAGATTATAAGTATTAAAAAAAAATGAAATGTAAGTTGGTCTGGATATGCGAGTCTGCCGAATGACCAAAATGTAAACATTAAAATAGTTTTTAATTATTAATGATTTGTGTAGCAGATTATGATAATGTATCGTTCATCTCATTAGAAAGCTGTAAGAGGTTTGGGTTCTGCATTGCTTTAATTTTAAAAACTGAAAGACATTAATAACGCCTGGATTTTCGTTTTGTTTTATGGTTTAAGGAACCTTTACTCATCTTGATCAACATGTAGAACTGTTTGGTAAAGTTTCCAGGCAGGACTTGGTTAAAAATAATTCAGCGTAACAATGAATCATCTAAAAATTCCACAGATACTGTCTTCGATGCCATTCAGAGCGGTAAAATTTGACATTAATTAAGCGTGAACTTTAGATTATCTGTCTTATCCAAGGTCTCTAATAGCAACAGCCCTTTTGTTTACTTTCCACTCTATTTCCATTATCAGAATCTGTATTTTAATTATTTAGCTATCCATCTTTTTCGTTACTAATCTGGTCTGAGCCATTTTATCCACACAGTTAATCTTTGATCTACAGTTCGTATTGTTATAAATGGTCTTTGTATTGCTATGCTGAGTTAAATAAAGAGATAAAAAGGGAATTTGTTTTGATTCCTGTACGTCATCTCAAACGTAAACTATATCATCATTATCGTCTTTGATTAGTTGTATTTGTCCTGTATTCCCCCAGGCTGCCTATAAATAAAACACGAGCTAGTTAGTGTACCAAAAGGTCAATCCGTTTCTCCCAGCTAGAGAAAAGGAGAAACAGACAGACATTGAAGAAGAAATAAAAGGTCAATCAGGAAGATTTACTGCTTTAGAATGAGCTGCTCACGAGCGTTCAACTCAGCAATGAGATTTTCTTGCACTGAGATAGATGATGCTGTTTCTCCAGGACACGCCATACTGATCAGAAGACATTCAAAGTTGCACTATTAGGATATGGTTGCTAAGGTAACCATAGCAGAGTTAAATTTGTATCAAAGACTCAAGATTAATGATTATGATGATAAAAAAGATGACAGTCTCATGTAGCCATATTTTTTAGACTGACAGCTGAAGGTCTGCATACCAGAGCAGGTTTTACAGGCAAAGATGACTGACATTCAATCATAGACTTTTCCATGTCTCTACAAAAACTGATCGATTTCTTTATCACTATAAATCTTTCATTCAGAAAAGTCAGAAATCAATGAGTCAATAATGTGAACGTCACATAAACTGAAAAAGGCCAACATTTACCAGTTGATCCAGTTTTAAATGCTTTTTTTCTAATTCTACCAATTAGAGTAACTAAAATTATTTACATTTGCCAGACGTCCTTATCTAGAGCGACATACAATATTCCTCGTTATACAACTGAGCAATTGAGGGTTAAGGGCCTTGCTCAGGTGCCCAGCAGTGGTGGCATGGTGGAGCTCGGAATCAAACCCAGCGCTACCACTTCCCCTGTATTTATAAGTTTGTGTGTCATGGGAATATGTTTTAATCCAATTTACATTTATATTTTGTAGCATATGGCAGACATCCTTATTCAGAGCGACTTACATTTATTAAATTTATGCAACTCAGCAATTGGGGTTTTAGGGCCTTAGCTCAGGGGCCCACAGTGGTAAGTTGGTGGCACTGGGAATTGAATCCAGATCCTCCAATTACCCGGCCAACACTTTAACCACTGCACTACCACTTCCTACTACTATTACAATTTCCAATTGTCCTCATCATCTGAACTAAATAAAATGTGTTGTCTACTTTCGTTTGCTTTACTTTCTGCAATTTTTAACCAATTGTTATTTCCTGTTACAAAATTATTTCTTTAAGTCTTGGATTTTTTTTCACTGGTTTGTCCCTTTTGTGTTTGTCCCAAGCTGTTTTTTTTGGTTTGTTTTGTTGGTGCCTCATTTATGATACTATGATCATTTGCTAATAGTTGATATTTCATCATTTAACAACCATCTCATCCTTAAACACTGCAGTGTTGGCTACTATTGATTACTCTTTCTTTTGGACTAGCCCAATGCTAAGCACTGCTTTTAGTAAACAAATTTTCCTCTGAGAATTTTAACTACAAAACGTTTTTGTCGGTTAACTAACAACATGTAGCAAGATTAAAATATAATTTACAGTGTACAGTGGAAAATCTTTGCTAATGTTGTTTTTTTTAATCAGTAAACATATTCTGCCGTTTTTGCTACTTCAAAGTTTATGTCTTTAAACAGATTTGCGTGCATTGTTACATTTAATTTATTAAAAATGCTAATTTAACTTATAACTTATAAAGGCAGATGCTTGTATTAGGGTTTATAGAGGCTATATGTTGATTTATTGCATCATATAATAAGCGTTTTATTATGCTTTATTGTGTTGCTTAGCTTCAAATTGGCTAACTGTCGGTGGTAGCAGGTTAGTCTGGTTACATTTAAATTATTCTTACGGTACATTCCCCTATTTATTTCCACTCATCATTAGCGGTCGGTGTCAGTATTTTGGAATGACGTACACCTTTAAAGGGCTCTTAGAGTAGCTCCAGAGAGACCTGTGAGTCCAGATAATCACCTAAGATCGCCTGCCTGCACTCTCTCTCAGCCAATATTAAAGCTCTGCTTAGCCGTGCTGTAATTTTATTAACAGTGCGCAAGTGACCATAATTTCACCGCTGACTTGATTTAAGTGCTTATGAGAATGGAGGCGACTGTTATCCTATAGTCTACAGATGGAAGTGTGAGATTGAATTAACGAGGCTGAAAGAAGTGTTGGATTTTTAATGCCGAGCTCACACAAAGAGGCTGAGTGCTACAAACATTTGCCCACAGTTAAAAAAACATGAAATGCCACTTGATTTGTAGATATTCTGACAGCAGGGTGGTGTCATGTTGCACTTCTTTAAACATGCTTGAGTATTTATTTTTTTTTCATTTTGATTATCGATTATTAATTAAGGATTATGTATGTGCAAGTCCTCCTACAGCTACGGCAAAGATCACGAATAATGATCTTATTACAGTTAATAATTAATTAACAGGACAGGACAAGACAAGACAGGACAGGACAGGACAGGACAGGATAGGACAGGATAAGGTGGGGTTGGATAGGAAAGGGCAGGATAGGATACGGTGGGGTAGGGTAGGGTGGAGTAGAGTTGGATAGAATAAGGTAGGGTATGGCAGGGTAGGGTAGGGTAGGATATAGATGAAAATAAAAATAAGATAAGGGTAATGATTAGGATAAGATAAGGATAAAAATAAGGATACAGATAAAGATAAGGTTTAGAATAAGATAAGATAAAATAAGATAGAATAGATAAGGCTTAGAATAAGATAAGATAAAATAAGATAGAATAGATAAGGCTTAGAATAATAAAGATAAAATAGAGAATAGATAAGGCTAATAAGATAAGATAAAATAAGATAGAATAGATAAGGCTTAGAATAAGATAAGATAAAATAAGATAAGTAATACTGCAGTAATATTTTCAGTGTTTATTATAATAGCCTTGCTCCCTGGTAAAAGAGGAGGAGTTATAGAGTTTGATGGCCACTGGTAGAAAAGACCTCCTGTGGCATTCTGCGGTTGTTATTGGTGGTCTCATTCTGAGAAGATAGTTTATAAAATAAAACAAATACATTTTAGAAAATAAAAGCTGAAATTCTGATCTCATATTTATATTTTTGTATTAAACACACAATTGCATGTACAGTAAAAACCTGTAAATTCCAAAAAAGAAAGACTTGAAGTTCCAATACTTTTGGATGAAAAGTATCTCTGTATAACACAAATCATCAAATCCAGATCTTTTTCTTTCCATAAGATCCAAAACTACCCCTGGGCTAAAGTTAAATCCTTCTCTGCGTGTTTATTAGTCATCATAATAGAGCATGCAGTGAAACTGAAAAAAAAAACCTATTGCAAACAAAGTCACCCTTTTTCTGTTTTACTAACACAGAAAACACACTGCAGACTCGAGCAGTACTTTTCACAGGCATGGAGGTTTACGATCACACTGCAAACAAGATTGTAGTAAATAACTTATCTTTATATTAGGAATGAATCTCTTTTTAGCAAGTCAAATCAATTGAATTGACTCATTTCACTCATCAATGATTCACAGCCATTTTTTCCCACCACATCATTATACACATTTGGCAGAAACTTAATTCACACAACTTTCAGCTCCTGTAACAACTCTTTGCTTGCGAATCACATAACAATAGGATGTATTTAATCGTCGCTGACTATAATGTAACATACATGTATTGCACCTGACTACAGCTGCAGCACCAATTCCCCCCTGTTGGGTGGTAATAAGCGTTGTTCCGAGTCTGACAGGCACAGACGGGACTCATCCTGATAATGAGCTTGTCTCTGCAGCCAGCCCTCCATGACCTTTCCCTACTGATAATAAATAAAATATCCTGCTGAGACAAAGACCTGAGGGCCCGAACCTCCGTGAACCTTCCTGAACCCCTATAACGAAAATAATTTACAGTAATACACGCTTGGGGCTGTTTGAGTGCACACGGGAGATGAATATGTGTGAGGCAGGAGGCTGGAATGCCAGTAGAAGTTGGTCTTTGGGGTTGATAATTTGTAGTTTGTATCTCAGGATCTTAATATAATGGTACATGACAGTAGCTTTTATACAGTATAGAGCTGTATCGAGACAGCACAGACTAATTAGACTTTTCGGATTTGACTCTAATATGCTCTTAGCAACATTATCAGTTGGTCTTATCTTTCCATTAATGTAGGCATCAGGAGCCCATTGTAGGTCTGCCCTCTGTGGTCTTGGGCATGTTCCGGCCGCTGCGTGCATCAGAAAGTCACTTAAGATAAACTCGTGCTGATTTATGCATGCTTTAATATCTCAGTTTCTTCCATCATGTGCTTCTATTTCTATTGATGCACCGAGAGAAACCAGAGCAGCGAAAGTATACACATGGACAATCTGAAGATTGATGATATCTCTGTCGGGTCGAGTCTCAGATCTTTATCAACTGAAAGCAAGAAAGGTCAGGATCAAGTCAAATGAGTATGAGAAAAGATGCTGAAAGTCAATTCAATTTAAACTTGATTCACAAATGTAGAGAGTGTAAAACAGACAAGCAGGGGCACAGAGGCAATTTTGGGCTCTATGAAAGAAAGTGAGTTTGAGCCCCTTACCACACCCATTCTGCACTCCGCAGGTAAAGAAAGAGCATAACGTTCTAAATTAACCATTTTCCTGACTTTATATTTGTTTTTAAATATAATTAAAGATATAAAGATTTTTACAACCAACAGCCAAACCAAGAGATATAGCAAATGATGCTGAATCAAAGCCAGGAGGACACTGGAAAGACCTCATATGGTCTCTTCTCTTTGTTTTAGAAGCAAACGCAGGGTTTGCATACTACCTCAACATACACATACACACACACCACCTTTTTGTATTGTATACATTTACGTTTACAGCATTTGACAGATGCCCTTATCCAGAGTGACTTACATTTATTTCTTTAATACAACTAAGCAATTGGGGGTTAAGGGCTTTGCTCAGGTGCCCAATAGTGGTGCTGGGAATCCAACCTCGATCTTCTAGGTGTCAGTCCAACACCTTAAACACTGAGCCACTACTTCCTCATTGCACACATCTGTAAGATATAAGAAATTTCCCTAGTGTAAGATGAATAAAGGTATATGTTATTCTTATTCTTAAATTTATAGTCAGCCCCCTGTTTTTTGCGAATGCAACCCGCTTTGTAGAACGAAAGTGGGACAGTTGGACTTGAAAATGGGATGAAAGGCAGCCCAGTTTTGTTGGGCTCTTACATTTATTGGCAGACGGCCTCAGTTTTTACAACTACTGAGCAGTTACATTTACATTTATGGCATTTGGCAGACACCCTCATCCAAAGAGATTTAGATCAACCCAACTCTTTATCCAACTAAGCAGTTGAAAGATTAAGTGCCTTGCCCAGGGGCCCAGCAGTGGCAGTTTGGTGTGCGGAATTAAACCCATGACCTTTCAGATAGCAGTTCAAAGCCTTTACCACTACGCTGTCACTTCTCTAGTGGTTGATGGTTAAGAACTTTGCTCACTGACCCTTAAGGATTCTGGGAATTAAACTTCCAAGCAGCAGTCTAACACCTTAACCATTAAGTTACTGCCCTAATTTGACCCAAATTATTTTTGCTATCACAAAAACTTTAAACAGGTGTTAGTTTATTTATTTATTTATTTATTTTTATAAATAATACACTCTAGAAATGTATTAAACAAGCAAACCAAGTGTATTTAGGGCTTCTGAATACACTGTATATCCAGCCAGTAGCATTGATTTTATATTTCAAATCACTTCTGTGTGTCTGTGAAGCCATGGCGTAATGTTCTTGTAAAAATGGTTCTATTTTTAAAAAAGGTGCTAATTAATTAGAGGGCCACACTCCCTCTATGGGTGTGAAATGGAAAACTGGAGCAAGGAAGGGTGCAGGATTCCCAAATTTGCAAAAAGCTTTTAAAATCGTTCCCACCAAATTAACACAACTGGTCCAGATTTTCTTAGTATCTCTATTGGTTTTCTTAAAAGTTCTCAGAGGAACCTATTGCATGCAGGCAGGGAATATGTAGCTTTAGCACCTGCATGTTCCAGCAGCTGGGTGTTTTCTTCCCAGTAGCGAATCTCATCTCAATTTTCTGGCACCTTCTAACAAATGTGAAAGGGAAAGTTGTTGCTTATCTGGCACTGATTGCTTGAGTATAATATAATAAAGATCATACAGATTAAATTGTAGATAAAATATAATGTAGTGATGGGATTGAATTACTTACTGGGATTGAATTTTGGGTGGATTGTGATAGTTGAGGGTATTTGCATTGGTATGTAAATGGCCTGTGATGTAATGGTGTTCATTGGGATTGGATTGTGGATTGAACTGTAGTGTAGATCAGTGGCAATGGATTGGAATAGTTTGTAATGTAGTGTAGATTATTTAGATTGGATTGTAAAGTGTATTGCAACGATTACATTTACATTTCCAGAATATTGGCAGAAAACCTTATTCAGAACAACCTACATTTATCTAATTTATACAACTGCGCAATCAGGGGTTAAGGGCCTTGCTCAGGGGTCCAACATTGGTAACTTGCTGGTGCTGGGAATCGAACCGACAATCTTCTAGTTAACAGTCCAACACCTTAGATTGTAATGCAGTAGAGATCACACAGATTTAATTGTGGCTAGATTACAGTGTAGTAGAGATGAATCTGGTTTGATTGTAGATGGACTGTAATCTATAAAGATCACTGGGATCGGATTGCAAGTTAATTATATTGTAGTGGAAGTTATTTGGATTGGAATGCAATAGATAGTAATGTAGTCGAGATCACTGTAGTAAGGATTAGTTTGCGGATTTATTATAATGTATAGTAAATTCAAAAGATCATTAATATTGGATTGTGGGTGGGTTAGGACTGCACCGGCGTTCATACCGTCATTAAAGTAATAATTGTATGAATGATCAATTTATTAGCATATCTGTGTGTGTTGTGATGATGATGCAGGATAACGTGGATTTGGGCGACCTGATGTTTTCGCTTTGCTACCTTCCGACCGCTGGCCGACTAACTATCACCATCATCAAAGCCAGGAATCTGAAAGCCATGGATATCACAGGAGCATCAGGTGATTCTGAGTCCTCACTAGAACTCTTTATAATGAGTAATACTGCATGAAACTCTTTTATAATTGTCCCTATAATAAACCTGTAATAGTAAACAGCACCCAAAATTTATTTTCTAATAAAATGTATGTACACCTACACTGGAAAAACTGGGTAGTTATTTGTACTTGTTTTCTTTATTCATTTATTACATTTTGTACATTAATCTTAATTTTAACTTTTCTTTAATATTTGTGAGTTAAAACAAAGCTTAGATTTCAGTCAGAAAAGCATTTTTTAAAGAGGCAAGTAAAGTTTTGTTTTTAAAGTTGAACCCTTTCTACCAGTACACTGGCATTTCATTCTGCCAACTTTAAGTCAAATAAACAAAAAAATTATTTTCTAGCTTCAAGTCTGATATAGTCAACCAGGACACAGTTAGCCTACTGTGTGAGATGATTGTTTTTCCCTTTGTTGGGATGAATTTACACAGAATTTTAGTAGTTAAAGAGAGAACCCTTTAATGTTTGCTCAACTACTAACTCTAGTGGGCTGGGTATAAACAGAAATATATAAAAAATTCAAACTTTTATTTAATCTTTATATTAACCGCAACTGCGGAATGGGACATGACTTAGACAATCAATACTTAATTTAGTTACAACAAAACAGGCGCAAAATCCTGATTTGTGTTATAATCCTTTAGTGTAGAGGAAAGTGTATTAATGTTCTGTACTGACAGTAACCTAAGTGGGGACTCTGTAACATGGTAGCCATGTCACCAAAAGAGATTATTTTAGTTAGGGAAGTTAGACTGCTGACCGGAAGATTGTGGGTTTAATTCCTGACAGCACCACCAAGTTTACATTTGCAGCATTTGGGTTTAATTTCCACATTTGGCACACCCTTATCCAGAGCGACTAACATTTATCTAATTTATACACTTAAGCATAAGGGGTTAAGGGACTGGCTCAGGGGCCCAACTGTGGTAACTTGGTGGTGGTAATCATACCCTGATCTTCCAGGTATCGTTTAAGAACTTAACCACTGCGTCACAACTTTCCCGAATTTACCACTGCTGGGCCCCCTAAGCAAGACCCTTATGCCAAATTGCTCAGTTGTATAACAGAATACATGTAAGGTTGCTCTGGATAAGGAAGTCTGTCAAATATAATGTAATTTACAAAAGAAAGTGAACATGTCCAGCAACAAGTCCTAAAAAATAGCATTAAATGGCATTTTGGCTAATATGAAGGATGCACTGTACAACAACTTGGAAAAAAAAAAATGTCAGACAGAATCCAAAAGCTGCCCAAAGGACACAACAAAAGATAGAGGCAGTTGTAAAAGTGGCATTTGGGCAGAAAGGTGATAATATCCATAGGTAATATTATTATAGAGATGATTCATTAAATCAATAAAGAGTGATTAGAACTTCGAGCCTAATAGCACTGTAACAACGTGTTGCTATAAACAGGCCAATGTTTCTTGGGTTGCTTGGTTCTGCTTGTTTTCCAACTATCCCTGCTCTTTTCACTGCTAATTACCTGGCTCAGGTATGATCAGCCAATCAGAAGCATGGAGATGGTATCTCCCAGCCTCTGATTGACTGAACACACCTGAGCCAGGAAATCAGCAGTGTGTAGGGCAGGGATAGTTGAAAATCAAGCCAGAAAAATGAGCCTATGTAAAATGCGGTGGTCAACCTTTGGCTATAATAAACATTAACCTTCATTTTATTCTAACAGTAGACAAATGTTTACACTTATTTGTGTTTTGGGACAAATGTGTTCAGTGTTTTCTAGACTGAATATCCTGCACATTTTCTGGAAGTTTTAAAAACTTGGCAAGTTTAAAGAATGGATTTAATTTTAAGCTCAACAGGTTCTGTATAAATTGTTGTTGCATTTCAGACCCGTACGTAAAAGTCTCCCTCATGTGTGATGGTCGAAGACTGAAAAAAAGAAAAACGTCTACCAAGAGGAACACACTGAACCCCATCTACAATGAAGCCATAGTTTTCGATGTTCCTCCCGAGAACATAGACCAAATAAGTCTGTTGATAGCAGTGATGGACTACGATCGGTAAGAAACCCGATACACACTACAGTCTCTATGCCAAGGTTTTTCCTTTTTTTCATCTTTAGAATTTCTGGGTCAAAGCCAGAACTTGTGGAGGCATCTCATACAAAAAAATCCCTCGGATAAACCCAGGATTTAGTAGCAGTGGTAGCTGGACTCCTCTTTCTTTCCTACAGAATAAGCTTTGACCTCTACTCTACATGGAAGACCAGATTTCAAATATCACATAAAAATGATGCTGCTCAGATTTTTCCAATGACCACTCGACCTATCCCGAAGGGTCTAGTGTTGATCTTATTTAGTAGATTGGGATCAATAGAAACTAATGGGCTGGAAAGGTCAGGCTAAGAGCTTTGTTGGTTTCTGTTTTTGTACGAAAGAACTGTGCCATACAGTACTGTACAAATATATACACTATACGGGCACCTCACCAGAACCCACATAATTGTGTCGTCTTCAAAGCACACAGTTGTATAGAATGTGTTTGTATGTTGTATGGAACTAAGAGACTCAAGCAGTAATTCCAGCATGACAGTGTCCCTGTGCACAAAACTCCTGAACTCCATGAAGACATGCTGTGTTCTGATTGGAATAGAAGAACTTGGGTGTCCTGCACATAACCCTAACTCTGACACAACCCCTTTAAAAAAATAAAGGGTTTAGGGAATAGAGGGTTATTATGATGAAGGGTTTGGGTAATAAGAAGGAATGTAGGGTTTAGAGAATAGAGGGTTACCAAAATGTCGGGTTTAGGGAATAGAGGGTTAAACTGAACCCCTTACTTCTAACTAAATAGTTTACATAAATAGACACTAAAGATAAAAATATTATATATTGAAAATTCTCTTTAGAATTAGGTTAGACACATGCTGTATATAATGACTACTGTGATGATATCACACAACGAGTGTCTGCCCGTTTTTGCATAAAACCTATACTTTCATCTAATTATAGTTAATTGTAGTTTTTCTTATACATTTATAGTTATGTAAAAAAGTTTTTCGTTACTGATATTGATTCTCTTAAGTCAAGAGTGACAAAGGAGTTTAGTGCAGCTTTTACTGTACATATGAACGCTATAGTACTGCAGTTTTATAACATCAAAAGGTTGTAAATGTACAGATTTATTGTACAGAATTGGAAACAGTTTAGTTGCAATTGTTTGGGTTTTTTTTTTTTAATTTGGACACCAGACCTCAATTTCAAAGATCTTAAAATGTTAGGAAGAGATGCAAAGCGGGATAAAGAGGGAGTAAAGTATGGTTGCAAGTGAATGAGTGAATCATCTGGCGCACCTCCCTATTCTAGGCCACTGAGTTTTCCTACATTACTTCCTGTCAAACGCAAATCAAATACTGCTCCAAGCAGCTTACCAAATTTCAAGTGAAATAGACTCCGGGATGTCCGGGGATGTTAAAAAGCATTTTAGAGGAAACCCTGCGTACAGGAGAAGCGGTAAAAGTCTTCAGTGGTTGTGTAGTGATAGAAAGACAGAGATATGGCATTCTCCCCGGGTGACAGCCTGGCCAAGCGTGTTCTTTAAGCAGCCGTTTGTATGCAGCTATTTACATGTGACCTTTAATTCTGTATGAGGAAAATCCTGAAGGAATGTCAGGAATGCGCAAATATTTCATATTGGCATGTCAGTGAAAAAAAACCCATTTCATTCATACGTTTTTTACATTAACCATGATAAAAGATTCTCCATGGCAACATTCAAAATGTCATACATCCAAATACTACACCAAATGTGGTTCACCTTACCATACAGTATGGCTGCATCCGAAAACGCATACCTTCCCACTATATAGTATATAAAAAAACCTACGAAAAATTCATGGATGACCTAATATTATCCCATTAGCCAGCAGGAGAGTCGACTCCCATCCTCCAAAATGGTGGAACGACAATGTCAACAATGCAGCACTTTTCTTAACAAAAAAACATTGTTCCTTGTGGCACTTGTTTAACATCATCCAAGTGTAACATTATCCAACATCTTTAAATTAGTTTTAACGACGCAAAAAAAGACGACTTGTTGTATTTAAAAAATGGCGGATACAACACTTGCCAATCAACATGGTGGAATGATACATCATATAGAATCACCCTTTTAACAGTTAACCCAAATGTGTTACCTACTCAAGAAGTTTGCAATTTCGAATGCGTAAGTGTAAGTAGCTTGCGATTGATTGTTATAGTTATCAAATGATTTATTTTATTATTATTTTATTTAAATGATTTCAATTCCAATTTTACCTGAAGATTCATTACTTACTTTACCATAATTACATAACCAACATATAGAAAAATCTAAATTTATGTAAATTGTTTGGAAGCTTTTAAATCTCTCACTCGACTGTTTTTTCCACACTTTTACATATTCATTGATTCCTTCATTATCATTAAAAATATTAAAAAGATTTAAATTCCCTTAGATGGAATTTCATTGTAAGAGGTACATGGAGTGATACCCAACTAGGCCACCAGAGGGCACCTCGGGATGTCTGTGTTTTGTTAGCCATGTTTTTGTTTGTTTGTTTGTCCTGTGGTTAGTCTTGTCATTGATTATTTTTTCTCCTCATTGTGTCCAGGTGTTGCCTATTTCCCTCTTTCCTGTCTGTGTGTATATAACCCAGTGTTTCAGTCTGTCTTGGTCTTGCTGTCAATGTTGGGTCTCCAGCGGCTCAGTCAGTACCCTGTTATGCTAATGCTAATGCTAATGATAACTCGAATGGTAATGCTCAAGCTCCCTTGTTTGTTTCCTTAGTTTCTTTTTTATATCATTCTCTTTGAAATAAAATTCTGTTGCATCATATCTCTTCTATCGATCTCCAACCCCCTAATCTGACCTTTATATGATGGAATTTTAAGATTTTAACCTTTTAGGTCCCTTTCTTTTTAAACCTTGTAATGATTAGGATGATGTTGATAATGATGTCCAACCAATGTTGATAAAGATACCTGTTAAATCTGGTTTTGTTTAAGGTTTCTTTCCCATTTTCTTGGGGAGTTTTTTCCCCTGCCACCATTGCCTCAGACTTACTCATTCGGGTTAAATATTCATTTTAAACTTGCTTATCATTTTTTTATGTGTTTGTGAAATTGCTTTGGGAAAATGTTTTTTAATAAAAGTTTTATTTTCTATTGCAGTTGGAGTTTTTATGCTATGTTTAAGTCCAGGTTTGTAATCATAGTTTTAGACCAAAGGTGGTGAAAATCACCCAACACTTCTGTCATCTACAGTGTCGGTCATAACGAGATCATCGGTGTGTGTCGAGTGGGGAACATGGCTGAGGGCCTAGGCCGAGATCACTGGAACGAGATGATGACCTACCCACGCAAACCCATCGCACACTGGCATTCGCTGGTAGAGGTAATGATCTGCGACAAACACCCCACAGTTTAGGGGCTTTGATTTTACTTTATGGCCCGGCTGAAGGCTACAGTATCGGTAGAAAGCCCTAAAAAGAACAAGACCGAGAAAGCACAAATTTGGATCCTAAAGACGTCACCAAACAAATACATTTGGTGTCCTTTTGTTGAGTAAGAGGGATGCGAGGGAGGGTCTTTTTTTATCACAGTATCAAATTCGTAATTCTGCTTTTTCAAAGCTCTTTTGTTTTTGTGCAGAGTCTTTATTTTTATCTTCTCCCAGTCTAGTTTATATAAAAACTGAATTCATGGCTTTGGCTGAATTCGTGTTGTGATGACATCATGTGAGACTCAAATTTACAGCAATTTTTGCCTAAAATAAAAAAACTCTCAAAAAGGCTGTTGTGTTAATCAGCTCTGAGGAAAAGCCTTAGCTTTGGGCTGCGGTAGAGGCGCAACATCATATTCTTTCATAAAGCCCAAAATTGCTAGCTGACATTGTACAAACATTAAATTTACATTTTTAACCCCCCAAACATGGCAACACCCTCTTCAGAACTGCAATCTTCCAAGTAGCAGTCCAACACCTTAACCACTGTGCTACCACTTCCCACTATCTTGTTGGTACTAGAAGTTTAATACTGCTAACAGCGGAAATGCTGCACATACAGTAATAATCACTGGCTTTTGGTGTGTAAGCATTGTTGCAAGCTTTCTTGTTTTCTTTTTCAAACTGCATTTACAAACCCAAATAGAGCAAAATAACGCTGAATGCCATTTCAGGTCAGCGGAAATAATTGCATTTAGTGCAGGAACCAAAAAAAAAGAGAAACGCATGACATGATCAGGTGGAAATAGGCTGTCTGACTACTAACATCTTTCTTTCTACTCACAGCCATAGATGACTATGATGGTATTTATATTTCTGTTTTATTTGATTAAGACAGGTAAATTTCCCTTTAAAATACAATATATATAGTTGGACTGCAAGTGAGGAAATAGCTAAACATAGTTTTTGCTTGAAGTGAACTGAGTCATAGCTAGTTTAACACAGTGGTAAAATGTAGCATAGCCTAAATGATAAAGTAAATGAAAAGTAAAATAGGTCCTAATTATGGCTGTTGACCCTACTTATCTTTTTTTCTTTCCCTGTCAAGGTTTTTACACTGATTCACATGTAGTTGACCTCTTACACCTCCAGTCTATGTTGCTTGATAAGTCAATTCCGCAGCTCCTCCAACCAAGGTTAAATACTCTGCACCTCGGCCTTTCATGAGCGTAAAAGGGACTTCATTTTGATGTCCGTTCAAGCTGTTTTTCTCCAAAAACTTGAAAACTGTAGGCACAACCAAGAAAACTAAGATGAAAGTAAACAAATAATGGAAATCAATCAAGGGATGATATTCTCTTATCTAAGAGGAGATATAGGGGCTAACATGGGTGTTCTGATTAAGGACAACAGACAATTTAGGGTCAGGGCTACAATAACACCGGCTAACACTGGGGGTAGTGGTGGCTCAAATGGTTGAGTTGTTGATTGGATGACCAGGAAGACCTGGATTTAAGCCCCACCACTGCCAGTCAGCCACTGTTGGGTTCTTGAGCAAGACCCTTAACTCTTCCTGCTCCAGGGGCGCTGTATTATAGCTGACCCTGTGCTCTGACCCCAACTTTCTAAGCTGGGATATGCGAAGAAACAAATTTCACTGTGCTGTAAATTATATATGTGACACATTAAAGACATTTTAAAAAGACTGCAGTACCTGAGGGTCATTTTCAAAAAGTTAAAGTATTAAGTTGATCATTATAGTGTGGAGGCACATAGCAGTGGTAGCACAGTGGTTAGGGTGTTGGACTGTTAATTGAAAGGTCAGGGTTCGAGTATCAGCACCACCAAGTTACCACTGATGGCCCCCCTGAGCAACGCCCTTAACCCCATAAGTGTCTGCCAAATGCTGCAAATGTAAATGTATCCAATGTAGGCAATAATCAGTGTGTGTGTGTGTGTTAGTTGTTAAACACTAATTAATTATTAATACACTATGTTTACGTTTTTTTCTTCTAGTGGAGCAGTGAGGGAAATCCCGGAGGAAGCCAAGGCTCCTGCAACTCCCTCAAAACACCGCCGTCACCCTGAAACTCCCATCTGATCTCAGCTCACAGCTTTGGTGTAAAAATGGTGAAAAAAGTGAGGAACGTCTGAGCTAAAGGTCACTCAGAACGTGTGCACAAAAAAAAGAAAAAACACTGGACCTTTTCTTAAGGAGAAAGGTTGTTTGTCTGTTCTACTGCATGTCAAAGTGACCGTGTTTGTAGGCTTCTGTAAAAGAAAAACAAAAAAAAACCCACTTTGCTAACATTAATACGATTTTCTTTGAACTCTACTTAAGAGGTAAATATTTTTTGACATGTTTTCTGTATCTGTAGTACAACTTCTTGATGTTTTTAAGTGCACTGCATGGCCTCTATTTTGTGGAATTTTGTTTTTATGGTATCAGATCTTACAGTGTTAAATCATTCTGTCTAAAATACATAAGAAGTACAGGTAGCAGAGGTGCTGGTTTTGATTATTGCGTATTAGAACACCATTTTCGGATGCAAAAAATTGTGTAATTCTAAACAATAAATTGTGTACCAAGATAACTCATGAATCCAGCTACTACATGTGAAGTAACACTGAACTGCTGAGTTGAGCTCCAGTTTAACCAGCTTAAAGATTAAAGGTGCAATAGGCCATCTTGGAAAATGCTAACTGTAGCCTGATAGCACTAAAAGCTTCAACAAAACCGAAGGACCAGAAATATTACTCCATACATCTCGTTTCACTCACCGGTGGGAAAACTTTGTAGTACAGTTAGTAACAGTAGGAAAGCCTATCATAATTAATGTTTCGACCAAACCTTTTGATTAGACAAACATTTCTTGGTTCTACACCTTCCACAGAATATATAAATACATATACATGTCTTGAGACCACTAAATGTCAGTGATTATATTCGGTTTGTGGAGAAACTTTTAACCAAAAGAACAAAAACTGTTTTACCTATTGTAACTTTCAGCATTGGTTAAAGCAGTAAATTACAATAGAACATTTGATTAAAATAAATGTGCGAATCAGTTTTAACAGTAACTGTGTTAATAGATATTGTTGAGGTTGATTAGATAAATATTTATTTATCTACAACATGTTTATGTACATTTATATAATTAAGATATAATGCATCAGAAACTACATATTTAGATAATAATATTACAAATGGCTGATTATTACTACTCAGATCCACACACACTTCCACACAGTGTACTATAAAATTCATAACCATTCATAGCTCTGCTCAAATCCTCAGTCGTTCCTTTAATACCTCTCCTGAACTTATGACCTTCCCTGGTGGCCCAAATAACCTGATCAACGGCTGTCTTCAAACAAAGACTAAAGACCATATGGTCCGGTGTGTCTAATGCTGGAAACTGGAAATAGTTCTGTGCATCATGCTATGCTTTATCTTCATCAAGGTTCATGTCCTTGTCCTCAGGCTTCTCCAACTAAGTAACAGCGTGGATTATCTTTTATTACCAAAACAAAAATAGTGCCATCGTATAACTACAGTTACCTGACTAGGTGGAAATATTATTTAACCTAAAATGAAAAGAAGCAGAATTATTATTACTATTAATTGATATCATGGGGGGTTTTTTTGGTTTACATAATGATGCACCTAACTGCACCATTCGCCATCTATTCAAAAGATGCAAAAAAAACACAGGATCAATTTAATTGTCCAGCTCACATTGTGATTATATTTAGCATACTTCATTACCAACCTGAAGACTAGTTGATTCAAGTTTTTCTATTCTACATCTGCTAGCATGTGCCTCAGGTTCCTTATTCAGTATTTATTTTAAGGTTTGACATCCTGACATTTGTGTTTGCATTCTGTGACTTTTCTACTCACCACAGATGTAAAGATCTACTTGGTCTAAAGGTACTGTATCCTTCCTGTCAGTTCAGGAAGTAGTCCACTGTCGTCTTTTATCAGCAAGCTCTTTCCAGTCAAAGGTCTTCTGCAAGAAAATTTCTAAAATACTCAAACCAGCCCATCTGACATTATCAGCAACATCCTATAACCAAAAATACTGAGATCACATGTCCACTAGTCTGATGTTTAATGCAAACAATAACTGAAGTCTGCAGGATTTTTTGCATGTATTTGCTGCATTACCTGGTTGACCATCTTTTCCAAATCCAGTCAAACCGAAGACAGTGACTAAAACCCTACAGGTAACCATCATTAGTAAGCCAGTCAAGTATGTCCGGGACAACTAGAAAAATGATAGAGAGTGTCCGAGGGTATCCAGTCAAAAAGAGCATTTTAAAAACATGTAGAACAGAAACACATCAATAGGGAATGCTTCCGTGGTTGATTATAAACATTTAGTCATCAGAATAAACAGAAACATCCAATCAAGGATGAAATAACCAAAATGCAGTTATATGCTTCTTTACAACATACATACATACATATAAATATTAAATATATACCTGTTCTCTTATACAGGAGTTTCACCCATTTTATTTATCTGGAAACATTTTTGTCAGTACACAGCTGCACCTCTATATATACATGTTTCTCTCCTGGGAGCATAAAAAAATGTGTTTTGCGTATTTCTTTAATTGCTTTTCATTAATTTGCATCCTTTGGTTGATCCTCTGTCTAATGATGCAAGAAACAGATCCAAGGATGAAATAGTACTTTGTTGAATAAGACATTTCTTCTTCGATTGTATCATCCACAGTCCTAATATGGCGTTCAAATAAAAAGAAGACCGGGGACTTTAGTGTGTGTGCCCTCTACAAGAATCCTTACTTATCCTTACTCAACCACTATTTTACTACTACAGGGACCCATTATTTATTAAAGTCTATCTCTGGTTTCTGTCCAAGGAAATGTTGCAATCAAACCCCAAAATTTAACCTTGAAAGTTGTTTGTTCTTCATTTGTCCATGTAAGCCTAGAACTAAACAACGAAACTGATTGGTTTGTAAATCGTGATTAGGCTTAAAGCTTGCAGTTAAATTGACACCCACAACCTTTCATCAAAGTTCTGTGTCACAAAGGGTTTCTGATCCACAGGAGGAATGGAAGTTATTTAAAATAACATCAGTCCCATGCTGCTTCATAGCAGGGTCAGCAGGAGCTAGCGGATGTATTCCTGCTATTAAACAGGTGGTGCTCACAATTACTGACAGCAGGCAGTGTGAGTTCGCTGATTACACACCTCCATTTAAAAATGTTGACATCTTCTATCTGAAACTTTGCAATGTTTTCTAAGTGCACAAACAATGTTAGCTGAACGGGCGGTGTAGGTGACATTGTTCGCAGCAGCATGGATTAAGCTTAAACCTGAGGGGCAAAGAAATAAGTAAGATGCCTAAATACTACAGGCCATTCTGGTATACGGGCAAAGCCTAAGATAGATAATCTGATAGTTCCAGTTCATCCCAAAGTCAGAACATTTAACTTCTTCCAATCCAATAAATTCCCAACTATGTCATCTCGGAGCTCAGGGGTTTGTGCACAGGGACACGTTTGGCTCTCTTAGTTTCAGTGAGGACAATAGTTTGTAGAAGATCCTTCTATATGGTCACATACTTTTAGTCTTATAATTTAGACAGAAGATAGAAGACATTTTTTTCTTTCCGTAAGAAATTTAGTTTCTTCCTATATCCCAGCCTGGGAGGCTGAGATAAAAGCACAGTGTCAGCCATGATGCGGCTTTTCTAGAGCGAGAGAGGGTTAAGGGCCATGTTGAAGGGCCCTGGAATGGCAGCTTGGTGGTGGTACAACTGGAACCATGATCTTTCGATCAACAAATCAGAGCCTTAACCATTTGATCATTTGTTGCTTTCATACATGTTTGTTTTTCAGTTCCAAGACATTTAAATTTACTATTTAAGACAATTGCATTATCATTTTGTTGACATATTTTTCCGCTAGTGAGTGGGTTCTGATGCTTACCAGAGCTGCTACATTAGACCCAAACCTCTGCTCGCACTGCTTTTGAGGGTAAGCTAATAGCGTATTATAAATTAACAGCCAGCTTCAGTCCCAGTGAAGTTCTACCTGCAGGAAGATGGTGAATGACCTGATTAGGTTATAAGTGGAGTAGATTTACTGGAACAAGGCCTGGACTGTCCATTAAGCCATGTAGGTAACTGCTTTTTGCTCTGCTGTAGCCCCCCCCCCCCCCCAATTTCCGTTAACCCCATTTGACTTAAACTTGTTCATGTTTCAAAGCAATGCTAAGGGTTAATAATGATTGTATAAGTTATTTGCTTTAGTAATATTATCTGCTGTGGCAGTAAATTGTGAGTAATGATGAAAGGGAGCAGATTATGAGTTGTTCATGTTTATACATTATATTCTATATCTTCATGCAGTTGATTCATGAAGACATTTTAGTGTGGGTGCTTTAGGAGTACAATTAGATTGGACAAGCCCATTTTTAAGCTCTTTCCTGGATTAACACTTACAGAAAACACTTACTCTTGACTCTGTGAACAGGATAGTAAGTTAACTGTGAAGTGGAATACATGTAAATACAGTGGTTTATTAAAGCAGTAAACTACTTGTGGACCAGGAAGTTGAATGGTAACACACCCTAGGACACTTATATATTAAGACGGATTATGTTGGTTGCAAGATCAACCCTTTTTTCCATTAAGCACTTCACTTTGTAAGCTCTGAACCTCCATGCTAACTGCTTGAAATATAAATTATTCAGCAGAGGCATCTCTGTGAAGTGCAAAGCAGAGAAAACCATGTGCCCGTCGTTTGTCAGATCTGATGCATCGCCATTGGCTGTGTATTTAGTACAGAGCCCATGGGAGCCACGGCCTCATTATTATCATCATCATCATCATCATCATTATGCATATCGTAGACTCTCATTAACCAAGCCTTCGTTATCTCTGATTTATGGAATCAGTGTACCCGAAGGCACTAGGACTGAAAGGGTCAAATATTTGATGCTTTATAAGCATGAGGTCACAGGGATTTACTACCAGACAAGGTTTGAATCCAACTAATTGATGGAAACAAATGATCCTTGATTTGGAAGCAAGCAGCTGAACATCCAGAGCATCGCTTCGAAATTGCACAGCTGAGCACTTCAGTAAAGCGCTGCTTATTTTGGGTGAATAATGTCAAAAGGTTTTGCTTGGTGCAACTCATTGACGGCGAGTCTCGGCAGATGGAAGGAAAGTCATCTCAGTTCATCTGAACCGAAATACCGCTATGTACGACGCGGCGTGGGAGAGATGATCTAATCTCCTCCTACACTGCTGTGCAAATCATGTTCAGGCTATATTGGCTTTGCTGATAATAATTACAGCAATATTATATAATGCATTCATTCATCAAGTGGTTTTTGAATCAAATATGAATAATGCTCCGTTGTAGGTGTGCAGCTAGATAAAGAATGTGACTTTATGTGTTGCTTTGATGTCACTTCTTTCCATCCAACACCATATCCATTAAAGGTACTAGCTACTGGACCACCACTGAGTATCGAGGCCATTTTTAGCACAGCAGCAGTGACATGTTAGTGTGTGTGTGTGTGTGTGTGTGTGTGTGTGTGTATGTATTTGAGCAAGAGAGTGTGTCTTGCAGTATTTAAGATGGTCTAGTAGTAATTGTTCTCTTTCCACAGAAGTTTACTCTTATGGTATGTCTGAAATTGTGTGTATCAAATTAGTGCTATCTATATATATTTGTGATTAAATGTCATGGATCTACCGAAACCAGCCAGTCTTTCTGAAATGATGAGAAAAGCAAAATAGTTTCAAAGTTATTGGCGAAGGAAAAAAAGAGGAGAGCAGCCCGACCGAATGTAGCATTGAGTGCTAGGTAATTTATATCTTTGTTTCTTTGTAATGCTTTACAAAGTGACAGAACTTAAAACAATTTTACAAACTTTCATTCTTTTACAAACAATTTACAAACTTTCACTCTTTTAATAAACTGTTCTGGACTATGGTGCAGTCAAATATAATCCTCACATGACATTACACATCTTGTGGTGTGACTATTGCACACTTTGCAATGTCGATGCTGAAACAATACATTGTGCAACCCTGGTTTACATTCATTTATTATTTCGGTCTTTTTAACGAAACTCTCAAGCACTTGGGTTGGATCTCCGTATCTGATCCAGCTAGAATCTTCCGCAAACCCAGAATGTGTTATATTAAGGTTTGAACTAACCCAAGCAGGAGTCTAGATCTCCACAAGCAGCCAGTGGCAATCAGCAGGACAAAAGTATACACTTCAATAGACTCACTACTTCTTCAATTACCGAGTGCGACTCAGGTGGCAGGGGCCGTAAGCGATTTAGCTAGCACAATTTACACATTATTCTTTGCTCAAGCCAGCTAGCAGAGCCGTCTCTTTAGTGATACATTTCCTGAAAGTGAAAAAAGCGATGCCCAGGAACTGAAGAAGAGCAAAGTCACACAGAACACTACTAACAGACCACTTTTATTGTGGCTGCTTTAACATCGGGTTATGGCGCTCTGACATGAAGGAGTTTACAGTACAGAAGCTCTAATACGACTTCAATTTATGTTCATAGGTTTACGAAACCTGTAGACATAAATTATTGTATCTGATTCTTCATACTCTAAATATATTATTTTACAAAATCTCTAATAACTCACTCTAGTGTGCTTTCGCTTGATAATAATTATCATGTCATAGTGCAAAAATTTTGTTTTGTTCATAAAAAGAATTGAAACACCCGACACGTCACATCAATAGGTTTTTTTTTTTTTAACATTCTAGATGTTAGGCTCACTATTCCTTCTCTTATAATCACCCCTACACTTCTGTGCAGGATTTCCACCAGGTTGTGTCATGTGACTGTGGGAATTTGTGTTTAATCAGACACGATATTAATAAGATCAGACACTAACGTTAAGGTGAGGAGATCTGGGCTGCAGTCGGTGTCCCAGTGCATTCCAAAGGTGTTCCGTTTAAAGGAGTTAAGTCAAAATCAGGGTTCTGTACAGGACATAAGAGTTCTTCTTACTTCAATCAGAACACAGCATGTCTTCATGGAGATAAGAGTTTTTTGCACAGGGACTTTGCCATGCTGAAACAGTGTTTGAGTCTCTCAGTTCCAGTAAAGGAAAAATGTAATACTACAACATACAAAGACATTCCAGACAACCGTGTGTTTACATTTGTGGCGACAGTCTTTCCTTTTCTTTTTGCCCCTACCCCCATTCTCTCTTCCTCCTCTTTTCCTTTTTCCACTTTCTCTCTCTTCTGCACGTTCTCTGTTTGGCTCTCGTCCTCCCTTGTTTCTCTCTCTCTTTCTTTGTTTTTCTGCTCTCTCTCTCCCTCTGCCTCTATCTCATCCACTACCTTTTATTTACCCTTTCTCCCTCCCTCCCCTCTCGCACTCTCGCTCGCTCGCTCTCTCTCTCTCTCTCTCTCTCTCTCTCTCGCTCTCTCTCTCTCTCTCTCTCTCTCTCTCTCTCTCTCACATGCACAAACACACACACACTTTTCCTGGTGATCTTTTAAATATTCACTTAATAAAAACTCAAGCCTCTTACAGATGCGAAGATGGTGTGTTAAATAAATCCAATTTCTCAGTGAGACCCTCACTTAGCACATCTGAAACGTGATGTCTTTATCGCTGCCCCTCATCGTGTTTTTAATGGTCTGTCATCTCGGAAAGGAAAACGTGGCCCGGCGAGCTCTCGGCCTAAAGTGCAGCCTGAATAGACCTGCGGTTTTAGAATGCTCTTGTGGATGAGTTTATGATTTATAACTCAGTATGGAATGTGTGAAATTGGGCCTCTGCCGTTAGCAGGGATCACTTAGAGAGAAAGCTGTGCAATAATCCATCTTAACCATCAGGGGAGCCAGTGGCAATAACTGCCATTAGAGGCTAATACACAGACAATTAGAACTTTATCATTTGGCCACACACACACACACACACATACACATACTTCGGTATTGCTTTAACCTAAACCATACTTCCAATTTAATATCTATAGCAATAGACATAACTATAAATTATGAACAATCAACAAGCGTCAGAATGATGTTCATCACTCTTAATACTACACAGTTGCTGTTAATAAATTCTGCCATTAAGGTCAAACAGTTCATTACACATAAGATGAATTCACACTGTTCCAATTCTACAGAAGCAGTGTAGGGGGTTGCATGGAGTGATGTTCCACCAGGCCATCAGAGGGCACCACGAAATTTCTGTGCGTTAAGTCATGTGCTTTCTTTTTATCATTTTCCCCGTTCTTGTCATTGATTAAATGCTCCCTCAGTGTGTCCAGGTGTTGCTTGTTTGCCCCAGTGTTTCAGTCTTTCTCAGTCTTGCATGAACAGCGTTGCTGTGGGGGTTTAACCATAGTAGAATTGTTAAGACAAAAAAATCATTTGCTATAAAAATCCTTCAAGTTGTTTTATAATGTAAGAGAACTTTACAAAATAGTCGATTTACAATGGAGCTTGTCCACCAACACATGACCCAGAGGTCTACCAACAATAAAAGTTTAAATTTTTATTTGTCTTGCAAAATGATACGCAGTAAGACATGCAGTAAAATTATTTAAATGACTATCCAGGCTTATGTAAGGATGGGAAAACAAAACTACAGTGAAATAGAGATTTAAATAATAAAAGTAAGATTATTTTGAATAAATCATAATAAGCTATAGTAATAACAGCAAAGAGGAGAATCGTAGCAGACAGAAAGGCAATAAAATAGCAATACGGTAGCAAATATGAAAGAATGAGGTGGCAGTCAGTACGAATAGCGTATATATGAATAAAGAAAGTATGAATAAATGAATAAAGCGGCCAACGTGTCCTCATAAAATGGAATAGAGTGCAAACTGCAGTATAAATGTATATATAATGGATATGGGTTAGTTAGTAGTAAAGTGGTCCAGAAGAACGTCCAGCACTCGATGTTCTCGTCGTGAGCTTGATAGTAAAGATTTCTGGCTGTTCATGTAATGTTTCTCATGTACACCAGATTAAGCACTAGTGGATCAGGTTCTATTTAGGTTTTACATTGAATCATCTATACCAGGAGTCCCTAAACTACAATCTGCTGGACTTGCAGGGTTTTCCAGTTGAACAGTATATGGTTGCATGCCTGTCTGTCGCTCTACAAACATCCACTTTACATTTTTACACCCCTAAACATGATCAATACTGACCTGTAATGTCAGTCAGTCGTCCTCTCTTAGTCGATAAAACCTGCTATGAAGTCCAGACATTCTGCCGTCAGTCAGGCGGCAACGCAGGACTTGATGTGTGTTGGGATTGGTATACAGCAGAAATATTCAAGATGGAGGAAGTGGATCATTCGCCTATCCACCGGCCCCAAGGTACAATACAGGAAGTGTTATTGAGTAGGTCTATTAAATCCACTGTAAACTCAGAGGAAGTGAGTCAATCTTTGTCTTCTTGCTCTCATCCGGAGAAAAAATGTTAATTGATTGATTGATTGATTGATTGATGAATCATTAGTTGATCGGTCGAATGGATAAATTTACTTATATGTAAAATGTATCGACAAAAGTATTGCAACACCAGCAGTGTAATGTCACCCCACCTCTAAAGTTAATGTTGTGGTAATATTGTGACAGCAGGAGGTAATTAAGGCCTGAATTTCCTGCACTATGCAGAGCTGAGCTGTCACTTTCTGTCAATTGCGCTGTGTGTGTGTGTGTGTGTGTGTGTGTGGACTCAGCCTCAGGTATACAGCAATTTATTTCTATGCAGCATTTCTTAAAAATCAGTGTTTAAGTAAAGGAAATAAAATCCCTCTTTTTATAAATCTGCAATGTCATTTCATAATTAGTGTGTTAAATAAATTCAGTGAGTGACGCAATTGTTTGCAAATATTTGTTGTGAAAATACAGCTGAATCTCTTAGCTTGGGGCTTTATTTTAAGACCACTATTGTGGGCTGATACTCGTTAGAATGTATCTTAGGCTCTGGTTTAGAGCTTACGTGGATGTTTTTTACTCCAGAAGGGTTTTGTGCAATATGCTGCCCTGAATAGATGACACTCTCCAAAATAAATTTTTATGTCGCTCCAATTTAGTGTCTTAAATCATATTCTCCCAGAATGCTAATCCCTGTGTTGCCAGCAAATGTGTTGCTTTGTGTATTTTGGCAGTAATTGTGATGTGTCACTAGGCTTTGGGTGCGAGGGAGGGGCATTGCCTAAAGACTGTAGCCCAAACTAATTACTAAACTGTCCACATAGAAAGAAAAATCATTTTTGTTACTTACCCACAGTTCAGCTGCATCTAGAATCGCATACTACTTACGTATGTACTACTCTTAAGTAGGTAAGAACTTCCTGACCGTTAAAAAATGTATGTTCTATATATGGTTACAGGTGGTATGAATGAAATTCGGACATACTTTTATAACAACTATATCCGCCATCTTGATAATGTCACGTAAGATACGACTGCACAGCAGTGCAAATTTAAACTTGGATAATGTTTTACTTTATCTAACTACAAGAAACAATGCACTTCCACATATGACGAGCCGTCTTTCCTGTGGCTTTATGGAATAGCAACGTGTCCATCGTATGCATCGTGTCCATCCAGAAACATTCCGCCTACTGTAATTCGCATAATAATGGTTTATACTGTACGTTATTATATTTAAGGCTGTATTTACCTGGTCAAGTGAGCATATGACCATCACCATCACATCTTAAAGAAAGCTGGTAGGATCCGAAAAGTTAGAGTGAATTTTCACATTGTAAGTGCAGTTCCTGTTTTGTGTGCTATGTGCATCTGGGGTTTAGCTGTGTTACTGTCTTTACGAAGAATAAGCTCCAGTAACAGTAACAGTAGTTTACAGATTAAAATTCGATTTAAGGCTTCAAAATTAATATCCCATCCAGCATAGTAATATCTGGTGTACATACCAGTTAATTCAGATTTGTGCCTCTGTGTGTGTGTGTGTGTGTGTGTGCATGCTTGTGTGTGTGTGTGTGTTTGTGTGTTGAGATCTGTACTCTATGTGTGCCAAAGCGAGGGCCACAGTCCAAGAGGGCTGTTTCTCAAGCAGCGTCTGTGTCTGTTCTCAAAGCCAGAATAAATCCCTTCTCCTCCTCCTCCTTTAATTCTTTTCTTCATGTCTTAAAGGAGTCGTTCAGTGAAATCCTCTGATTTCCATGCTTTTCCTTTCACTGTACTCACTGCATCCCAAAGATATTCAGTAGGGTTGAGTCAGATCTTTGTAGGACACTCGAGTTCTTCCACTTCAACTAGATCACATGATGTCTTCATGGAGCTCAGGGTGCCTAATATTATTATAGTAGTATTGTTAACAAAGCAGTAATTATTGCTCCACTTGCTCATGATGTTAAGAAAATCTCAACAAGGGGCTTTATGCACAGGGGTATTGTAGTGCTGTGACATCCTAGACAAGTGTGTAATTCAGACTTTGTGGAAGACAAAAGTATGGATGTGCTAGTAAGGTGTCCACAAACCTTTGTCTATATAGTCTATCTATCATACTAAGGTTAGGATAATAGATGATAGAAAAACGATTTTCCTTTTTATAAAACACAAATTGTCTCTTCTAAGACAGCAGATTTGTGATCCTGATGGTATTTACTATACGTGGTTTTGATCCACTAAAGTGTGGGGACGTGTCAAGACATCTGGAGATTGTTACGCCTCGAAATACACTAACAGCCTGTAGAGACCTGCCTTCTTTTTCTGACCGAATCCCAGAATCGCATGAAATAACTACCAACAGCACACAGTTCACTCAGACGCTATTTTTTTTTTTAAAGCAGAAAGTTTTTTTTCTTCTGAACTTTTACAGAAAACAGTACAGGAACATTTAGCTAGCAGACATTCAGTATGTTTTTAAAACTTATAGCAATGTTGTTCTTGTCTTTGGGAGCTGTGAGAGCGCAACGATCGTCTCAGGATATGTTTATGATGGAATACTTTCAGAGAAGAATCCTGGAGATGGAGGTAAGAGACGGTACATGGGTTTATAAAAAAGATGAAATATAACATGCTTTTCGCAACAAATCAATTTTTGACATAATAAAATAAAAATAAACCCTTGTGTTATAAACTGTCAGAGTTTAAATGTAATTTGACGTTTAATAATCATATAATGTTTTTCAATTTATATTAAATTTTCAGTCATTGTTTAAAAAATATTTTATAATGTTTATAGTGTGAACTTATGTTATCATTACTTATGAATTATGATGCAGTAATTCGAAAGTCTCTAATTTAAACTAATGCAGTAACTATGGTCAATCAAATATGACTAGTAGCACTGTTGCTACACAGCAAGAAGGTCCCAGCTCTGTTTTTTCCTAATGTGTTCGATTCCCAGCACAACTCCTGGGCCCCTGAGCAAGGCCCTTAACCCCCAATTGCTCAGTTGTATAAAAGGGTAAGTTGCTTTGGATAAGGGCGTCTGCCAAATGTTGTGAATGTAAATGTAAATGCTCCTTTTTAACTTTATGCTAGTATTTCCCACAATGCAAGTAAGACATAGCCAACAGCAACAAAAGTAAGTATAGTTTTACAAAAAAGGCTGTCCCAAAAGGCCGCCCTATTAACATAATGACAAACTTAAATCAGTTTAAAAACTGTTTAAGGAAGATATTTAGCAAAAACTACAAAATAGCCTCTGTAATTTAAGCCACATTAACATTGCTGCTTATTTTGTATTCAAATCGTAGAAGTTGGAAAGTAAACAAAGGTTACCAAATATAACTGATCAGATCCATTTTGGGTAAATTCTTTTTATCAGGTGTTGTTTGCTTTTTTGTCTTTACGTAGGAACGTCTAACAAGATGTGATCAAGACATTCAGAAAGTCAGCCAGAAGATGTACGACATGTCTGCAGAGATGCGAGGTCGGATCCACACTGTAAACACGCTAAAATCCGAGATTCATAACTATGTGGAAAGCCTGGCCGCACGGGTGGACCGAGTGGAACGTGATGTGGAGTACCTGCACAACAAACTACCCGACACGTCTAGCATCGAGATCTCCGACTCTGTGTTGGATCAACAAGTGAAAGAAGCCCAAAGCAAGCGGAAAACTGTGATTGTGCAGGGAAAAGGTAAACAACATTAGACTAATATCCTGATCTGAGATGATGCCCTCAGCTCTTCCCGCAAATTTGATGAGGAAGTTTACTAATGTAATACACCGATCATTCAAAACACCATAAATCAAAAGTAATGTATGTCTGAGAGATGCTTTAGGGGTTGTAACAGTCATAATGTTCTAATTAATACTAAATGATTGAACATAATAAGAACATTTTAGATTTGTTCATGAAACAGTGCTGTCCCCCTAATTGTATACTTACTTACAACTCTGTTTAACAGGGGTAAAATTTTGTGCCAACCTAATAAATAATCAATAAATTGTGTTATTGTCCAAGTGGGGAAGAGAAAGATTGTAATAATTGAGAGATCGGGGTTCGATTTCCACCACAACCCACTGTTGGGCCCCTGAGCAAGGCCCTTAAGCCTCCAATTGCCTGTAAAAGTTGTATAAAAGAGATAAAAATGTAAGTCGCTCTGTATAAAGGCATCTGGTAAATGTAAATGCTCTGGGTTTTTTTTCTTTTGTTTAGACTGTAGCACCAGATTATCTGGCATCAAATCGCAAAAAATTCTCAAAAAGGCAGGAGATGGAATAGGCTCATGGCTAAAAGACCCAACTGCAGGTTCCTCCAAGATCTACTTCTTTAGTGGTTCCAGGAATAACACATTGCTTCAGTTTAGTTCTCTGAAGACCTTTACTGACTCCAACTCAACCAGCAAGGCCAAGGTCATCCAGCTCCCTCGGCCATGGCAGGGAACGGGCCACACTGTCTACGATGGTTTCGTCTACTATCACAACGCTGACACTCGAAACGAAGTGCTTAAGGTTAGTCTTGTCAACCGCACCATAGCCGACCGTATGCTGCTACCTACCGCCGGGCGCATACCCACCTATGGTCTCTCTTCTCACACTTTCCTGGATTTTGCTGTTGACGAGATGGGATTATGGATCATTCATGCCGATCCAGACATTGGTGGGAATCTTGTGATCACCAGGCTGGACTCTAAAAGTCTGTCGGTGGAGCACACATGGGATACAACCTGCAAGAGCCACGATGCAGAAGGTGCCTTTATAGTCTGCGGCACCCTGTATGTCGTCTACAACTCGCACTCTGGAGGGCGCTCCAGCATCCAGTGCCTGTTTGATATTCATGACACGATCTGGATTGAGGAATCGCCTGTGATGTATTTCCCAAAACGATACTCCAGCCACTCCAGCATGCACTATGACCCGCAAGATAAACAAATCTACGCCTGGGATGAGGGTTACCAAACTATCTACCACTTGGATGTGAAGAAGATGCTACACCTTACATAAATTACAGTATAAAATTTCTTTACCTAGTCAATAGGTCTCACTTTTATTATTAGATTTTCTAAAAATGTAACTGTTCTGTACTTGGGTTCTACTATTACCATGTACCTTTAGTATGTACATTTTACCCAAGACAGGGAATGTTGTGTACCATTAAAGCAAATAATTTTACATGAATTGCCACAGTTGCTGAAATTACTTCTAAGGATGCATTCTTAAGGATGCATTTTGGACCATCATTCAATGTTAAAATACAGAAAATAACCAATGGTACAATTTAGGACCTTATTTTGTAAAAATGTGGTGCTTCTGCTGTCAGATTTAAAACTGCTCATGTCTTCGTAACACCTAGCTTTTTACATTCACAGCATTTGGTGGACACCTTTGTCCAGACTGACTTTCATTAACGATTAAAGGCCTTACTTAAGGGCCAAACAGTGGAAACTTGGTGGCCCTAAGATTTGATCACATAACATATCAATTATCAGTCCAAAATCTAATTACTGAGCTACCACCTGCCCCCATGTGTTTTGTTTTGTGGCCCACCAGGCTAATAATGTACAGTTCCTGTAAATCTGAATGTAAATTATGAAGGCTTGATCAGATATGTCTAATCCAAACTACACAAGGTCATTGGGGTAAAAGTTATCATTTCGAACCAAGCAGGTTTATGATGACTGCAACTCATCAGGCATCTGGACAATAAGACTGGCTGATTGAATCAGTGCATCTTGGTGTGTTTCTGCTTGATTGCCCAGAAGACCAGAAGATTGGACAATGATTTCTGGGATGTATCACAGTGGGAGATCTGCCCATATTTAAGCGTTCTTTGTTTGTCATGCTGAGTAAAATGTCCAAATAGAACATAGGTTAAAACTCTGCTATAAAACCGCATGACCAATCATTTTACCACCTTTATGGCCAAGTCAGGAATTTTAGAAAGTCTTCCTATTTCAGGATCTCTGAGGAACCTTTTTGAACCTACTTTAGGATTGCTAGTGAAGTGCAGTAAAAATACAAGTTGATCCTGCTACTTTAACACAGAAGCTTATTAATCTCTTGATTTCTAGGCAAACTTTGGCCATTTGTAGCTTTGGCTATTTGTTAGCTTTTTGTAGCTTGCTAGACAACGAATTACTATTGATTAGTGTTTTGCTGCATCCTTTATTTCCACCCTAAATTTCGTTTAGCTTGTTGCTAGATTTCGCTTCGCATTTGGCAGACATGTTTATCCAAACTGGCTTGCATGAATCTTAGAATGCAGTCCTGCTGAACAGATGAGGCTTAAGATTCGTGCTTAAGGCCCAGACAGTGAATCTGTACCAGGTTTGGGATTTAAACTCATAATCTTTGCAGCAGAAATTTTGGCTAGCACCATCATGATATCTGCCAAACAATGCAGTTTTTAAGACTTTTTATAATAACTTTTCAATATCCCACATTGTGTGATTTGTTTTTCTTAACACTTTAAAAATATTTAAAACCGCTAGTGTTTCATTTGAGACGCTTCGACCCTTTTTAGCATTTATTCACCAGATGTTCTGGTGATGTAGTAGTGCATTAGAGTAGATGTATAGTACATTTTTCATCTTATGTAAAAAATGTTTACTGATAAAAAAAAAAGGTTTGTTAAAAGATGAGTTAAACAGTAGTAATGGTCTGGATTTGGATACAAAAGGACCATATTTGTATTTTAGCTAGTTTATTTGCTTAGAGTGGAGATTCTTGTGTAGAATATCCATTCTTTGCTGCCCTCTCTTGGCTAGTCAGAGACATTACAAATAGGGAATTTTTTAAAGATATTTTTGGGCATTTTTACCTCTATCTATAGGACAGACAGAGATAAAATGGGGGATGTGGAAAGGACCCGAGCTGGAATCGATCCTAGGTTGATGGGGTGCAACTGCAATCCTTACCCACTACACCACAGTGCCGGCCACAAATAGGCAAAATGTCCATACATCAAGGCCACTTCGGCTGCAGTATCGTTATATTATTTTCTGATCTGATGAATCTGTATATATTCATTGACCATTCAGGGCTACAAAAGCATGTCTATAGGTCGCACTAAATAAAGGTGTCTTTCAAATATAAGTATCATGAATAGAAAACAGTTCTGATAGCATTATAATACTGACACATCGACTCTTATTACATAATTGTATGAATAAACAGCATTTTGGGAAAACTATTTTTTAGCTGTCATTATTACAATTAAATCACACATAACTTGCATAAATGTATCATAAACAGTGATTAGAAAGCAAAGCGTCTTGGTGTTTCCAGGACGCAGGTTTTTACTATGTGCAAAAAGAATGTGATAATGTGCCTTTCAGACTGCGACAACATTACCATATGCTCTAATAAGCACCTATAGGGTGAAATATATATTGTACAGTGACACACAGGGTTCTTCCACAGGTATTTTGCATAAAAAGGTGATAAGTTGCCCTAATGGGTGGTCTTCCAATGGACAATAAGTGAGGCAGTGCCTTACATTGAAAGGAAAATATGATGGAGTTCGACAATGAGTACAAGGTTTATAGGTCATACAGGGTTCTCCAATCTGTGTAAAACTGTAATAACAAGAGTTAGAATATAGAGATAATAAAGGACCCTAATGCTTTTCTGTCCTGTGTAGAATATGTGGTTTAATGCTTTACATGGTTCTTCTAAAGAAATGCAAACGAAGAGATGATTTAGTGCCTTGATTAGAATTTTTTAGTGAACAATCTGTGTTGAAGTGCCTAACAAAGTGTTCTAAAGATTAATTAATTGCCCTGAAGTGCCCAGGAAGTGCCCTTATAGCTTCCCTGTCAATTAGGAAGATGTGGTGCAGTCAGATACAGGATTCTTCTTTATATTTGAAGAGATGAATTTCAGAAGAAATTTCGGAAATAAAAAAATGAAAAGATGATAAAGTGCCCCTATTGTTGCATTTGCAGTTGACAGAACAAAATGCAGTGCCCTATAGGCTTAAAACAAAAAAACAAAAAAAAAAGAAAAAGGAAAAATGCCTCCTTAAGGGCCTGTGTATTAGATGAAATCCATGATGCCCACCAGGCGTCATTTTACAATTTATTTCTTGGTGATCTTTTTAGACATTTATAATGCAGTAACAGTGAAGAACTGCCAGATGGCGCTAGAGCTAATTTACTCACATTCAGCCATGGTATGAACGGCTTAATTATTCATTCACAGATAACACATGAGTCCTGCATGAAGAAGCTTTCTGTATTGTTTTGTTTTCTGAACACAGTCCTGTGCTTATTAATAGCTTGACAATTAACCGTTAAATGTTTGATACTGCAGATTTAACAGGGTTGGACTTAAAGATGTGATCACTGTAATATTGTAACTGTTAAAAGCACTGGGCCCAAAACAGGCTAGACTGAATAAACCAGTCCTAAACACACCCCTTGAAGCGCGACAGGTGGCTATGGTGCGCCAAAAGGTTCATAACAAACGCAATTTAAAACGTGTTGTAAAGAAAGCACATTTTTTCCATTTACATTTGAAACAATTTCCTAAAAATAAGTTAAGTTAGTATAGACTCGATCATTTGTACGACTTTTCTAAATAAATTATCTGCAGTTGGGAGGTGTAACTAGGAAGGTGGTTGCTTAGTGGTTAAGATGTTGGCCTGCTAACCAAAAGATTGTAGGTTCGATTCGCAGTACCACCGTGTTACTATTGCTGGACCCCTAAGCAAGCTAAACCTCTTAACCCCCAATTGCAAATGTAAGTCGCTCTGGATAAGGGCATCTACCGAGTTGGACTACCAACCCGAAGATTGTGTGTTCAATTTCCAGCTCCACCAAGCTACCACTATTGGGCCCCTGAGCAAGGCTCTTAACCGCTAATTGCTCAGCAGTATAAATGTGATAAATGTAATTAGGGATAAGGGCGTCAAACGCTGTAAATGTAAATGTTGCTTTCTGCCAGTCTGTTTTTGTAAAAACATCGACTTCTCATGATCACTTCCCTAAACATAGAAAAACTAACTGTGATTGGTTGCTTTACATGTCAGTCAGACGCTTTCTGGGGCAATACATTCCATTATGGAATCCAGACCTTGTCCTGTCAGTCTGTGAGACTAACAAATACGACTTTTGACTCGGAATATAAGTTTGACTTTATGAGCCCTGTGGCTTTCCATAGTTGTTTCGAACGCGCTTGGTCCTTGTGTTAAACGCGGGGCGGCGCAGAGATGCGATCCAGCGCAATAATAACAACACAAACTTAAACTCTGTCAGGCTGTGGCTCTTAAACACAGGGGTGGTAAAGTGAAGCTCTGTAGTTGCAGGTAACATTGATTTTTTTTTTTATTCATTGAAAAGTAAAGATGTTTTAAGTGCTTTGGTTTGGTTTTGCTAAAAAAAAAACATGTTTAAGGAAGCGTAAACTCGCGTAAAGACGCATACAAGCGCGTAAAGACGCGTACAGTAATTTATTCACATGCAGATGATCACATAGTAACTAGTGCTTTTTGTTAAATTTAATTAATAATTAATGTGTGAAATATTGTGAGTCGTGTTGAGATATAATTCTTCTCTTGACATCTTTGTGTAGATCATCAGCATTTCTCCTCTGGATGTGTGTAATCATTTTCTGGACCTACAGCATCGTTCATGCTTTCTTTATATATACTCATAAATAAGCCTCCCCGGTGAGGGAAGAATTAAACATGATGATAATGATGATGATGTCCAAGCTTAATGTCTCTATGATCAAAGGGTAATAATCAGAAACATGGCGAAATAAAGCTGTTGGACACTAAACACTGAAGAATAACGTGCCACTTGATATAAACTCTAATAGCCTCTTATCCTTTTTGGACCAAAATGTTCCTCGGTTAAACTCTTTGGGAAATTAAAGGCAGGGTATGTGATTTGGTTCAGAAATATTTTTTGTTCTGCTGGTTGAAAGTAACTTAAAATTGGACTAAATATATTAATATGTATTTCTACATACCGTGAAAGGCATAGGAGCCAAAAAAAACTTCATCCAATCAAAATATTCGGTCCGAATATTATGATAGGCATTCCTACCTGCCTGTCAACATATTTATTTGCATACCACAGCCTGTTAAGTCAGGGATGCCAGATTGACAATTATCCCATTTATTTAGCGGTTTTAATAAATGTACATTTTATAGGTTAATTATTTAATAAAACCCGAAGTGTGAAAGCAGAAATAGAACGGCATTGCAGTTGTTTTACAGCTTTTTAAAAAGTTTTAATTCTATCCAGCAACCCTGTCATCAGTGTGTTCACATACTGTGAAAACAAAGTGAAAACCCGAGTTACTATTGGTGGTGCAATTCGGATCTGGAGTCGACTACAGGAGTCAAAGGGTCTGAAAGATAATGTCATTGTTACAGTATTTCTTTTGGAATATAGTGTGATTGGATTTTGGTGTGTTACAAGTGTTATAAGTTGTTTGATGTGTTGTAGTGTTTTCTTTGGTCGTTTACAATGTCTGGCTTTAACTCACGAAAGGAAGGACGAAAACTTTCAGTGCTATCAGGATACAGTTAGCATTTTCCAAAATGTCCCACTGCCCCTTTAAAGCAGCTGTATTCGATTTTTAAACATGACTTTTTACATAGGCTGTCGTTAAATACTGATTGTAATTACTCAGATAAGCGGTACAGGAAGAAAAGACGTCTCTTTACAGCTTTGTATTTACCAGCTAAACATTTGAACATAATCTGAGTTTGAAACTTTGATATATTTTGGCACACATAATGCAGCACACAGAGGATACATTGCTTAATGTCTTAATCTGATAGCATTTGTATAAATACTTCTAAGGGTGACATAAAGGTCAGAATGGATGAAACACACCTCTAGATTTGAAATTTGAGTCCCACCTCTACCATGATTTCTCTATCTTTCAGGGGTTGCCTTTGGGTCTATGTTTCCTTCCATGCGTTGTAAGCTAATTTCCATCTCTAAACCATTGTGTGTGTGTGTGTGTGTGTGTGTGCAGTTGTGCCCTGTATTGGGTTTGCAGTAAATCCAGGGTTCCCAAACACCCACCTTCCCTTCCCCTCCCTGCCTTATACAAAGGGGACCTTGTGTCAGATAAGTGGATGAATAAATGGTTGGATGGAGAGATGTTGTTATCACACTACATTCTAAATACACATGTTTTTGATCAATTGTAGGCTTAATTTTGCAAACGTCAGGGTTTATTCAATTAAACGGATGAACGTTTTGACAGAGTGGCTTTGAAGGAGTGTAGGACTAAGCTAAAGGTCAAAAAAATCATCTAGTGCAGATTAGCTAGATTAGCTAGTGTGTGAGCTAGAGTTACAGCTAGTGTGTAAATTCATTTGAGGTTACATTTCGTTTTTTAGATTCTGTTAAATAACAAGAATCTAAGTACAGTACAGAGCGACACATTATTAATTTTAATCCTGAGCTACAAGTAGCAAAGATTTAACTCAGTGACGGGGCAGCAGGGTCGTCTCTGAAGATCATGCGCCCTGCCGAACACATAAAGCCGTTTTTATTCTTCTTAGTCTGTGCTTTGTGCTGGGAAAAACGGTGCCTCTGAACGTACGTCATTCAGAAAGCAAAGCCAAATTCGAAATCAAACTGTGCTTATTTAACAAACTAAAACTTGAACAAAATGATCTCATAAATAGGTACAAGTGACCACAAGTAATAACAAGTAATTACACCTGTTATCCAGTTGTAGTGAGAGATGATATTTAAGGTGTCACCTGAACCTACACTATATCTGACGATAGCTGACACCGGTCGGATTCTGACTCTTTCATTATAATACAACTCATTTAACTTTCTGCAAGCATCTGTTATGAAAGTCTGTGTATGGGCAAAAGTATTAGGACACCTGGCTATCACATCTATATGTGTGTGTGTGTGGGGGGGGGGTTATGATCAACCTATTACAGATGTTAGTCTCACTCCAAATCCTTGTGGAGGATTTCCACTAGATTTTTTTGCATCACAAGTGGGTATTGCTTGCTTACAATCACATGATTTGGAAGATGCAATAAATCCAGACAGAGTTTTATTTGAGACTCAAATAAAAGTTTGTATTGTATTGTTTAAACAGAATTTCCAATAAAAGGTATAAAAGAAAATCATTAAATATACTGGACGTGAACCTTACATCATGAAATATTTGCCTGCCTACGATGCGGTAATATAACAACTACCTTGTTCTCCAGACGTCCTTTTACACTAAACAGTTACAGTTAATGAGTCACCGACTTCAGCACCATATAACAACCGTTTAGTTTTTACCCGTGTGATTAGCATTTCTATACTGTCCTGTCGATTAACCTAACAACAATCATTCAACGATGCTGCACCTCTCGATGTTACAGTTGCTTACTTTACTTGACTATTAAAGGTTAAGTGTTCTCTAAAATCCACTGAAACGCCACTAACGACACAGATTATCACATAACTAGACAGGGAATTTATTATAGCTCAGTGTAAATTAATGGCAGGGTAATTTATTTACCCTCATCTGTATTTTCTATAAATATTTATATTTTGCTTACTCCTTCAAATATTATAATACATAAACATATAGTTAAGTAGCAATGCACCAAATATTTAAGACAGAAATATTAGTGGCGCCACCCAGGGGTGTTTTAATCCTCCTATAACGTTAGCCGGTGTCACTACGCAGTGTGGCGCTCCTCTTTTACAATGCACGGAAACCCTATTTTTATATCAACATAAAGAAAGCATACACACGCGTAAGCTGACTTGTATCCTCTCGACTGAAGACGTAGAATTTAAATCCATTTTTTCGTTCATTTGCTTGAAAATTTTTTCGTTTACGAGCAACGATTAAAGCTTTTCATTTTTTCTCGGTTTGACCGGCTTGCACAGCCGTAAACAAACAAAACATTATACGTTTCTGATGGTGTTTCCTATATAGAAAAACACTTCATGTCCTCCAAATACATCTCACAATACAGCAATGATTTCATGTGCAAACAACTGATTTGATCATTCAGTCATAATATTATCATTGAGATCAGCCACTAATGTTGATGTAAAGAAGGTCTGGGGTGCAGTCAGTGTTTCAGTTCATCCCAAAGGTGTTCAATGGGGTTGAGTCAGAATCAGGACATTCCAGTTTGTGCAGGATATTCCAACAGTCTTTGTGCCTCCGAGTTCTAGTGAAGGATTAATGTAAAGCTACAGCATACAAAGACGTTCCAGATAACTGTGAGCTTCAGACATTGTGGAAACGATTTGGGAAAATCAGACAAGTTTTAAAACAGGCAAGACATGATGAAGATCAGTAAATATGGTGTGCGTTAAAACAGTAAATAAAAAAGTCATGTGGGACGTGTTTACTGTCATCTGGTTGGGACCTGGTCTTCAGATATGAGGCTTAAAAGACAAACAAAGACATGTTAGAGCGCTGGATAATGTAGTCATTCATAGTAAGAGTCACATGGTTACAAGACTTTATTTATTTATAGATTCAAGAAACACATAGAGCCGATTAGACCAGTAAATATTAGTGCAAACAAATAGGGTGACTATATTGTAGTTTTTAAAAAAAGAGGACAGGAACTACAGTATGTTATTGGACTGTAATACATAAATTAACACAACCTTTCCATTCAACATTTTGGCCCTCAACGACACTGTTTCTTTTGGCCAAAATAAATGATAAAAAAAATCATTATTTGCCATAAAATTCACTGTTTCTGTTTTATCTGCTTTCACACAATTTAATCTTAACCTGACAGTCTCTATTCTTTAGCTGCAATATCGTGTTTCAAGGAGCTAACGTAGGCTTTTAGGTCACTAGCACCTTTATTTGCTACTGACTCACATGTGTAGCTTTACATCTCGTGTACTTTACAGCAGTAAAGTACTACATGTACTAACAGCAATCATCTGTTAATTAAAATGTGCAAGAATAACGAATGGTCACCCTAGCAAACAGGAATAGTGGCAGTATTTCCATTGAGGGATCTGTATTTAGGGACTCCACTGATGCAAACCAGCAGCAACATATCAAATAAACCAATAACATAAAAAAATAGATGTTGCACTAAAAGGAAAATGAATTTTTGCTTAATAATCGATGTGTACAATACGGACAGTGTGTGTAGTTCAGACATGTAAATTAGGCAGTCTATCTTTGCATCAGTGTGGCTGTATTTCCTTTTTCATTTAAACAAAGACACGTGTTTAACAGCTCATATTTAAAGATTATGAAGTTATAAAACCTTCAACATAGTAAAAACCATGATCATTATTTTAATGTAACCCGGAAACATGAGCACAGCCTGTCACTGGTTATCAGATAAAACTCGTTGAAACTGCTTTATAATCAAGACAGTTTCCCTTTGGCTGTGTGTCCCACTTGTCTGTGTAACAGAGAGAAAGTGAGAGAGAGAGTGGGGGTGGGGAGGGGGAGAGAGGGATAAGGGAAGGAAGAGAAAGTGAGAGTGAGAGCTTGTTGGCCTGGCAAACAATCCTATAACCCGCTTTTGTTTCCCCTGCAATTAGGTTTCCAGTTTATCCCAAAGGTGTTCAGTGGGGTTGAGTCAAAGTCAGGACTCTGTACAGGACATAGGAGTTCCAATCAGACCACAGCATGTCTTCATGGAGTTCAGGGGTTTTGTGCACAGGGACATTGTCATGCTGAAACAGTGTTTGAGTCTTTTAAGTCCAACAAGGAGGTACCCATTATTAGGCATGTGGATTTAATGTTACGGTTATTCAGTGTGTATACGCATATAAAGACACATGCAAAGCCAACAGGTTGATTTAAAAAGGTCGCAGATAATATTGAGACGTTTTGATTCAACACACACAACACACTCAAATTGAGTGCTAAACATGCTGATTCATTTAATTTTTGCAGCAAGGACTAGATCATTTTTCGGTAAGTCAAATTACACGTTTATATAAAGTGCATCAATCATTTACCATCTTACTGGACTTATATAGCAAACACATTGCAAGAACAAAAAAAAGCAATAAAGTAATTAATAACAACTTTAAAGGTAAATGTCATTTACAGATAACTGGTTCTGTTGGTCTGTTAACATGACAAGCTGCATCATTTGTCATGTAGAGGATGTGAAAAAAAAAGTTTATAGCTGACTTTTTGTTGATTTATTTGCTGAGTCTCTCTCTCTCTCTCTCTCTCTCTCTCTCTGTCTCTCACACACACTCCAGTGTACTGACTTGGGAATGGCATTTTCTTTGCCTGCCTTAAGGAGTGCTCCCTTTGACCCAGTTGCTAGAACACATGGACCTGGGTGAAATGGCACAGCCATGACCCCCAGTCGAACCCTGCTTTTTACCTCAGTCTTATTAAAGTCTATGAAATAACATTCAGGTCATTACTTGAATATTCCAGCCGTTGTTGTGACATTTGGACAGACATAAGGCCTGACTGAAAGTGATATGAATCCTGTCAGTATGATCTGTACAATGTACATAGATTCATAGTGTGATATGATTAAAGCAACAACAGCCAGAGATGAAGCTTTAAAGCAAACCCGTGCTATTTGAATGAATTTTTTGTTCCAATATGATTTGCATTTGTTGGATCACATGAATGCAATGATTCATCCAAACACAAAGCAAGTCTCTTCTGGGGTGTTGTGGATCGTCCAGGGTGAACACACACACACACACACACACACACACAATGAGATATTTAGGGACTGCTTAGAATGTTTGGACAGCTTATTGTATTTTGCCACCTTCTGCAATGCCACCATCAACATTCGAATATTTCAGAAATAATTTATTCTACCAGGGCCAAACTGTTCATATACAGTTTAAGAACCCAAATATTTGACAGGCCACACCTTCTTCACTATGACCTATGACCTACATCCTTTATAAGAACTAACGGTACACAAGCCACACTGCTTTCATCAGGGCAGGAAGCGCACGCCCAATGCCTCTCTTTTTGTTGAAAAGGTTGCGTACTCTGTTAATATTGACTGGAATAAAGACATAAAATTTTATTGGGCCTGGTGGATTTTACTGAGACTGACAGGCACAGGGGCCACACCTTATTTACTGAGACAGATGGGCACAGAGGCCACACCTTTTTTACTGAGACTGACAACAAAGAGGCCACACCTTATTTACTGAGACTGACAGGCACAGGGGCCACACCTTATTTACTGAGACTGATGGGCACAGAGGCCACACCTTGTTTACTGAGACTTACAGTCACAGAGGCCACGCCTTCTTTACTGAGACTAACAGTCACAGAGGCCACACCTTCTTTACTGAGACTAACAGTCACAGAGGCCACATCTTCTTTACTGAGACTGACAGACACAGAGGCCACGCCTCCTTTACTGAGACTGACAGACACACATGCCACATCTTCTTTACTGAGACTGACAGGCACAAAGGCCACAACTTTCTTTACTGAGACTTACAAGCACTGAGGCCACACCTTCTTTATTGAGATTGACAGGCACAACAGCCACGCCTCCTTTACTGAGACTGACAGGCAAAGAGGCCACACCTCCTTTACTGAGACTGACAGGCAAAGAGGCCACACCTCCTTTACTGAGACTGAGAGGTACAAAGGCCGTGCCTTCTTTACTGAGACAGACAGAAACACTTTCTTCACTGACACTAAGAGGCACAGAGGTCACAACTTTTTCTGAGACTAACAGACTTTAAAGCCACACCTTTTTCACAAACTAAGGCCAAACTTTTTTTAACTAAAATTGATAGGTAAAGAGGTCACTCCTTCACAGAGACTGAGATTGACGACACTATGGCCACACTGAGAGACAGAAACCACAACTTTCTTACTGAGACAAACAGCAAAGTCACAAAGACAATATTTTTTAATATAAATTACTTCAGGCAGTGTAAAAAAATGTTTACTATTATATATAAAGTGTAATAATTTGCATTCACTTCTGAGGAATTATTTGCTAGCCATGAGCTAAAATAAATTCAAGAAGTTAATTATTGCCCACTAGCAACGGCATGAGGCTTTAGCTGCCTGTCTGTGACTGTAACACAACCTTCAAGTTATTTGAGCTGGGTTTTAAATGCTTGACTGGGTTTTTAGGTAAAGGGGCTGAGAGAACGATTTCACTCACTAACGCAGTTCATTTTTATTTTTTTAGAATGAGTCAAACTCATGTTGTAACGTGTAAAAGAGTCGCCGCCAGATTATTTAAGGAATTTTCTGCCGGCAGAAAGCAAAGATGTATCTGACCCATGTTTTTCAACATGTAGGATTTGAACATTAAGCTCGTCAGCATGAGGACGAAGAACACTGCATCAGTTTTAACCTTGCACTTCAGTGATTTCATTAACACTTCCCTGTCAAATTCCGTGTGTATTGTCTCTGGCACAAACCACAATATGCTTTAAATGACCCAAGTCAGTTTCTAAGCGTATGATTTCCCTCTGCCATATTGTCTGTCTTCCCAGCTAACAGAGAACATTCCCACAACTTTCAGTAACGTTGCTTTAAAGTTGTCTAAATGTTAGGATAAAATGTTACTGAAAACTCTTTATGAAACGTTCTCATAACCTTTAGCAATAGTTACTGTACATCCTCAAAAAAGAAAACGTTCCATAAATTAACCATAAAATGTTGTTCTACCAACATTTTTGGAACATTTCCAATCATAATCCCAAAACCCAAACAAACATGTTTTCAGAACAATAATTTGTTAGCTGGGTTATTTATAACAAAATAAAGCAGTGATATTCAGTTAATAAGAAAGCCTGTTTCTGCCACTGTATTAAAAATGTCTGAATTACGAGAAAAAAAAGTCAGACTTGCTATTTTATGTCTCACAATTCTCAAAAAGTTTAAGCAATGCTGACTTTGTAACTCGAAATTCCGACTTTATGTCTTGCTATTCTCACTTTATTTTGTGCAATTCTGACTTTATAACTCACAATTCTGACTTTGTAATTCGCAATTCTCACTTTATATCTGGCAATTCTGACTTTATATCACAATTCTGACTATACAATTCTGACTTTATATCTCGCAGTTCTGACTTTATAACTCACAATTCTGACTCTATATCTCGTAATTCTGACTTTAGAACTCGCAAATCTGACTATAGAACTCACAATTTTGACTTTATATTTGGCAATTCTGACTTTTTCCTGAATTATTTTTGCACTGCATGGGCTTATGGGATTTTAAAGTATACATCATAGAAAAAGCAAATAAAATTTTAGTTCTTTCAGTCCTTGCAACAGTGTCTAATCGATCCTTTAGGTTTCCGAATATTCATATGATGGATCAGGATTCTTCCAAGGGGAATTAATAAAGCCTGGATGCAAAAAGATTAAAACTGGATTAGAACGACATAGGACAGGAGAACAGTATGTCGTACCGATTTTCCTTGGGCACCGGGATGATGTGGGAGGACGGAACATTTTAGCACCGCTCCAAAGCCGCTTGTCATTTAACGATTTGTGTATTAAGCGGTGATGACAGGTTGGCGTTATTAGGCTGACACTTCATGCTGTGCTCTTTCTGTTGCTGTTTCAGGTTTAGCTTCAGACCTGCAATCAGGTCTCTTACAAATGCTTATTAATGTGCGCTTTAAATAATCTTTGTAAACTGCGTTCTTGTTAATATTCACAAATGAATCCTCTTAGGCAGACCGGATCATATTTAGGGGTAATTAGGCGTTATAGGTATTTTGACAAAATATTATATGATCCATGACAATTCTTAATAAACTGGTGCATAAAAATGGCGGTTCTGGGTAGATGGAGGCCGTGTAATTATCATTGGCAGCACTGTTCCTGTTCACCTGAGTGAAGCTGACATTTTGGATGACAGACTCAGTAAAGGTCCTTCACACAGGATTAAACATTAGAGCAGATCAGTTTTTCCACCATGTGAAGGGTTTAGTCATTGGAAGGCTTGTTAATAATTACTCGTACCTACGACAGTAACGATCATACAGACGCTGGATTGAAAGAGCTGTTTGAGTTGCAGCTTCGATGAGATTAGGAAAAGTGCTGTACAGTGTAGTATTAAAGTCATGGGAAATACTGAATATATAGAGAGTAACTACAATCTTGGAAGTGGTAGTTCAGTGGGTAAACTGCTGATCAGAATATTATGGGTTCAATTCCCACAACCACTGAGCTGCCACTGCTGGAGCCCTTGACCTTAACTGCTCACTTGGATGAAAAAAATTTATAAGGGCAGAATTGTGCAACTGGTCAACATTTGACATTTGTCATCCATTTCTACATCCCTCTATCTATTTATATCTGTCTGTCTGTTTTTCTTTCCATCCATCCATCCATCCATCCAAATATGTATCTGTTCATAGATCACGTATATACATCTTTCTCTCTAGCACCTCAGGCAATCTGGCATCCATCCATCCATCCATCCATCCAGCCAATCAAATATGTGTTTGTTCATCCATCTTCCTGTTATTCTTCTGTTTTATCAGCTATCTTTACCTCCACTCATTCAGAAAAAAATCGTCTGTCCATGCATCCATGCATTCTTTAATCCATCCATCCATTCATCCATCCATCTATTTAAATATGTATCTGTATATCCATACCCCCATATATATTCATACATTTACTCATCTGTCATTCCCTTTACTTTACTTTGCAACCAACCATCCATCCATTTTACTTTTTTAGTAAGAAGGCTTTTCTTGTTTCCCGCTGCGCAGGCTCGCCCGCCCGGAGAACAAAACCCCACAAAAGCCTGTAACTGTATCGTCAGTTGTTCTGCGGTGTGCCTGGGTTCAGAATAAAGAGGCTGTCTGTCAAACTGTTGGCATGCTGCCAATGGAGGACTGAATCGATCAGTGGAGCTGTGTGTGTGTTGGTAAGTAAGTGACATAAATAATCATTTTATGGAACCTGTGGTGTAAAGTCATGGGTATTACAAAAATAACACAAACATCACCCGCTAATCTTATCCATTTTATTATTAATTCATTATTAATGTTGTGTTTTTAACTGTCTTAAACACCTTGTTGCTTGGGGCAATAATAACACTGCTGTAAGCACCAGGAAGCAAATGAGCGCAGCATGCTAACCACCCAACAGAATACAGTCCAGCACGCAGGGTGACCCTGAGGTGCATTTTAATTCTCCAAGCAGCTGAAATATAACCCATGAGTTTGAAAACTCTGTTTTTAATGTGATTATTTATTTTTGATGTCTTGACATTAATGCTAAAAATATATTTTTTTTAAATCTCATGCTAGTTCTAAACAGAATATTTGGTATGTTTAACTAAAATCAGAAAAAAAAAGATTATTTTATTTTATTTTATATAAACAAGGTTTGTAGTGCTGATATAGCCAAGATTTTTCCAACTCACCTCACAATACAAACATCTCATGAATATCAATAATCCTGTGTCATAATAAAAAAGTATCTCATTATTATAAAAAAGTTTCTCATTAGTATCAAATGTTAGATCTTACATGAATGTTTCTTATTTTTACGAGAAAGTCATAATTAAGAGAAATTACGTCATAATTAAGAGAAATTACATCATAATTAGAAAAAAAGTTTCTTATTATTACAAGAAAGTTTCTTATTATTATATGATATTGTCATTATTCCAAAAATTTGGCAGTCAGAATTAGAAAAATTAGAATTTTTATCCAGAGAAAGTTTTGTATTAATATGAGACTATTTCTCATTATGAAGTCATAATTAAGAGAAACTAAGTCGTTATTACGAGAAACTAAGTCATAATTATGAGAAAGTTTCTTATAATTTTGAGACCTTCTCATTGTTACAAGAAATGAATTCATTATAACGAGAAATTAAGTCAATATTAAGAGAAAGTTTCTCATTATTACTTAAATGTTTCTCATTATTACTTAAATGTTTCTCATTATTTTGAGAACTTCTTATTAGTATGAGATGCTAAATCATTATTATGAGAAATTTCGTAATACTTAATAGAAATTAAGTCATAATTAGGAAAAAGTTACTCATGATTACAAGAAAGTTTCTGATTATTATGTGAAACTAAGTCATTATAACAAGAAATTAAGTCATTATTTAAAAAAAGTCTTATTATCCTGAGAAAGTTTTGTATTATTATGAGATTTCTCATTATCATGGGAACGAAGTCATAATTAAGAGAAACTAAGTTGTTATTACAAAAACTAAATTATTATTATGAGAAAGTTTCTTATTATTTAGAGATTTTCTCATTATTATGTGAATGTTTCTCATTATTACGAGAACTCAGTCATTATTAAGAATAAGTTTCTCATTATTAAAAAGCTGCTCTTTATTATGACTAACAGAATCATATTTTTTTTCTAAACTGTGGCGGGAACGGGCTTCCATAATGAATTTTGGATTATTTTTATTATAATGTTCCAAGCGTTGTTTTTGGCAGTGAAGATTTGTAGAACAGAGTCTCAGCGCTCGCTTTGTTGTGATCAGCCTTATGTGTGTCCTGATTTTTTTTTGGCTGATTTTACACAGGCCACTTCACCCCTTGATGGCCTTCTTAGAGAAGGCGGAGTTTGCTATCTGGATTCTTTTTAAACTGTTGACCTTTAAAACTCTCTGGATGTCCGTCGGTTGTGTGTTTCGTTAGCCTGCTTGTGCTTTTGATGCTTTGAGGAGATGAAAATTATCTGACATGCCGCTGCTTTCGCGAAAAAAAATATTCCACCACAACAGATTATAACTCAAGCCACATAAGAGCTTTGCAGGAAATGGTGTGGGAAGCATTTTTCCCTGACCGGAAGGCTATGAAATTAAGCTGGCTGAGGGCTGTTTAACTGTCATGACAAATATTATTGTGGGATCAAACAGAGTCTGTGTGCAAACGCCGGTCAGATAAGGCAAGCTTATTTTTCTTTCAGTGAAAAAGTGTAGAGGAAGTGTTTACATTTAATGCATTTAGCAGACGCTCTTTCATCCAAAGCGACTTATATTTAAACACCTAAGCAGTCAAGGTCTTGTTTAAAAGCTCAGCACTGGCACCTTGGTGGTCCTGGGAATTGAACCCACAATGATTCGACTAGCAGTCCAACCGGTATGGGCGATCCTGCAGCACGTTTAGTTACACTGTTATTACTGTAGTGGCCCTAAGCTGAGACATCTCTTTTATATTCTGAGCAGCAATTACACAAATAACATTAAAAAAGAGGCGGACAAACTTGTTCGGTCGGCTCTGAGTGGAAACCGACACACAATCACGTCTCTTTCCCACGGTGTGTGATTAAAAAAATCAAATCAGAAGGTTTTGTGAGAGAAAAAATCTGAAGATTCACTTTGAAGAGAGAAAAAATAATAATAGGGAAAAGATAAGATCTTGGTAGAAAAAAAAAAAAACAAGAAATCAAGAAGAAAAAAATACAGATACAAAATGACAAATAATCCAAAAACTGTGGAGAAACTTTTTTTGCCTTGTTATTGCAGACGTTATTCTTGAGGTTTGTTCTGTTGCTCTGTTCTGAATAACTTGCGTCTCTTTCCCACGGTGTGACAATATCCCAAAAACGGTAAAGATGACGAGTCAGATCCTGTCCGCGGTGATTCATTTGTGAGACGAAAAGATCAAAATATCCACTAAAAAAAATTTTTTTGTTACATCGACTGACGCTGTTATTTACAGTTTTTAACAAAACACTAGTTAAAACTGAGACATGTTTAAGGAAGTTGTGTGGTTTTGCAGTAGTTGTAGTAGCTTATCTAGTTAATGTGTATATGTAGCATAGATAAAGATTCATTTGAACATGATTAACTACAAATCTTGGTCTTTCCCCAAATGTTGCGACAAGATTGAAGGCACACTTTTGTCTAGAATGTTGTAGCGTTACATTATCCCTTCACTTGACAATGTCCCAGCGCACAAAACCCCTGATCTCCATGAAGACATGCTGTGTTCAGATTGAAGTGGAAGAACTCTTATGTCTTGTACAGAACCCTGACTCTGACCAACAGGCCCGGTTCTTACCAACCTTAGAAGAGGTGGGTGGACATTTACATTTACAGCATTTGGCAGACGTCCTTATCCAGAGCGACTTACATTTATCTCATTTAAACAACTGAGCAATTGGGGGTTGAGGGCCTTGTTCAGGGGGCCAACAGTGGTGGCTTGGTGGAGCTGGAAATCAAACCCACAATCTTCGGGTTGGTAGTCCAACACCTTAACCATGAGCCACCACTTCCCTGAGAGATAACCCTGCTGGCCAATTTGGGGGTGGGGTTTTGCTGAAAGATACTTTCTAAACTTCAAATAATTAGATGATGGTGTAGCAAAAAAATAGTAATATTCTTGTTTGGGTTTAGTTAGAAAGAAATTATATTAAGTCAATATAAGCACAAATATGTTAAAAGAAGGATTATTTTTAACTTTAAGAATGGCTGATGACTGGACTAATAAGCAGAATTCAGCCAATATTATAATCTTTTCTAAGTTGGAGTGAAGTTTGGAGTAATAGTTTGAATAGAAATATTGAGTCAGTGGTTGCCGCGTTGTACACATCTCTGGTGCTCGGTCAAACGGCGATAAATCCATCCGGATTATTATGAACAGCGAAGTCAGTATCTCCACACGCTTGTGTGCTGCAGCGAATTACACTCAGGATGTGTGTTTTATCTGCAGCTGTTCTGAGTAGATTTTTATTCTTAAACATTACATTTACATTCTCTACAAATCCGTCAGCACATCCTAGAAATAAACAGTGCCGGTAGAAAGTGTTTCCATTCGTGGCTTTATCTATGTGTGTGTGTGTAACACCGTGTGCCACCATGCAGGATGACAAAGGCATGAAACTCGACCCTGCCAGGTCTAATTAATCTTATGCACTGCTGACAGATATGCAAACTGAGGGGGAGATGAAGGGATGAAGATGAAGGGCAAAAACAGAGAGAGACAGAGACATTGTGCAGTTATATATGATGAATGAAAGGTGAAAAAAATGAATCTGAAGGTATAGGAGACTGTTTGCTCAGATGGGGATGATGTACGGGTCAGAGATGAGCAGTGAAGGATGAGAAGAATGTGCAGAATCTGCAGGGTATTTTTATATAAAGTAAAGTATTAAAGGATCATTTTAATGTGTCTGCGTGTCTGTGTCTGTCTGTCTGTGTCTGTCAGTGTCTCTGTCTGTCTGTCTGTCTGTGTAACCGAGCGGGGCATCCATCCATCCATCCATTTATCCATCCTTCCATTTATCCATCCATCTATCCACCAATTCAACCAAACATTTATCTATCTATCTATCTATCTATCTATCTATCTATCTATCTGTCTGTCTGTCTGTCTGTCTGTCTGTCTGTTTTTACATGATTTTAATAATATACTTATTATTACAATAAATTGTCAATATAAAATAAATGTTGCTAAATATTATGTACTTTTTAATAATAATTGTTTTTTTAATTTTATACCATATTATAATGGGGTTTTTTTTTACAGATTCATGTTTGATTAGTATTCGTATTGAAAATAGTGTTTTTTGTGATTTTTTTGTTTTTATTATCAGCGTGGTTTTTGCTCCAGGCTGAACGAGCTGCGTATGCGGTAGTCGTCGAGCAGCATGGAGTCAGATGCAAGTCATGTGTTGGAGGCTGCTTTAGAACAAATGGACGGCATAATCGCAGGTGAGAAATGAAATCTGGACAAAAAACTTTTCACCCTACGAAACCCACACGAGGACTGAGTTTTAGTGGATTAGGAATAAAGCAGCAGGAAGTAAATCTCTGGAACAAGGGTGGCTCTAGACCCTTTTGTCTGCCAATAATAAAACAAGTTAATAAATTGAGAGAGGAACGAACTCTTCATATTGTATTTAATAATCATCATATAAGTACAGGTTCTTTGATCTATGAGCAGATGAAGATTTTATCTTGTGAATTTTGCTTCATTAATGACTGCATTGCAACTGCCTCATTGTATGAACAGAAAATATGTTGGCTCGTGATTGTTTGCATTTATATCTGTATTATCATTTTGCAATACCCAGTCATGACACTAGGTGGTGTTATCAGTAACAATATTAAGGCCTTAACCCCACTGCACTGATAGGGGATAAACGTTTAATGTAAGCAGTGAGTAACTCAAAGGTTCAAAAAAAGTAAGAAAGATAGAGAGAGAGAGAGAGAGAGAGAGAGAGAGAGAGAGAGAGAGAGAGAGAGAGAGAGAGAGAGAGAGGGGATGGGGTGTGGTGGTGTGAGAAATATAGAGTGGGTTAGAAGAGGGAAAATGACAGACAAGTGATAAGAGAAAGAAGCACAGACAAAAAGGCAAAGAAAGAAAGAATGAGAAAACGCACCGAGCGGAAGAGACAGACAGGTAGACTGACAGTAATTTAAAGAAGTCTAGGAAAAATAAGAGAGAGAGAAAGCGAAAAGATGGACAAAGAGCTAGAAAGAAAAAGACAGACAGACAGACTAGAAAGAGATCTTCAAAAAATAACAAATTAAGAATGAGAGAGCAAGGGGACAAAAAGAGAAAAGACATGGAGAAAGCGAGAGAGAGGGAAGGAACAAAGTATAGAGAAAAAGGGAGACAGACTGACATGTAGACAGACAGAAATCTAGAGAGGCTTAGAGAAAATAAAAGAAATAGAAAGTGAGGGAGCGAGAAAGAGAGACAAAGGGACAAGAGAAAAAGGCATACAGAAGTAGAAAGAGGGAGAGACAGAGGAAGAGTATAAGTGAGAAAAAAAATAAAGAGTGTTGCTGTCCATACTTTTCCAGCAGACACCCTAATGCAGAGTAGCGTACGTGTGTGTGTGTGTGTGTATGTATGTGTGTGTGTGTGTGTGTGTGTGTGTATCGTGTATAAGGAAGACATTAATGTGTACGTAACATACCATGTAACTGGGTTTATATAATTCAAGGTCATCTCACAGCTGTTGTCATGACAAAAGCCTACGTCTGTTTGCTTGTTGTTAAATGTCAAAGGTGTGACAGAGGAACACAAACCTGCTGCTGGACACATGACCCACCGCGGTCCCTCATGCCCGACCTTTCTGTAGGGTTTATCCCCCAAAATTCAATACAACACAGATTAAAAAAGAATAAATAAATGTAGCTTTTATTTTAAAGCATTCTATTATTCCGTCACAGGAACTAAGAGACTCAAATCTTTTTCCAGCATGACAATGTCCCTGTGCACAAAACTCCCTCATGAAGACATGCTGTGTTCTGATTGGACTGAAAGAACTCCCATGTCCTGTACAGACCTTTGGGATGAACTGGAACACCGACTAAACCCCAGACCTCCTCACCACAATATCAGTGTCTGATCTCACTAATACTCTTGTGTCACATGACACAATCTAGTGCACAGATGTGTGGAGGTTATTATATAAACAAGAGTGAGACTACATCTGGAAAAGGATATTCAAAATGATCAGAAGTAAATGCATCAATTTACATTAGAATTTTTAGAATTCTAGAATTAGAAGTAGAAGAAATAATAATTAAAAATGACTACATTTGTTAGGCGCGATTCTCAATAATATTGAAATACCACCCCCTGCTGGAGATGGACGGAAATGCATCAACAGTTTTTTTTTATACTGACGTCAAAACACCACTGTAATTAAATTCTGTTTAAAATAAAAAGCTATATTGGTGATATTATATTTTCATAATCTTCTACATTAGATCGTTGATTTGGGATGTTTTTTCGATTTGAGTCATTTACACTGTAAAATTTTACATTTTTAATGGTACGGTACCTAGTAAGACTAAAGATAATAAGAAATATAACAAATGTTATAAAATAAGGGAAAATGCATTTTTTAAAATAATTAATGAATTATTAATTTATATCCAGAGCCGACCCAAGGCATAACACAAGTAAGCGGCTACTTGGGGCCACCAGGGGCCCTTTACAGTACATGAGCTGTCAGGTTGGGGGTTTTTTTTCGTTTATGTTTTTGGATATATATATCATGTCAATGGACCATTATGAAAAAATGTGATGTTAATTAAATATAGTTTATTTAGGTAGTTTTCAGAAACACAACATTGATTGTGTCAATTAATACTGCCAGACTTCGAACGTGAACCTAAAACCTGACCCCTCTTGTCGATTAGCTACTAGAACAATTAAAAACCGTGAAAGGGTTAAAACATCAGTATGGTGTAAGCAACACAGCTACAAATATTAAAATTGATAATAAGTGTGTTAAATTTATAGTGTGTGAATAATCAAGGTTTAACAATATAAGTCATATTGGCAGCACTGAGGAAATAAAATTCTGCTTAGGGCCCCCTAAAGGCTCGGGCCAGCATTGTTTATATTAATGCATATACAATAAGAGAAAAAAACAAAATAGTAATGAGTACAATAAGCCTGATGGATGTGAGTCATTAATAACGAACAATCGAAGAACAAGGTGGATTTTAAATTGAAATCCATCTTCAGTATAAAATAATATCACTTAGTAAAAATAGATGCTGTATTTTTTTGGTCTCCAAACAAACAATTTACTGAATTAGCAACAATTCCCTACTGATAATCAGTGCACACTGCTTTTTTTGTCCCACATTAGCTTGCTGTTTCCTCTTGACGTTCACATTAATGACAATCGATTCAGCGCAGCTGCTGATGCTAGGAGATCCGAGAGGCCTGTGATTTTGGGCCCCAGAATGTCTCTGGCTCCTGTAAAGGGAACGATTGAGTCGTGGTGGCTTCTAGTGCTGCACTGTTGTGATGTTATTGCATCCAGATGTTTTCAGCGTTGCACTAGCTTCAGGATATCAGATCCAGATGGAGACGTTTGGAGATGAGGGACGTGTTGGTTGATAGAGATGAGACGTGGCCGTGTGGGGTGGAGGGGTGAAGGGTAATGCCGTTGGTTGTTAGGAATTGTTTCACATGTTGTTAACTCTTTTAGCCCACAGGAATATCAGACATTAAGAGTCTCTCTCCAATTCGTCTCTCGCTCATTCTCTCTATCCTTTTATTCTCTCAGATTTCTCTCTCTCTCGCTCTCATTATCTCATTAACTCTTTTTTTTCTTTCTCTGTCTGTCTTTCTCTCCTACTTTTACTCTTAATTTTTTCTCTGTCATTTTGGAAAGGTAAAGTTCAAAGCAGTCCCTTTCTAGATCTCCATTTTTCACTTACTCATTCTTTTTCTGTCACTTTAACATTTTCTCTCTCTAATTCAGTTCTCTTCAGATCTTTGTGTCTTTTCTTAGCTCTCTCATTCTCTTATTCCCACATTTCCCATCTTTTTCTCTCTTTAGAGTAGAAAGACTCTAATTTCTCTCTCTTTCTCTCTCTCTCTTTTTCTCCCTCTCTTTCTTTCACACACCCGCTATTTCTCTCCCCCTTCCCTTTCTACATATCTCTCTCACTCTAGGTCTCTGACTGTCTCTTCACCTGTAGCTGAATAATCTTGTGCACTTTGCTCTATATGATTGGACTGAAGAAAGGAACTGCATTTGCTAACTTTGTCTGTGTCTCTGTAGGGTCTAAGGTGATGGTGGAGTTCACTAATGGTCTGACGGATCTGGGTTCTCCGGTTAGTGTGGGGCCACTGCAGGTGTTACAGATAGCAGAGGACCTGCGATTGGCTCTGGAGCTTCAGGACGGAGAAGGTCGAGACACTCTTCGCTCACAGCTCCCCTGTTCTACTGTACAGAGCCTGCTGGAGTGGCTGGACAAAAGCTTGGTGAGACTCTAAACTGTTGAACTGTTTTCTGTTAAGCAGTATGTTTATATATGACTAAAAGTTTGTAGACACCTCAACAGCACATCACATGACGGTGAGCTTATTTACATGCACCCTGTTAATCAGTCTTAGTCAGTGATGCTTGGCTGCTCTGGCAAGAGAGTCAATTTGAAAGGATGGCGGGTCTCAGCTTCAGAATCGCGTCCAACTCCGAAAGTCTGAGCTAAAACGTAAGCCAATGAAAAAGTACAGACGAATAAGAGAAATCAAACACATGATTAGAAAGTTTGTCGGCGAGTGTTTTGCGCAGGAGTCTGTCGGACAGTGCTACTGCCTGCATCAGGAAAGTGAAATTCTCTCAATGCTAAGCTCACAGAAATAAGAGCATTATCTCACATAGTGATATGGTGAGATTCAAACACTGTTCCAGCATGACTGTGTCCCTGTGTCTCCATGAAGACATGCTGTGTTCTGTTTGGTGTTGAGAAACTCCCAAGTCCTGATTGGGATTAAATGGAACCCCGATTGAACCCCAGACCTCCTCACCTCAACACTAGTGTCTGATCTCACTAATACTATTGGCACTGATGAAACCCACACAGTCACATGACACAAAGACTTTCCAGAAGTGTGGAGGTTATTATAGAAGAAAAAGTGATACTGAATTTGGAATAGAATGTTTAGAAAGCACATATGGATGTGATGGTCAGGTGTCCCAATACTTCTGTCACAAGGTTATAATGTCACTGGCTAAACAAAGTAGTTCAGGCAAGACGATTATAACATTACCGGAAGACGAAAATGAAAAAACGGAAGATGAAAGTGGAAAACAGAAAAGAAGTAACAATGAAAGGCTTGGCATGTTGGAATGTCATGTTGTGGTTTGTGTGTCAGTTTAATAAAAAGCTGGAAGAGCAAATCAAGAGCTACCAAATGTATTTCTGACATTTGGCAGACACCTTAGAGTGACTTGTCTTATTTTTAACCGACCAACCAGTTAAAGATTAAAGGGCCTTGATTAAGGGCCCAAAAGTGGCAAATTGCTGGTGATGGGTTTTGAGCCCATGATTTCCTGGTCAGCAGGTCAACAGCTTTACTATCCATTCCACTAACAACTAAGCCACCACCTTCCAGTCTAGTTGGAGCAAATTGGTGTGAAAGGGGTTGGAGAAACCAGTTTTTTTATCAGCTTCTTGCACTCGTCTACTCCTAAGAGTTTCCAGCAACAGAGTATACTCGCACAGTTCCCGCTTAATCTACAGCAACACAATTTCCACAACTAGCGTGATTGTACGGTTCTACTGTGACACTCGTTTACAGTATGATGTGTTACTGTATTTTTTTAGGTGCTTATATATTTCCAGTAAATTCAGTTGTATTCATTCATCTTATTCTTTCATGTATTTATTCTTTTCATTTTTTTTGAAAGTTAAGCAAGTCATAAGCTGTAACAATAAGATCATTGATTCAAGGCCGCCACACATCTTTATTTGTGTGTATGTATGTGTGTGTGTGTATGTGTAATTTAGACATCTAGTTCAAATTCTGCTGCCCCCATTTTTTGTCTTTTCTTTTCGTCTTCTTTCTCTTTTTTGACTTCTAAACTTCTGTCAGTTTCTTGCCCTCACGTTTTGTCCTCACTCAGCACTCACATGTCCCAGAAGTCATTTAACCCAGTTGACTGTGTTTATGTGTGTAGACTGACTTGAATATGAAGCACAATCACAGTAAAGGGATACAATAGTGTAAAAGGCAGAGACAGCTGCCCTCATGATGCTTACACGACAACTCTCTCTCTCCCTCTCTCTCTCTCCCTCTTTCTCTCTCTATCTATCTCTCTCTCTCTCACACACACACACACACACACACACACAGATACACACTGCCCCCTAACTCAAACAGGAAATGGAACGAGCCAGGGTGATGAGTGAGGATAGGAAGACTGGATTTCAAAATGCTCTCTTCTTCTCCTCTCTTCTCTTTTTTTCTCTTCTCTTCTCTTCTCTTCTTTTTTTCTCCTTTTCTTTTTTTCCTTTTTTTATTCTCTTCTCTGTTCTCTTTTCTTCCTCTTTTCCTCTTTATTGTTATTTTCTCTCTCCATTTTTTCCCTTTGTTTCTCTTTTCTCATCTTCTTTTTTCTTCTCTTCTCCTCTCATCTTTCTTCTTTTCTTTTTTTTGCTTATTAATATTCATCACATGTAAATCACTCCCAGGTTTCTGGATGTTTATAGATGAGAAATAAACCCATGAATTCTTCTCTTTAGGTTTGTGTGTTAAACACACAGGAATGAGTGTAATTTCTGTATGTTGATGCTGTGATTGCGGAGTGGTGTGTGCAGAGTCTCTCCCGGAAACAAGAGATTCACTTTAATCACTTCCAGTCTGTAGAAACAGTGATGTAATGGAGAGCTTCAGCATATATGCGTTTGTGTGTGTGTGTGTGTGTGTGTCTGTCTGTCTGTGTGTGTGTGTGTGTGTGTGTGTGTGTCTGTGTCTACGATGCGTTTGCGTTGTAATTTTAACTTAATTAGTAACGCCTCGTGACAACTAGGGGAAAACCGATGCGGTCAGAGCGGGCAAATGACAGGGAGAGAGAGAAAGAGAGAGAAAGAGAGAGAGAGAGAGAGAGAGAGAGAGAGAGAGAGAGAGAGAGAGAGAGAGAGAGAGAGAGAAAGAGAGAGAGAGACAGAGAGAGTCAATCTCTGTAAGTGTGAATCTATAAACTCTGTTTTTACAGCTGTAAGAAAGTGTTGCGGTTTTAAACCAGGCACAGCTTTGTAGCTAACACGCACACACGCACACACACACACACAGCAGTATTGCGTGACTGGGTTAACAGCAAACTTGGGGTTTAGGAGTAGACACTAACTGCTGGAGCATATCTGGGGCTCAAGGCCATAGCAGCTGGAATAAGAAGGAGGAGAATGAAGAAGTGGGAGGATAAGAAGATGAGGAAGAAGAGGTGCTGGATAAGAAGGAGGGGAAGGAGGAGGAAGAGGAGGGGAGGTCTATAAAGCAGAGCCAACCGTCAGCACTGTGAAGCTCAGTAGTGAGCCCTCAGACTCCCCGACTGGTGTTTCTCCTCTCTCTTTCTTTCTCTCGCTTACACACACACATATATACACATGCACATACACACAGATGAGCAGACATGGGCCTTCAACATGGAGCAGGATATTGACTTCTACAAACATTTCTCATGGCTTAAAAAGGTAAGAGTTTGCCTTTTTTTGGCAGAATGACAGACTAGTCATTGTTTAAATGTTCTGAACCACTGGATGTTTTTATTCTTGTACTTCATGGTACATGAGTTTATGGAACTTTTCACGAGTGTCACTCCAAATCAGGATTAACACACTTTGTGCACCAGACATGTTTTCTGAAGCCCTAACCAGGCTCCAAACAGCTGTGATGAAAGGCAACATCTGAAACGTAATTATAGTCTTAGATGCTGCACTGTTATGACCTGCAGACAGATTATTCCCAAAAAGATAAGAGCTGTTTTTTGCATCAAGGCATTCCATATTATACTGAGATTCCTGTAGAAATTTACCTGTAAATATAAAGGTGAAAAACACCATGGTCATTTGGTAGACGCCCTTATCCAGGGCGACTTTATTTTGTACATAATTTTCCAGGTAAGATCTAAGGGGCTTACTCTGGGGCAGATTTGCTGTAATGGGAATAAAACCTATGGCTTTTCGTTCAGCAGGCCAACACCTTACCCAGTGAGCTGGGGCCAGGATCGAACTTCAATCGGGAACCGGGATGAACTTTTTCACTGAAAAAAATTCAGCCTCCTAAACCTTGCTGGTCTTAAACATGGGAACCTTTGACATTAGTGGGCGGGTCCAACGCTGCAGTCTTACACTTTACTTACCATCAGATTGACGAGAAATATTTAAGACAAAGTAAAAACTAGTGTAAAAATGTGCATAAATAAGATGATAGTCGGGGAAATGGCAACCATGGAATTTTCACTGAATGAGTAACAGGCTTCAGTTTTAGAAAAGTGGTCTAAAGATTCAATTTAAGTATCAAGAAGAAGTATTGATGTATTTCCTAATGAGTGACATTTGTAAAAGACTCTGAAACAATCACAGATAGTTTTGGTATAAAAAAAAATTTGTTTTGTAAGCTCTACAAATATAGTCCATAAAAAAGTTATCATAAGGGTTTGAATACGCAACACACATCTGCTGGAAGTCCATTAGACTGCAACTAATCCTATAAAGACTTTTAAACTCCCAAAGGGTTTCTAGTTTCTTGTTCCATATGCACCAGCCAACAGTTCATATTTATGATGGCTAAGATTAAGAACACCCTAGAACTTCTTGCCGGACATTAACATTATATCTTTTGTGCTTTTGTGTTTAAATTTACAAAGCCGCACTTTAAAATCCAGCAGAAAACCTTCTTATGAGTAAGAAGGTAAAAATAAAATTAATTGTTCATCTATTAGTTCTGCGTTTTTTGTTTTGTAATTTGATGTTTAATACTCATGTCCACATACGTTGGGGGCATTTAATGCATCCAAAATTGTCTTTATACAGAAAACCTTTATTATAATTCCATCTTATCCAATTATTATAACTCTAATTATAATGACTCAACACAACTTGGGGAAAGTGGTGGCTTAGTGGTTAAGGTCTTGGACTGACACAAAAAAGACCGGAATTCGATTTCCAGCATCACTAAGCCACCACTGTGGGCCCCTGAGCAAGGCCCTTAACCTCCAATTGCTCAGTTGTATAAAAGAGATATATGTAAATCGCTCTGGATAAGGGCTTCGGCTTAAAAGTAAATGTAAACTTGAGAAATTAATTCTGCTCACTGTTGGCTTCTGTTACTTGCTGCCAAAATGCCCCTTATAGCTTTAGGGCTACACTAAAGGAGCGGGTCCACAGTGTTATAACTTACTGACTAAACTGAGAATTAAGTGAAGCTTTGTGATTTCAAACAATTATTCTGTTCAAAAACAGTGGAACGGAGAAATCTGACTATAGCATTCGTCTTGTAAAAGCTGGTCTGTGTTAAATTTGCCCATTATTTTGGTTTATGTACACAGGAAAGGAGCTTTAAACCTGTAACTGATTTAAATGTGGCATGCAAACGCCAAGGGGTTCCTGTTTTATGCGTTCAGGTCACCTGGTCGCACTCAGGCCTCTGTAAACAGTACTGCCAAAAATCTGGACCGTTGAGAGTGTTAAGAGTATATTTCCTGTCGAGTCGCCTACAGGGAGCCATATTGAAGTAGGGGCAGACTACATATCCGTTTTTTTACATTACAGAAAACATGTGCTGTTATGATCATGTTTATACGAATGTAATTGATCAGTTAAGACATGTTCAGTGCCTAAAGTTGGATTTTTCAATTGTACATTACATGTTTTAAATATGAAAATTATTCTACACAGCCTTATGAATATAATAAAACACTTTGTGCCAAAATGGCGGCACCATGAAGTCTTGGTTAGCGCTTTTATAAATCAGGTGTAATTCTAGTCGCAGTGAAACTTTTCCATTAAGTTTGTTAACATATCTGAGGTAAATGTGAACCTTCTTGACATTTTCCACATATTTATATCTGTCATCACAGTAGCGCTTAGCACTTTTATAAATCAGGTGTAATTCTAGAGACTTTTCCAGTTAAATTGTCAACATATCTGAGGTAAATGTGGATGTTCTAGATATTTTCCACATATTTATACTGTCACCACACCTTAAGATTATCTGTAACAGGCTTGAGCAGACTTGAGTAGTGATTAGTGTATTAAAAAAAAGAGCCTGTTCTCTGTGTCTCTTGCTGCAAAGTAATCCATCCTTAATACTATCCGACATTAGAATAAGCTCCACCAAGCCACGACTGTTGGGCCCCTGAGCAACCCCCAATTGCTCACTTGTATAAAAGAGATAAATGTAAGTCGCTCTGGATAAGGCCATCTGCTGTAAATGTAAATGTAAATGTCTTTCAAATCGTAGTCTACTATAACAAGGATCTCTAAGAACTTGGTGGTATACTAATTCTGGTAGAAATTTGAAAATGGGGATCCATGCATAAGTTTTCAGCTAATAATAAGAACATGAGGAAAAAGGTTAATAAAGGGAACGTTTTATATTACTTTGCTAAACTTCTGTGCTAAACAGTTTGCTAGTTTGATCCAGTACTTCCATACTTAAATGTACTAGTATGTAGTTTTAGACTAAACACAAACCCTAGACACTGATTTCACACAAAAGCAGGATTGTTTTCCAAAATGAGCATGCCCTTAAGGGTTTTACATTCCCATTACATGTCTGGCATTTGGCCCAAACCCTTTTCCAGAGTGACTTACATACATCTCATTCTACAACTGAGCAGGACAAGTTACAGTATAGCTGTTTTGGGATTGTTTTTTGTTTTTTCTTTGGCTTTTACATTCTTTATCATGGTTGGCAAATTTATTAGTTTTTGTTTTTTAGGGGTTCGGAGGAAACAGGGATACAATGTGATCTGGCAGCAGGGTGCACTGTTACACCCCTATGAGCTCAACACGCAACACGTTAGCAATAAGTTCTTGTCGAAAAAATCAGTTGTTGACTTTCAGCCACCAAGCTGTAAACCCTGGTCTGTGAGTGGGGTGTAAAGGAGCTGCATGCCTCTTAATACAGGGAGGGGTTAGTTACAGCATATGCCATTCTTGGACAATACTATAATAATAAAATCCTCAACTCAGTTGTTGGGGGAAATTCCAGAGCCTGTAAAATGATGCAGTTATTAAAAAAAATACTTTTTCTCTTATACACACACAAGAACACACAATCTTTTATTTATCTTCTAATTCTTTAAAAATCTAACAAAAATACACACTAAAAAATCTATCCAAAGATATTTCTGCTATTTCGATTATTTACCAATGACAATGTGACAAAAGGTTTGTTTTCTCTCTGCTCCCATATCCTTATCCATATCCTATATCCCGATTCTTAAATTAACATTATTTACAGCACATCACGTCTGGGACGGAAACCAAAACTTCAATTTGCAGAATTCTTAGTGAATTCTCAGTGATGGCTTCCTAATCTTCTATGACAGCCGCGGTATTTACTGGATTAGCTAATAAGCATCACGAAATGGATGTCAATGAGGAGGCAAAAAGCTGTAAAAGCTAAAAATCCCACTGAGTTATGTGTTCAAAGCTGCTCTGTTTAACTTAAACGTATGAGAAATAATTATTGGGATTTAAGTGAGTGTGGTATTTATTACTGCCGAAGTCTAAAAATCCTCATACTGAAGTTTCCAAGCAGTTTTTATTTTTGGCAGCAATGGCGGCACCATTAAGGCTTAGTTAGCGCTTTTATAAATCAGGTGTAATTCTAGTCGCAGTGAGACTTTTACATTCAGATTGTTAACATATCTGAAGTAAATGTGGATGTTCTAGATATTTTCCACATATTTATACTGTCACCACACCTTTAGATTATCTGTAACAAGCTTGAGCAGACTTGAGTAGCGCTAGCTAGCAAAAAGTCAGCAGCTTGTTCTCTGTGTCTCTTGCTTTATACTAATCCATTCTAAATACTATCTGACATTAGAATAAGTGTCTCCCAAATCGTAGTTCATTGAAAACAGGATCCCAAAGAACTTGGTGGTTTACTAATACTGGTAGACTTTCAAAAATGTGGATCCATGTACAAGTTTTCAGCTAATATTATACACAACACCTTGTGTCATGAAGGAGGTGTTTTGTGACTGTTTGCCATATCAAATGCAACTTGCAACATGAGAAAAATGTTAATAGAAGGAATCGTAAACTAAATTATATATTTTACATTGCTGGTAAATGTAAATTCTTTTATAGGGCATTCTCAATCAGAAAATTCAATTTTTAGCCACTAGAAAAAATTGGTAATGTAGGCAAATTGGGCAGTTTGTTCCATCATTATTTCTTTTTAAATATGCTAATGAGCTTGTTAATCGTTTATATAAAAAAATGTTTTCCCTGTAATTAGTTTATTTGTTTCCTGTAATATCTTTGTGTGACACTGTTTGGCACCAATCCTGTAAGTCTGAAGGCCAGAGTTGACTGGTTCATTCACCTCAGCTTATGCACCGTGTGCGTGTTTGTGTGTGTTGTGTGTGTGTTGCAGGTTAACCGCCAGTCCTGTTCAAACAATGAGACGTATCAGGAGCGCTTGACAAGATTAGAGGGAGACAAAGAGTCTTTGGTTCTGCAGGTGAGTTGCTTCTTTTAACTCAATGCGAGATGATCATCACCTCACAATAGTCTGTCAGGCTGAGAGACAGACGTTATTCTGCTTTCAGTTGGTAAATAGACTTTAGAAAAGATATGTTTGGGTTTTATTTTGGCAGTGTGATTTGCCAGAGAATGTTAGAGTATATTCTTCGAGGGATGAATCGTACCAGACATTTAAATGTGGTTGTTTGTTGTTCACCATGTTAACAATAACATCCCTCACAAGTAAGATTAGTGATGAGGGCCAGACAAAACAGTGGAGTTCATGAACCCATGTTTTGACAAAGTGTATAAAGTGTATTTATGCAACATTTTCTTTTAATTCTACAGCAGCTTTTTATAGCTAATTTACTAAAACAAAAACGGGATAATGCTGATCTTCTTGATGAGTTTAAATGCTTTGCTTTCAATGTCACTACAGTACAATACACTACAATACACAGGCAGTCCATATAAAAGACTTCCTACTACTTGACAAAGGAAATAAAAAGCAAAATAAGAAAAAGCTGTACTATAGGTACAATACATTAAAAAAAAACAATTACAATATGTATGAAATAGAAACTTATCCCAGGAGACGAGACACGAGACTGGGTTTACGAGAACGGGACGAGTTAAGATTTTTAGACTTTTTTAAAAAAATCCTCAATAATGAAATACAGGAAAAATACATGTCTTTTATTCAAGTGAAAAACACAAAATGCAAATGCACAAATTGCAGTTTAAAATTAACTTGTACTTTATGAAATTCAACTTCTATTTTAATAAATTATATGTGGTAATTTACAAAACACCGTGCAAAATGTTTTGCTACAAACTTTTTTTGCTATTATTAATGTGGCAGTTGTAGCAGCTTTTATGGCAACAGCTGTTGAACTCTGAAAAAAAACAGCCGCGCATCTCACCAGGCTGAGCAAACGAGTGACACACGCAACAGCAAATCCAGCCTCTGTGGCAAGGTTTATTTTGTGCACTTTGCGCACAGCCACGTCCGCATTATGCGCAGTGTCTGTTACAATAGCAATGGAGATTGTGTTAGCAGAGGTGTACCGTATTCATTTCTTACAATGTCTATCATTCTTTCGCCATTTCTTATTTCCACCGGAAAACCATAATGTTGCCACACAAACAATTCAAATGTAGCGAGACATCTATGGTGACATTCACACAAGACCAGTCGGATCACGCGAAATACATTGGATCTCGTGAGGTATATTTCACAAGACTGGGTTTCACGAGATCTCGTCACACTCTTAGTAAGAAAGGAAGTTTTAAATCTAAAGATGTATTTTAGAATATTTAACTTACATGATAAACAACTACTTTTTTAATTGTTAATATATAGACTTTGTGACTACATTTTATGCAAGCCAGACTAATGTGTCCACAAACTTTTGGCTATGTAATGTAACAGGTTTTTAACATTTATTGCTTTCATTTTCTGTTTACTACAAACTAAATAACTTGGCAATATTTATATAGATTTTTTTATTAATCAGACAGAGATAACAAAAATCCCTTTCTTGACCTTGTAAAAAAAACTTTAACTTAACTATTGTAGTCTACTCAAAAAATGTGATCATTATCGTAGGTGTGTGTCTGAATGAGCAGGTTTTACACACACACACACATGCACATGCACACACATACGCACACACACACACACACCGTGCCTTCAGTCATGCTTCTGCAACATTCCTGAAGCTTCTCTTCGTTGATTGGTAGAAAGTTTTGTGCGATAAGCCACCTCAAAACTCTATTGGCTTCAACCTTCGCTTTCACTTCCTGCTTTTACCTGTCTGGCAGCAGGTGGGCTGGCTCAATGGCAAGACGAAACTACAAAGTGAACTAACTCTGCATTGTTATAATCTTTGGAAAGTTGACATCGGTTTGTTGTATGGGATTTTTAAGACAGTTTTATTTCTGCTTACATGTTTCCGAAATAATCTATTAAAGTTTGTGAACGTGGTGTGAAACCAGAAAGGAAAGAATGTCAGGTTAAACAAACATGACCTGTGTTGCAAGAAAAAAAAAGGACTGAATAGTCGTTTAACAGTGAATGAAAGCAGGTGAGTCCCTGTCTAACAGTGAAGCCGTGATTTGTTTGTGTGTACAGTGAGTGTGCGTTAAGGGTTTGTGTGTATGTGTAAAGAAAAGTTATGGTTTGGGTGGAGTAGAATGTGTGGAGTGGATTTCAGTGTATGTTGGATTCCATAGTGTGTGCTGTAGTGCAACAACTGTAAAAGATTAATATGTATTATCTTCTTATATGATAATACCATTATGTCTTTAAACATACAACCAGCTTAAGAATTTGCTAAATCATGTGATTTTCTTGAATAACTAACATTTTAAACAGTATTAAAAATGTTTTCACTTTCCAACTGAGTGCAACAGATTTAAGAGACAATAACACAAGTGTGTTATTCCTCCTAAGACATGCCAATTACCTCCTAACAGTAATAATGATGAATGGTTAGAAGTTTAGGTATGAATAAGGTCATACTTTCGCTATTCATTAATAACTAACTGGGATAATGTGGAATGTCGCTGGTGTAAAAGTTACTCACTGTTGCACAGGAGACTCCTTACACCTCAACCTCAGCATGCGAATTTTAATTGGTTTTGGAAACGAGTGAGTTCTTAAGTCAAACATTTGTATTGTGAGACAAATTTTTCCGTAAGAAATAATGTAAATGCAGATCTAACTAGCATAATTAACAAACATAATTATTACAAATATAAAAACAATCAAAACATTTGAAAAAGACATGTAAATGAAGTAAAATATAAAACAGAAAAACACACAAAAAATACATAGTTTTTGAAGGATCTGACGTCGTTATCATAGGTCTACTGTTTTAAATCAGCTTTCGCTAAGTGTAAAAAATTTAGAAAAGTTTGTAAACTCACTTCAGTTGGCTTTGATTTTAAACGGCACCCAGAATGTATACGCAAGTTAGCAGGCATTTTGCTCTGTGCATTTCGTTCGGATGCACCATGTTGATGCAAATTTCTCGCAAAATTTCAATTCTCTCTGTACCTTGTACTCTGTACCAAAAATTGTTTCTACCAAAAATTAGTTAGTTTTTATTGTCATTATTGTTATTATTGTCATTAATATTTGGAATGTAACTTACACCATACTAGTAATGCTGGAGAGAGAAAAAGTTAAAAGTGTTATAACGTGCTGGAATAAATGATTAAAAATTAGATTTTTATTTAAAAAATGTAACTTTTTTTATTCCAACAGAGAAATTTGACATCGCTGATTTAGTTCTCATGTTAACATGTGCATTAATGTGTATCTATATATAGGTAAGTGTTCTGACAGAGCAAGTCGAGGCTCAGGGAGAAAAGATCAGAGATCTGGAAGCCTCTCTGGACGAACATCACCACAAACTTGTCTCCACTGAGGAAATGCTCCAGCAGGTAGGAGCACTCTAACAACATGCCCGTCTACTCTCAGTCTGTTTGTTTGATCACCTCTGATAAAGCATTAGGTTTGGCTAGGGAGGAAATGTGCACAAGCTTTCTTTTTATTTCAAATGTAATCAGTCAGCCAAGACAGGTTTGAGGTGTAAAGTCATCACTATACACTCACCTTAGAAGACAGGATGCTGATCAAGTAGCAGCTTGTCCAAATATTAAATTAGCTCTGATTCTATTTATTTTGATAGAGAGATATAAAGTAGATGTATAAATGACGTAATAAATGATCATCATTTTTTGTGCACATAATGAAAGGCAGAGCTTATTATAAACGGATAGAAGAAATAAATCTGTAACGAGATGTTCAACAAGCACATAATGTGGAATGGTCCAGTTCTCACAAACTTTGGGTCTTTAATGTTAGTAAATGAAGTCAGGTTTACACTGTGATTGTTTCTTGTCAGACTGTACAAACATAATCCCCGTGTCACACTGCAGGAACTCGGTTATCATGTTGTCAGACTGTACGACAGTAAAATGAGTTTTAAGCTATCGGTCCATGACACGTTCAGTAAACCGCATTGTCTTGCTAGCTCGGTAGCTAGCAGCAAACAGACAGCAGCGGCGACACATTATACAAACACTTGTATAATCAGCGCTCCTATTGGTTCTCAGTTTGAAATCTTCTGAAACTGCCATTATTTCAGCTTTGGAAAAAACTGATCGCAATGGCTGTTAATTGTCTGTCAGTGAACATGTCTACGTAGTTATTAAAGACAACATACTTAAGGAATCTTTACAAATTTCAGAATTTTTCTCAGACGACCAAATTGTGGCTGAAATCACCGGCTTTAGACGTTAGACTCTTGCTTTTTTTATCTTTTTTTAGTGAAAACTGTCTAAAGATTAACTAAAGATTAATGATTGAGGGTTTTTAAAGCTTTTTCTAGTTAAAAATCTCCAGTCAAGCTCATATTAATTCAGTCATCCAAGTTCTACTCAGTCTTGTATCTCTGTAGTATTTTTTGTAGTATTATTTGTTAACAAATTAGCTGTAGAGACAAATTTCCAGGTTATATTATAGATAGTTACTTTAATCTACTGTTTTTCTGGATGCTTTCTATCCTCTGCTTTTTAATCAGTTAATAAAATGCAAATGATGCAAGGTGCAGTATGAAAATCTAAATATAGTCACTAGTGTAGATCTGTACACAAGGAAAATTCTATGGGAGAAGGATATGTAGGAATATTCAGACACATACACACACTATATAAATCAGATAAGGATGGAATGTAAGGAATCAGAGAGATGGACAGATAAACTTTGCGTCCTCATGTCTTCCTTTGCTTGTCCGGACAAGTTTAAGTGCTGCAGGTTTCCTCACCTACCTGAGCGTCAGTTCAGCTTGTGGAAATTATCTATAACTATTTAGTTACAATAAAAACCTCCTCACCCAAATCCCCAGTCACGTCAAGACAAATCATCTTTATTTCTATAGCACTTTTTAACAATAAAGATTGTGTCAAAGCAGCTTTACGGAATGAAATGAGACAATAGTGAAAACTTTCTAAAACACTCAGTTCAGATTAATTAATATCTGAAAATTAGCGACAAGGAACCTAAACGTCATTGGTAACAGAATGATTTTTCTTGGAAAAACTAGGCTCAGTCGGGGGGTCAGTTCTCCTTTGCCCAGCCAAACCAGCAGATAATTTCAAGCTGCAGCAAAGTTTTCGCGGTCTTGTCTGGATAGCTGCCCAGAAGACAAGGACATTACTGGGAATCTGCTTTTGGGTCTGCTTGTTGTCACTAAGTGCTGATTTACCAACTGGGCTGGATAAAGACGTTTGTTTAAAAACACACATGGATGTAATACATTCAGACTTACAGTGTATACTTGGTATATCTTAATTGGACGTCTTCATCCAGAGGGACTTATATTTATATATATTTTTATAACTATAACAAAATATATATGTGACTAAAAAATCAGAGCTTAACCGTAACTAGCTTTTATTATCAGTTACAAGTTTGATTCACGGTTACGCCGTCAGATTACACACAACAATTACCGTAACTCAAATTCAACCGCTTTAATTTACCCACAATGCACCGACCGACTCTGTGCTGAATATCCTGGACATGAGTCTCACTAGTGCCAATTAGGTGGAGTTTGTTTAATTGCTCAGCCAAGCCCTGTGTTTAAGGCTTATCGTGCTTCTGAGGGTGTGTTTATACTGTAGCTGGCTATGTTCTGCGCATACCGATAAGCCGGGTCATGATTCAGCTCCTGATAAGCTCAGAGCTGTTTGAGTTGTTGCCCTTGGAAGCAAAAGTAATGTCTAATTGCAGGCATGTGTATTAATAAATCTCCAGTGGTTTAAGTTATTCCTGTGTAATGATGCTTATGTTTAGGGTTAGATGGGGGATTTACATTTTATTTTGATTTGTAGTTGTGGATAGAAATTTATCCTTTTTATTTAATTTTATAATTTTTTTTTTAAATAGATTTTCTTAATATCTATATGTTATTTACTGGAGTAAAGGCCAGTGTTTATAATGTGTGGGTACAATATATGTAACGAACAAGGCTTGATTTTCTTATTGTACGTATTCTACGTATTCTACCTTATTCACCCTGGGGGCAGGGTGGCTCAATCAAATGGTTAAGGTGCTGAGTTGTTAATCTGAAGACCAGAAACACCTGGGTTTAAGTCCCACCTCCGGCAAGTCAACCACTGTTGGGTCCTTGAGCAAGACCCTTAACCCCTCCTGCTCCAGGGGCGCTGTATCATAGCTGACCCTGCGCTCTGACCCCAACTTACAAGATGGGATATGCGAAAAAATGTAATTTTTTTGTAATCCTGACATATTCCTATAATCCTACGCTAAAATCCGTTGTCTTTGATTGTTAGTTTGCCATGTTTACCGGCTCTCTAATCAGTTTATGCCTCTGATGAAGTTCTGGAAATGACAGACGCTTAAGATTTCAGACAGCTGCGTGCAGCGTGACTTCTCCCAGAACGAATAAAAGCGTCGAACTTGATGATGTTATTAGTGTGACAACAACAAGCAACTTGGGAAAATGTTGAAACGTGTCCGGTGGACAGAACATCAAGAAATAAAAATTTTTGAGACATGTCAAGAGTGAAATTACCGCTATAAATTGTTTTTGTTGGCTGCTAGCTACCATTAGCGGGAGAACGCTGGTTATGGAACGGATTATTGACGTTAAACTCCGGAAAGTCTTTTTGTGTGTGTCTGTATTTTTCTGCATTTTTAATTGTCGTACAGTCAAACGGTAAACATGACATTATGACAACTGAGATCCCACAGTGTGGCATGAGGATCATGTTAAAGTCTTACAAGCAATGATTACAAACAGTACAGACTGCCCCTTTAAACAGTAAAGACTGCCTTCTTAAACAATATAGACTGCCCCTTTAAACATTACAGACTGCCCCTTTACACATTACCGACCGCCCCTTTAAACAGTACAGACTGCCCCTTTAAACAGTACAGACTGCCCCTTTAAACAGTACAGACTTTAAACAGTACAGACTTCCCCTTTAACCAGCCCCTTTAACAGTACAGACCCCTTTAAACAGTACAGACTTCCCCTTTAAACAGTACAGACTTTTTAACAGTACCCCTTTTAAACAGTACAGACTGCCCCTTTAAACAGTACAGACTTCCCCTTTAAACAGTACAGACTGCCCCTTTAAACAGTACAGACTGCCCCTTTAAACATTACCGACTGCCCCTTTAAACAGTACAGACTGCCCCTTTAAACATTACAGACTGCCCCTTTAAACAGTACAGACTGCCCCTTTAAACAGTAAACAGTACAGAAGCCCCGTTCCCCTTTTAAACAGTACAGACTTCCCCTTTAAACAGTACAGACTGCCGCTTTAAACAGTACAGAGTGCCCCGTTAAACATTACCGACTGCCCCTTTACACATTACCGACTGCCCCTTTAAACATTACAGACTGTCCCTTTAAACATTACCAACTGCTCCTTTAAACATTATAGACTGCCTTTTTAAACATTACAGACTTCCCCTTTAAACAGTACAGACTGCCCCTTTAAACAGTACAGACTGCCCCATTAAACAATACAGACTGACCCTTCAAACATTTACTGATTTGGGAGACGACCCGATCCAAAAAGACTTCCATTTATCTCTTACACAGCTAAGCAATTAGAAGTTAAGGGCCTTGCGCAGGGGCCCAGCAGTGGTAACTTCATGGTGCTGGGAATTGAACCCCGGTCTTCCAATTAGCAGTCCAACACCTTAACCACTGCGCTACCACTACAGACTCCACCTTTAAACATTACAGACTTTTGGAGTAAGTGTGAAAGCAGAAAGCAGAAGTGTCTTTTTCTTGGAATGAGAAGCAGCAGTTGTGCAATGAAAGGCGCTGACCGAGCGTTTTCTCATGCGACTAACTTCAGAGCAATGATCTTTATACAGTCTAAACTTTATCAGTGTGTTACTGTGTGTTTGTAAGAAGAAGAAAAGACAGAGGGAGAGAGAAAATGTGTGTGGAAATCACACCATCACCCAGATCCTGATTTTTGCAGTCTCTCGGGTCAAACTTCAGCTACAGACTCTGTTTAGTGTGGACAGTAAAGAAACGATGGTGTGTCAGACTTCTCGTTCTTCTCTGAAGGGAATTATGGGACATTAATCCTGCTCTTAGCTGTGACATCGCTCTGGAGTCCTGCTGAAATTAGCTGTTAGACAGAGGAATGCAGAGAAACACACATTAGGGGGTACAGAGGAAGTAAAAATAGCCTCGGTTTAGTGTGTATATTTAGCGGCGCTTGGCAGGGGCCCAGGATTTGATCTTGGGAAACTTGCTTGTAGAGCAGCTAAAAGTCACGTTGTGTTGCATACATTGTGTTGACGTGTGTGTTGATGTGTGTGTGTGTGTGTGTGTGTGTGTGTAGGAGCTACTGAACCGCACCTTGTTGGAGACTCAGAAGCTGGACTTGATGGATGAGGTCTCGTATCTGAAGCTGAAGCTGGTCAGTATGGAGGAGGATCACAACCACACGGATAAAGACGACAAGCAGCACAAAGCCGAGGTATTGTCAGACCTGTCGTTCACTCCATCACTCCATCTCTATCACTCTACCAACTCTATCCTTCTCTTTACTTCCTGTACTCTTTGTATTAGATCATTTTATCATTCTAGGTTTTTTTTGCCACCCATTATTTGGCTTTTTTAATCTATTAGTCTATTAGTCTAAATATAGTCTCTCTCTCTTTCTTTCTCTCGCTCTCTCTCTCTGGCTCTCTGTCTCTTTCTCTCCCTCTGTCTCTCTTGCTCTCACACGCGCTCTGTTTCGCTCGCTCTGTTTTGCTCGCTCTGTCTCTCCTGTGCTTTCACTTTCTTTTGGTATTGCTGTTCCTGTGTCTCTCTCTATCTTTTGTATCTCTCTTTGCGTCTCTCCCTCTCTCTATTTCTCTCTTCCCTCTCTTTCTCTCTCCCGTCTCTGTCTCTTGTTCTGTCTTTCTCTCTCTCTCTCTCTCTCTCTCTCTCTCTCTCTCCTCTCTCTCTCTCTCTCTCTCTCTCTGTTTATGTCTCTCTCTCTTTCTCTCTCTTCTGTTTATTATTTTACACTGACCTGTTTATGTGTTTACCGAGAGACTTTCGGTTTGTAGATCAGATAGAAAATATAAAGAAGTCACGTCATCCGAACGTCAATTACATGCGCTAACTGAGGAATGTAAGCTAGCATTCAGTCACTAATTGAAAAGTGACCTGTTTAAAGTGACGGCTTTGACCTCAAAGTGTTGGGATTCCAGAAGTCCACCCTCCGTATTTGTCCTGCTGAAATGAGCTTCCTGACAGACAGATAAACAGAGTGTCCCATTAAACCTTCCAACAGACTCCTGTCCCAGACTTGAGTGTCCCCGTAAACCAGTGTCTGAGAGCGCTAAAGACCAGCTACTAAATCACATGCTAAGGGTTACAGCTGAATAAACTTGTAGTAATTTTCATGGGCTCCAGTAACAGGTTTGCTTAATCTGATATCTGCTGATGTAACAGGAAGTTTTCCAGTGGTCACTTCACAACCGCATAACCAAATTATGTTAAATGATCTACAGAGTCAACAGATGTTGTCATAACACATTTCTAGACATGCTTTAAATGATAAATCAGAATCGATACTTCTCACTTACTTCACTTCGTAATTTAGCGTGCAGTAGGAACTCGTTTTTTGGTAGCTTAAAACGAATTTAGCTAGCCCACATTATTTAAAAAATATATTATTTTTAATGCAGAATATTCTAAAGCAGACAAGACACAAATAACAATTGTGTAAAATAATCAAATTACAATCAACAATACAAAATATGGTTGTAAATTCCAGATGTTTTTGAATTTTCTCCATTGCACATTGTCAGAACTGAAGTGGGCTGAGCAGCATGTGTGTATCTATGACGCGTTTAAACTTGCTGCCTGAAATTTCACTCCAAATAGTAACGGTTGACAGGAAGATGGAGGAGGAATTGGTGCTCAACAAATCTAAACAAATATCTTGTAAAATTAGTGCCGCCTCTTTCTATACACAGTATGTGCAAACAATACCCCAGTAATTACAATACCCCACATATCCTCCCTATGGAAGGCGGAGAACACATATTGGTAGCCTGACTGTGAGACCCAAAAGCTGGCTAGCTTTTGGCCTGCAATTCTGAAATCAGTAAGTTTACATGCGACCAACTAATCCATCAGTAATTGACTTAATTCTGTAGCTTAATTGGCTTAAAAAACCTTTATGTAAGCAACTAAACTGATCTGATTAAGATTGAAAAAGGTGGTACCGATCTGAAATAATCTGGTAATTAAGAAATATTGAACATTTTAAAATAAAATAATACCATTTTATATATTAATATAAATCATGAAAAGTGGAAATGCCGAAACATTTTAAATAGAATAGAATAAATTAGAATAAATCACAATCTTCAAAAACAGAAGCATGAGATGTCGAAATTAAGAAATAACTCAAATGTTTGTTGGTTACGTTTATTGGTCACATATACTGTACATTAATGTGCAGTGAAAATACCTGATAACGAGGTTGGGTCAGAGCACAGGTTGAGTCAGAGCATGGTTCTGGCCCAACAGTGGCAGTGGAGGAGCAATCCAGAGCATTAACTGTTTAAGCTACCACTGCCCTCAGGAACCTTTTTACCACAACATTATTTAGGGATTAGCCAATTTCCAATTTTCCACAGGTCTCACCTCTACTTCAGTCTATAAACAAGTCTAAAACTAAATCATGTTGAAATGTCCGCCATTTCCCTTTTTTCTATTTCTCTTTTGATTAGTTAAGATATTTATGTTTATAGTATAAAAGGCTAACAAAAAAATAAACCATGTCCAGGCTAATCGTCTTCTCTCGGACTAATTGCTAAACTATTACTGTACTTTCTGATGTAAACGCGAGTTGGCGCCGGGGTAAGTAAAACCTTCTTGCATCTGTTGCATCAACAAACACTTTGTCTGCGCAGGACAGCTGCAGACACTTGCTAAAGCACCGCAGAATGATGGAAATCTTCCTGAAACATGCCACAGACACACACTTTCCCCGCACACGGCTGAGTGTGGTGGCTAATTTTAGGCGTGGAACGTGGGCCTTATCAACAGCTTCAACAGCAACCGCTTTTATCGTATGAAACCCTTCCCTTCTGGGAATCCATACATATCGCCTGTCCACAAATCATACCGACTTCACAGTAAAGAAAGTGAACCAAACGATAAAAACAGTACCAAGATTTTATTTTGTTGATTACAGAAACACTGTGTATTTTGTTTCTAAAGAATCTTTAATATTTTTTGTTCTATTCCTTTTTTGGGATTTTATATTTTTTTTTTCTTTCCATACACTGTGTGACTTTTTCTTCCATTTGGCTTGTTTTTGTCTGTCAGTGTGTGGTTAATGTGATCAGCGAGCTCCAGGCGCAGATGCGCAAATTCCAGCAGGAGATCACCACACGCATTCAAGAACGGCAGGCTCTCGAGGGCCAACCGGAGAGCCTGGCTCTCAACAGCTACGATACGATTTACTCCCTCGATCACAGCCCATCCTTATCAGATGCCGAGGACTCGGGACACAGGCGTAGATGTAGAGGAGACAACGTAGGCGGCTTCTTTGTTGTGCCATGCAGCTTGGTGCACTTCACCCTCCTTACCATTATAGGCGCATTTCCATTTCCACTCTAACATTAACAAGCCCTTTTCCTCCTCACAGCATAAATGCCACAGATGGGGAAGTCTTACAGTTACTGGTTTCTTCTCCTAGAGAAGAGGGACTGGGTTTAAGGAATTTGTTTCTGCATGATTAGACCCCTCACTAACCCAGGGGGGTGTTGAGGTTTTTTTCTCTGTAGTGGCTTTTTGTTGATGGTTAACGCTTCTCCGCTGTTTTATATATATATTCATATATATATATATATATATATATATAGATATATATATATATATATATATATATATATATATATATAGGTATATATATATATATGTATATATATATATATATATATATATATATATATATATTATATATGTAGTGTATATATATATGTATGTATATATATATATATATATATATATATATATATATATATATATATATATATATATATATAGTATATATATATATATATATATATATATATATATATATATATATATATATATATATATATAAAAGGATAACTAACTTAAATGTCATACAATCGTGTATCATGCCATGTGTTGGAGTGTCAGAAAGGGTTTGTCAGAAACCCATTAGTGGCATCTTGGTGGTATGAGGAATTGAACCTATAATCTTCCGGTCAGCAGGCTAACACCGTATCCACTGATGGCAATGTAATAGTACATACAAATTGTATAGTATTTATAGCGGAGGAGCCTAAACCATAACTACACCTGTGGGCTAGTGACTGCCTAATCCATGTAAAATGTTCACCTTGTTTCAGGATTTTCATTAACAGCATGGTGTGTGGCGTGGGCTCGGGTACAGAGGGCTTTCTGGAAATATCCGTCCCACCCTTTGGATTTGGGTTTATTGTATTTTAATACAATAACTATTAATACATTTGTATTAATGTTTTCATTACTATTTCAGCAGGTGAAATGTTTTAGTAGCCTTTAAGGTGGTGGCGCTACCATGATAATGATGAACACACTGATCCGAATCATGATGCGAGACATAATTTTAACACTGATTAATTTTCTCAGACATGTGGATTCTCATGTGCAGGATTAAGTCCTGACTGCATGTTTATATGTGTTTGTGTGTGTATTAGCAGACATTGGAGCATGAGCTACATGTTTTAAAAGCCAAAGTGGACGATTTGGAGAACGAGAAGTCTCAGTACGAAAGAAAGCTGAAAGCCACAAAGGTAATGTGAACGTTTAAGGGAGGCAAAATCGCATATTACTTAAGTAGGCACAACATTTAAATTAGTATGTACTTTCCAATCTTTAAAAAACGTATGTTCTGTATAGTATGTATCACATCCGCCATGTTGATGTTGTCACATGATCAGGGGCGCCGTGTGCAATGATAGAATATGGGTTTGATCCACTACCACACCCATTCTTCACTGTTTATACTAATAAAACAGATCTCTGGGCCCCCCAATCATCCTAATCCCCCCCAGTGGCGCTCCTGCATATGATATATGACGTCACGGCAGTGTGAATTTAAAGTTATATTGAATTAAATGAGTGCATTTAACTACAAAGAACAATATTACCGTTTAGCTACATAAAGTCAATTTTCGCCACTAGCACATATAATGAGTCGTCTCTCCCACGGGCTCATGGGATAGTAAAGTGTGCATCATATGAATACCTCGAAATCTATGTGGAAGTACTGGGTCATCTAAGTACTTTTTTTGCATGCTTTATTCCGCATACTAAGCATTGGGACATACTTCTTGCCTAGTTATATACTCAGTTTCACATACTATATAGTACAAAAGTCCTATTTGTGCTCTCAGTTTTACTCTTTTTTTTTTTTTATGCAACTAAGCAGTTGAGTGTTAAGGGCCCTGCTCAGGGGCCCAGCAGTGGTAGCTTGGTGTTGTTGGGAATCAAACCCACAATCTTGCAATCAACATCTTAACCACTAAGTTCTGACTTCTTTTCATCTACCTTGCTTCTGTATGTTTTTTTAAATGGGCAAACGAGAGTGCCTAAAATGGAAGAGGAAATTAGCTACAGCTTAGCCATTTTTTTTGTTAAATAGCATTTAAAAATATTTTTTTACAGACTTGAGCTCCAATCAAGACAAAAAGAAACATTACATTTTTCAAGAAAACATGATAGCATTATCACTTATACTAAACATATATGTTTCTATTGGTTAAGTCAAGCAATGTAGCGTGTGTGTGGGGGGGAAAGAAATAGCGCAGTATTTAAGGTGTTGAGCCACTGATTAAAAGGTTGTGGGTTCTATATTACCAGCACCACCAAGCTGCCACTGCTGGGCCCCTGAGCAAGACCTTTAACCTTAGCTGCTCAGTTGGATAAATTTTGAGATAAATATAAGTTTTCTTGGATAAGGACATCTGCCAAATGTAGTGTGTGTAACGACAAGACTGAGAAGTTTGCTATTTTAACAAAAATGTATCTACTCCCTTTAGATTTTTCTCTCTTTTACATTCTCTTCTTCATTTTCTCTTCCTCTCTACAGTATATCACATCTTCCCCTCTCCCCTTGCTTTGGCTGTCTCTTACTCCTACTATCTTCTTTCTCTCTTTCTCTTTCTGTCTTCCTCTCTCTCTTTGTCTAGCTTTCTATCTCCTACTCTCTCCATGTGTGTTACCAGTCGCTCATGACCAAACTCTCGAGCCTGAAGCTCACAGTCGAGCACACTCAGGTTGAGAAGCAGCGCTGGGAGGAGCGTTGCCGGGCCGCTCAGGTGCTTCCTCATCTACCTCATCCTCTGATTTTTGTCAAGAGATAGAACATGAAGGACAGGACCTTAAAGATTCCCATGACAGCAAAGCCGGAGATCAGATTTGAAATGAAACACTTAATTAATTAATTAATTAATTAATTCCAGTCGCAGATTTTGACACTGTCAGATTCGATACACTGTAAGATTGTGGACACCTTACTATCTTACTATATGTGAACGAACATATTGAAACACCTGGCCATTTTTATGTATATATATATATATATTGCTTTTATACAAATGACCAGTTGGGGGTGAAAGGCCTTGCTTAGGGGCCCAGCAGTGGCAACTTGGTGGTGGTGGGATCGAACTTAAATATTTCAATTAGCATTCCAACATTGTAACCACCATTTTTCCACTGGACTGTGTTATGTGACTGTGGGGATTTGCGTTCATTCAGGTACAAAATTGTTGATCAGACACTAATGTTGAGGTAAGGTGGTCAGGGGTGCAGTCGGTTCATCCCAAAGGTGTTCCGTGAAAGGGGTTGAGTCAGAATCAAAACTCTGTACAGGACTTTAAAGTTGGAGGACAGGGACTTTGTGCAAAGGGACATTGTCATGCTGGAACAGTGTTTGGGTCTCTTAGTTCCAGTAAAGGAGGGATGTAACGCTATGACATGAATACGTTCTAGAAATATTTCTGTAGGTGTGCTGATCAGGTGTCCACAACTTCAAAAGATTCTGATTTTGTTCTAGTTGCCGTTAGTGACAGAAGGTCCTTTCCTACAGTTCTAAATGTCCTTCGTTTTGCAACTTTGTGCTCTTCCTGCATTGTATCTCCGTGTGCTGTTTACACCCCAGAGCTTGTGTGTATTGTAAGGTGATGTCCAAGTCTCTTTTGTTTCGGTCCTGTGTTTGTCAGCTGTGTGAAAGAGGCCAGAGAGGTAAGAATGAGTGAAGATGAGTTAGGGTTTTAATCGTAGTCAGTTTCCAAAAATAGACTACTGATTATTCAGGAATGTGTGTGTGTGTGTTAGAAAAGGGAGGTACAGTAAAGCAGCCATGCTCTTGATGTTGACATGCTGCAGTGCATAATTACCTTGTTGTTTTTCTGAGCAGGATCTAATGATAGGTGCTCTTTGAGAGCTCCACAGGAGGTCTGTCTCACTGCAGGACAGAGGAGTAGAATAGAAACATAAAACAAGCTAGATCTTTCATTTTAGTTATAAATGTCAGGTTATTTACAATATGGACAAATGTATTGGGAAAACCAACAACATCTTAGTCCAGATTTATTCTCACTCTTCCTCCTATGAAAAATCCAAACTTTTGGTAAGACATTCTGCCAGATTGTGTCATGTGACTGTAGGGATTTAATCATTTAGTCACAATAGTATTAGTCAGATCAGACACTAATGTTGAGGTGAGGAGGTCTGGGGTGCAGTCAGGGTTCCAGTTTTGATTCCAAAATCAGGACTCTGTGCAGGACATCACAGTTTTTTTCCACCTCAATCAGAACACAGCATGCCTTCATAGAGATCAGGGGTTTGTGTTTAAGTGTTGTAACTCCAGTGAAAGAATATCTTAATGCTATAGCTTATAAAGCTGCGTTTACACTATGCGATTTGTAAGTCATTTAGTGATGTTGCTTGTCAGACTGTACAAACATGATCCCCGTGTCACACTGTAGGATCTGAGTTGTCATGATGTCAGACTGCACGACAGTCAACACGCATCAAAAACTGACGCACACAAGACGACTCATTCAGAGTTTTACATCATGTGACATGTTGGGTAACACGTTCTCTCGCTAAGTGGTGGCTAGCAGCAAACAAAGACAATGTGTACCAATCTGTAATTTTGCCTCAGTAAGTTTCTCTACTTGCTGTTCTGTCCACCAGACTCGTTCAACACTTTCTAGAAGTGGTCTAAAGTTGTCTTGCTAATTGCGTCATCAGGTTCGGCACCCCTGTTGGTTCTCGGGTTTGATGGTGATCGTAGGAAACTGTCTGAAACCTTTTTGCGCTGACAGAATTTCATTAGAGAGAAAAACTGATCGCATCGACTGTGAGTGGACATGTCAAATTAGCAATCAAAGACAACAGATTTCAGTGTAGGATTAAATTATTTTTAGGATTTCAAAATTTGTCCTCGAACGGACAAATCATGGCTAAAAATCACACACTGTAAACCCGGCTTAACTTAACAAAATGGTCCCATAAACCCCTGATGTCCCCATTTATTTCATGGTGTATTGACCTGTGTGTGGTGCAAAAGGCTTCAGGTCTTCTGTCTATCCAACATGTTTTCACTCTTTATGTCCCATGCTTCTCCTAGACATGTCAGACATGTCCAGTTTTGACGTTTTTTGTGTTTAAAACCCGACATCGTCCCTAATACGAGATTAAGGTTCCTGGTTGGATATTACAGATCACTCACAACGTTCTAATAACGATTTGCTTTTTGCAGACAGAGATCGCTGACCTGCAGCAGCTTGTGGCCTCCAAAGATGCAGAGATCGAGAGCTTACAGAATCAACTCCTGTCCACAGGAAACAGCAACGGGGACAGCATGGAAAGAGGTAAGCGTGTTGAGTGTAAATAGTATACACTATGTATACTAAATGTATAAATGTATTTATCAAATAAAAAAAACTTAAAATACTTTAATGACATGTTATACATCACATGCTGTACTAAACAAATGTATACAACATGTGTGTGATATAGTTAATGTGTGAAAAATTTCCCTCACCTTCAGGACCAGAAAAAGTGTGTGTGTGTGTGTGTGTGTGTGTGTGTGCAGTAAAATATATTTAGGTGTGTGTGCATGAATAAAAAGTAGAAAAAATTCATAGGTTTTTTTTTTTTCAAATTGACGGTTATAGAAATCTGTCTTGTTATTGTTAAATATTAAAAAGTTGTGATTTACTGAAATAATGTTAAACCCTGTTCTATAGTAAGAATGTTCTATTGCGGTTCTACAGGTTCACCTTTTCAGAATATTTTACATTCAATTGTTCACTAATGTTTATTTTGGATCATCAATAATCGATACAGTCTAAATTCACTAATGTTGTTTTTGGACTATTTTAATATCATTTGTCTAATTTCATGTTGTGATTTAATGTTAATCCAGGAAACGTCAGTATCAGTAAGTTATTCCAGAATCAATGAATTTTTAGTCTCAGACAATAAGATATTTTTCAGCATTTACTCAGTTCAAGTTTTTCAGTTTGTATGTGGACAAAATAGGGAAAGATTCAGAAATAGATTGAGGCGGTTTGGTTGACACACAATGATAATTAATTGAAATGTTGATTCAGGATCACATCCTACTTGTTGGTCCCCTAAACAATGCCTCCACTCATACTTATTTCTTTTTTTTCGCATTTTTGTGTGCATGTTTTGTATGTGATATTTAACAATACTTTTTTTTTAAAATAAAAAAGGGTCTGTAATTATTGGTGGTCCTGATTGTTGTACGATTCGAAATGTAGATACAGAAACCTCAACTCTTAGAGAATAACTAGTGTGTCTCTCTTCTTGTGGCGTCTCTCTCTCTCTCTCTCTCTCTCTCTCTCTCGTCTTGTTCCTCTGCTCGGTGCTGTAGAGGAGGTGTACAAGAGGAAATTAAAGAACAAACGTAAGCAAATGTTTGACTGAATGTCTGCTCGTTGCACCTGATTCACACCAGCATGCAGCCTGCGACTGTGTGTGTCTGTCTGTGTGGGAAGTCTGATTCATCTGATTTATCAAACACACACACACACTTGTTGTCTCTATTTCCGCTTTGTGTCTTTGTGTATTTTACTACATTTTATTTTTATTCAAAATTTTTAGAACTGTTTATTAATAATGTAAGTTAAAATTTTATTCGAAGTGATAACAGATTATAACTGTTTTTACTTAAAAGTAATTGAATATATAAAAGGTTTTAAATATAAACTTGTAAGTAGGATAGGGAGGGCAGGGCAGGAATAACAACAGATTTTTAGATGATGGAATCACATTGTAATTAAAGGGCAATCGAGAAAAGCAAACATGAGGTGTTGGGGAAGTGGTAGCGCAGTGGTCTAAAGTCAAACACGGGGTTAAACTGAGGAATCTGGACATAATCACTGAGGGGTTGCCAAATCTTATCCAAAAAGCGTTTAGTCAACGTACTTAATTTTGTTTTAAAAAAGACAGCACACCCTTTTTTTTACTTTATCTTTGCTGTAGAAGTTAAGGAGTCTTTTAATATGCTAGTTTCACGTGTTTGATGTGTGTATGTTCCAGATCTGGAGATGCAGAGGCTGAAAATTGGAATAGAGTCACTTTTAGCTGCAAATGATGAAAAGGTTAAACACCCCTATAGAATTATCTAATGTGTATACAGCATTTTGTATGTGTGTGTGTGTGAGTAGAAGTGTGTGTTTTTATGTAACATCTGAATTGGGTTGTGCACAGGATCGTCACATAGAGGATCTCACAGCGCTGCTCAGCCAGTACAGCAAATGCAAGGACATGATGTTGATTTCTCAAGGTAACACACTAGAATGTAAAGTACACAAATACACACACAAAACACCCTGTTCCTGTCAGCCATTTTTTAGGGGCGGAGCTTTATACACAAACTACACAGAAAAAAAACTCTGCTCCTGTGGTTGTATAGTGCAGTTTATACAGAATTGCATTTATATTTCCTCTCTCTCTCACACACACTTTCACACTCTTACTTTCTCCCTCTCTTTCTTGTCCGCACTTCCTCTCTCTCTTTCTCTCTCTATCTCTCTCTTTTTTTCTATCTTTGTCCCTCTCTCTCTCCTTCGCTATCTCTTTCTTTTTTCTATCTTCGCCCCCCCCCTCTCTTTGTATGCAGTGTGTGGTGATCGTTTGCTCTGTGGCAGCAGTGATGAGGATCTCAGCGGGTCTCTCAGTAGGAGGATGCGAGCTCTGCCCCATAAGGCTCACTCGGACATCGTAAGATCCAACCTGCAGGTTCGCCTTTACACTCATTCACAAACACACAGGACTGAGTTCAGTAGCAGAGCATTGGTAAGCGAAAAGGAGAGGAAAAGATGAAGTGAGGAGGAATGAAGAAAGAGGAAATAAAAGGTAAAAGGAAAGAAGAAAAAAAAAGAAAGCATGCAGAAGAGATGAAAGGAAGAAAGAAAGGAAGGAGAAAAGACAGAAAAAAGAAAGAAAACATAAAGAAAGTTCTAAACTAAAATGAGAAAAATAGAGGGAGAAAAAAAGTAAAAATAGAAAGAAATAAAAAAAAAGGTGAAGGTAAGAAAAAAGGAAGAAAAAGAGGGGATGAATGAAAAGGAAAATAAAAGAAAAGGAAATAGAAGCGAGGTATGAAGGAGAGAAGGAAAAGGAGAAAAAGAGGAAATAAAGATATCAAGGAAGGAGGGAAGGAAGAAAGGAATACAGAACAAGAAAACTCAGGGAAGGGAGGAAGAAAGAAACTTAATTTAAAATGATATTGAAATTTTCTGTGCAGATGTCATCATCTCGAGGGACACCGCAGCTCCTACTGCCATCCCCGGATGTAAAAACCGATCTTGATTCTAGGTCAGGAACACACACACACACACTCACACAGTGTCAGTATGTGTCTTAAGGGTTAAAACCTGATTTACCCCCTGACTTCCACTTCTACTCTTTTTCTCTTGTTTCCTTCGGTTTTGTCACTTTATCCTTCTTTTATTGTTCCTTCTGTGTGTCTGTACTGCAGCTGTCGCAGTCTGCAGTCCCCCGTGGACTGCCACAGCCTGCACAGCCAACAAAGGCAGGTATTTGTGTGTGTGTGTGTGTGTGTGTGTGTGTGTGTGTGTGTGTGTGTGTACATGCCTGTGTGAAAACTTCTCACTCCTGCTCCCTCAGTCAGTTTTTCTTTACATTGTCATTTCCTGCTTTTTTTCATACTTCAATAATAAAGTCGAAATTATGAAAATAACGTCAAATTACTTTGGTAGTAAAGTTGAAAAATTTAGATAAAGTCATAATACTTCGAGTAAAAAGTCTAAATTATGAGAATAAAATTAAAATTACAGAGTTGAAATGCCTCAAAAATAACTTTTTTAAAAACCAAAATTACGATATTAAAGCAGAAATACTTCAAGAATAAAGTTGAAATTACCAGAATAAAATCGAAATACTTAGGAATAAAGTTGGAATTACGTGAATTAATTCGGAATACTTACGACAAAAGTAGATATAACTAATAGTCAGAGTACTTTAAGAATAAAGTTGGAATACTTCAAGAAAAGTCAACATAACAAGAATAATGTTGAAATTACGAGAATAAAGTCAAAGCAGTACAAAAATCAAGTCAACATAAAAAGAATAAAGTTAAAATGCTTGAAGAATAAAGTTAAAATTCGTTGAGAATAAAGTTGCAATAACAAAAATAAAGTCGAAATACTTTAGAATAAATTTGAAATTACAAAAATAAAGTTGAAGCAGTATAAGATTAAAGTCTTAATATTTTGTTTAAATGAAGTGGTAGCTATATGTAAATGGGTGAATGCTGATTGGCTGCTGTATGTGTTGCGGTGTATCCCTTATTCTCAGCAGATGAGAGAGAGAGAGACATGTTCAACACTCATATTAACACACTAACTGATTACTAGTCTTTTTAACAGGATTATTTTGTTCAGTCTTACTTTAGGTTAGAATTGTCTTCTCTATATAAATCACACAAAACAAAAAGCGTGTTTACTCACAATAGCTACCCCTAAAAACAAAGAATTTTATCATTGTTAGATCCTAACCAAAAATAACATTTAACCAAATGCAACACATCACAACAAAAATACAACACAAAATGTTGGTTCGACGTTATTCTCGTTAATTTTAACATTATTCTCAAAGTATTTTCTACCTTTTTCTCAAAATCTTATATTTGTCCTAAACAAAGTCGAAAACCATATTTAATACTGCTTTCCTTTTTTTTTATAAATGTTGATTTTAAGAATGATCTCGTCCTCAGGTCAACGTTGAGGATGCTGTCCTCCAGTCTAGAGGAGTTACAAAGCGGATCCAAACACAGGGTTTGTAATACAGCTCTACAAATATGTTTTTTTAGATTTGATCCTGATACCGATACGAAAAACTGTGTCCAGAACCGTATACATCCTTACTATATATTATGTATAAAACAGTATGAGAGGCGAATAGTATGTCCGAATTCTTAGTATTCGAAAACATTACAGGCGAATAGAACCTAGAATACTTTCTACGTCTGCTTGGATTCTGAAGTGCTCATACCAAAAGTTACTTTACCATCCCAGAGAAGAGATGACTTCAAAATGGCAGAAGACAACAGCAAAAGCTTAAAGTAGTTTAAAATTCCTCTTAAACAATAGTTCCTCCATCTGATTAAATTGCAACATTATCAAAATTTTGCATTGTTGTGATGTCGTATGTCCCGTGATAATGGCGGATGTTGTGTGTGAGAATTTCGATCATACTACAAAGAATTTTAACGGCCAGGAAGAACGTACTAGCTCAGATGAGTCGTATGCGATTTGGGACACAGCAATGGTCTTGCTTCTCCTGTTCATTACTGTTGATGGTTCCAGGTTTGAATGTTGCCTTGCTATCTAACGTACTCTTTGTTCCATGTTTGTTTTTTTACTTTTGTTTGGTATTTGCATCAATGCAGACCTCATTTAACTTAATTACACTTAACAAGAGGTCCCCAAAAATTTACAAAGCACTGACATTGGAGACTCCTTCGAAAACTGCTTGACAATATGTCTCCTCACATCAAATACACACATTTTTAATCCATTTATGTGAAGCGCCATCGTACAGACTGTTACTATGGAAATAATAAAGTATTAGCATACAAGCTGCACTAGTTTTGAATCCTTTTACTTCTTTTAACTAATTAGGTTAATTATGGTACTAAAGAATATAAGGCTCATATATACAGTAAGATTCCAGCCAATCAAAAGCGAATATTTTCCATGGCCAGGGTAAAACACGGTATTATTTGCTTATTGTCTATTCAAATATTTTTTTTTAATTTGCTTATTAACATTATTAACTAATTGTGTGTGTGTGTTTGTGTTTCCTTTTTTTCCTTATTGTTCCTTTTTTGCTAACACAAGCATGTAAAGGGGCAAGCTGTAGAGCCTAGTTCGGAGGTACTACTCTTAACCCTCTAACACACACACTTTCAGCTAACCAAAATAACTAAATTACCCTTTAAAACTGTATTTAACACAGCAGATCATTAATAATAGTTTGTAGAAAGAGAGGTTTGTCAAATATGTTAATCCGACTCCTGTACTCTAAACAGAACCGCCATTTGTCGGACAGCAGTAAGTACCAGACCCTTCCAGGGAAGTTGTCCAGACCGGTGCAGAACGGAGAACAGGATCGGCACTCATCTCCGCTTCAGCTGTCGCCGGACGAGAGTGAAGAGAGCGAGATCAACCTGAGTAAGTGAATGTCTAAACACCTGGGCTGCATCCATAATCGCATACTACTCAAATAGGTACTACAATTAAGTTAGTACGTACTTCCTGACCAATAAAAAATTATGTTCTTTATAGTATGGTTCCGGGTAGTATGAATGAAATTTGGACGTATTACTTCCACCATGTTGATATTTTCACATGACAAACGGCATCACAGCAGCATGAATTTACAATGAAATAATGTGGGAACTTTTCGCGTGCTGCGTTTTTTTGCATACTAAGCATGCGGACATACTACTCGCCTTGCATACTCGGTTTTGCATAGTATATAGTCCCATAGCCTTTGTCTTCATTTAAAATTGAATACTTTTATACTATATAGTATGCGAGGCAATTAGTTTGTCCGAAAGTAAAAGTAAAAAACTACTTTTGCCCAGATTTTCATAAAACGATGGAAAGCGGCAACACAGCACATTTTGATGGCTTAACAAAACGCTGTTCCTGGTGGTTAAATTGCACTTGTTTAACATTATCTGAGTAAACATTATTCAATGTCATGTGACAATAAAGTTTATCAGTTTAAAAATTCTTTTGAATTTGGGTCAACAAGGATTGGAATTGGGGTTTGTAGTAGCCTCCTATGTAGTATGCGACTTTAGAAGCAGCCCTGCTCATCCTGCTTAACAAACCTGAGGAAGATTCTGGAATGAAGCTGAACACTGCCTGGCTAGTGCACCAAATTTCATATTAGTTTTTAATATTTAATACTATTGCGATTCTATAAAGAAATTTGAATTATTATTTTTTTTTAATCAAAACAATCAATCAGCCAAGATTCCTTTTAAATATGTTTTATAAAATGTCTATAAAAGGCCACTATTTACAAATGTTAATGTAGGAATCTGCAGTATGATGGTAAGGGGAACTAATAGTTAGTGCTTTTTACGTAACCAGATAATCAGACATCAATATCCTCTGAAGGAAAAGAATTGTCATCAATACAAACTTTTTTATTTTGTGTGATTTCCTGTTTAAAGGAAAGGTTACAAACATTTTACAATAAAAACATTTTTAATGTTTTTTATTTTTTAATTTTACAGCACCATTTTACAATTTTACAGCACCATTTTAGTTCAAAATATCAGTCCTTTTTATTAAACGTGATCGTTTGTATGGCGACTATATCAGATGCAGTGTAGGAACTAGTTCCTGGCATCTCAGACAATAGGATGACTTGTCACCAGAAAGCCCAGGCTGTCCTCCAAAGCTACAAAAATTTTGAACACATTTATGAAAACAAAAAGTGTGAATTCCCAGACCAATAGAAAATAGATGGACAGGACTTCCAGAATTAAAAAGAAATAATATCTGAATATATTGTTTTTATTAATCCAGTCTTAGATTTTTAAATTAATCCAGGTTTAGATTTTTTTTGTTGCTTAATATATTTGGGAGGAAACATAACAATAAACCCAGAAACCCAGTTAACATAACCGAAAACCCAGAATTTCACATTTTTGATGATACACAATGCATATAAGAAGGTGTGTATAAAAAAAGAAAAAAAGAAAATGTAGCTGCTAAACACGTTAATAATTACTTTTAAAATAGAATTTAATTATTTGCTAAATTTCTTTTTTTACAATATGAACTGACAAACTTTCAGCTTGGCACACTTTCTTGTTCTAACTGACCAGCTCTAATCTCCACCCAGCTTCTCTTCTCTAACTCTTTCTAACGCTGTGGTGTTTCTGCATGGGCTGCTCTTCCTCTTTAATCCCTCGCTTTGGCACTGGGGATGTCTCTGCTTTCATCTCCTTGATCTGGTGTGAAGATCGCTGCAGGAGTTCCAGCGCCCCAGCGTTAGGTACCGTACTCTCAGTAGTTTCAGCATGACACTAACCAACAAGTAACAACACTCTGTAAAAGCAAGAAGTACAGACAATGTCAATTAACTAGGCATGGAGTAAATCTTTGGCTTGTGGGAGATGAGAGATGAAGGTTATCAATAACACTTTCTGGATTAAAGTATACTATAGAATAAAAAAACGCCTACATTGTGAACTCCTGCTTTTAGGCTTTTATGCTATTTGCTAGGAATTTTTTCATTTTTAAAAGGTTAATTTATTGCAATTAGACAAGTAGACTTTGTAATTTCTTAATTTAAAAATGCCCCGCCCCCTTTTTTGTTTTAAGTATTAATTATGATGCAATAACATAAATAACCCGAATTTCATACTAGTGTAATTTTTAGCACTTTTGTTGAGTATGAAGTTCTGGTACTGTGAAGTGTAAATGTTTCTACACCCTCAGAATAAACGGAAAATATACGAAAGGTTCTTCCTTGTCACATGACAAATATTGTAAAATAATGGATGTTAACATATAAAAAAATAAATTGTTAATAAATTAATTAATTTAGTTCTGTAGATTTTTAAGTTCTTGAATAACTTGAAGCATAATTTACCTATAACCTTTTTTAAATAGACAGACAGTTAGAAAGACAACAAAAACAAAATCATATATATATATATATAAGAATAGGAAATTAAGGATTCATCTGTAATCTTAAATCAGGAGAACTATTTTAACTATTACTTTCCGATGGCAGAAAACACTAAAACTTTTCTTGATCAACATAATTCTTACTGATCAGTTATTAATAATTGATTATGTCTATCCTGAATATAAACAAAATTTTTCCTGCCTAATAAACAAATTCAGGACTATTCTGAAAACTGAATTACTGATTATGTAAAATGTCATTTTTAGGCAGCTATGGTTCAAAAACTGTGATTTTTGAAAACTGGAAGCTCAAGCTTTTCACAGCTGGCGGGTAAATTTCAGATCGTTGAGATAAGCAGTATAAAACCCCAGAGCGGATCACAGTTTGGTGTCTTTCCTGATTGAATGTAAATTATTTAGCTCACCTTTTTTCTAAGATGTCAAATAGGAAAAACTGCTGGCATATTAAGGACTTCCAAATAGACGCAGGATTAATATGGGTTCCTTTTGTTTTGTCAGCAAAGTCGGAGAAGCTGGACGAGACCACGCTGTCGGATGTGTCGCCCTTCTCATCGGGCATGGACTCTGGCCAGCAGTCGCCTGTTTCTCCTGAGAATAGAAAGAACCAGAAAGGAATCCGGAAGCTTTGGGGAAAGTATGTCACAGTCTGAGATATATATATATATATATATATATATATATATCCTGACTTGAGCTGTATGGGGGCAGTGGTGGCTCAAATGGTTAAGGTGCTGAGTTCCTAATCTGAAGACCAGAAACACCTGGGTTCAAGCCCCACCACAGGCAAGCCAACCACTGGTGGGTCCTTGAGCAAGACCCTTAACCCTTCCTGCTCCAGGGGTTGTAACATAACTGACCCTGTGCTCTGACCCCCAACATGGGATATGCAAAAAACACTGCATTTCACTGGCTCTGTTCATGTACCTTGCACAATGACAATAAAGTTGAATTATATTTTATATATATATTAAAAACTTTATTTCACAGTGCATTCACCATAGAAATTCTAGTTTAAGTAAAACTTTGTTTTGTGAATTTCACAGTGACCCTAGTAAATTAGAGCATGGTTTGTGGATAAATAACAGGGGATAATATGTAGAAAAATTCGTTGTGTTCGTTAGGATCAGGAGGACGCAGTCAGGTGGGCTGCCTGCAGATGCCGCAGACGATTTCAGGAGGGGTGGAGTCCGTGCTACAGCAGGTCCTCGGCTAGCAGGCATGGGCACCAGAGATTCAGGACGGTACGAGTTACATATTAAAGGCAGACATTCAGGATATTAGTACAATAATTGTTAAAACATAAAAAGTAAACATTGTAATTACTGGAATGGGTCATTATTTGGTTAAGGTTTTTTAACTATACCTTCAGTATTGGTCAAGTATTGGGTAGGTAAAGCTAAAACTTCCATAATCAATGACAAGTTTATTAATTGAAAATGACTTTGCCATCAGGTAGCATGACTAAAATACACAGTAGAGGACTGCGTTGGGTTTGGGCTTCCTTAGTATCTGTGGAAGCAAAACACACAGGTTGCGGGAGTGTGTGGGTGTGGGTTTAAGGAAACAGTCCTAATACACACTAATTACTCATTGTGTTTGTCTTTCAGAGACAACACTCCCTTTTCCAAGTGGTCATGTGACCAGGTGTGTGCATGGTTGGAGGATTATGGGCTGGGACAGTATGTCTCCATGGCCAGTCAATGGGTGAACAGTGGACAGACTCTCCTTTCGGCTTCCCCACATGATTTGGAAAAGGTACAAAAGAAAAAACAGATGAATGCACACAGACATAGACTAAACTTAATGACACAACAGCATTTACATTTCTGGTATTTGGCAGAAACCCTTATCCAAAGTGACTTACATTTATCTAAGTGGCAGTCTAATGTTTTAACCATTGAGCTAACATCTCCCTTCTCAACTACAGGTCTAATTAGAATTGGTCAATAATGTCTGGAGAAGTGGGTTAAATGTCTCTAAAATCTCAGAGGTTGGTCAATAGTGTGTATAGAAGTGGACAAAATTAACTAAGAGTGCATAGGATTAGTCAAATATTTGGAGAAATTGATAGGTCATTTCATATTTGGAGAAATGGATAGGTCATGGATTAGTCAAAAGTTATGCCTTGATTGGACAGAAGTGTGTGCAGGAAAGGACAGGATTGCCCAAAATTGTTGGCAGGACTTCGTTGAATTGACTGACTGTCTGTAGCAGTGGGTTGGATTGATCAAGAGCAAGTGATCATGAGTAAAATACATAAATGTTCAAAAGTGTCTATAAGAATAGACAGGATTGGTCAGAAATTTCTGCAGATTAAATAGGATTAATCGAGAGTGTCTGGATAAGTCAAAAGTGTCTAGGGGAATGGGCAGAATGGCACAAAAGTGTCTAGAAGAGTGGGTGTGATTTGTCAAGAGTGGTCAAATTAATGGACAGGATTGGTCAAGCGTGGCTGCAAGAATGGGTAAAAGTAATCAGGAGGGTCTGGTTGGATGGACAGTATTAGGAAAGTGTGTCTAGATGAGTGGGTAAGATTGGTCAAGAGTGTCTAGATGAATGGACAGTATTGGTCAAAAGTGTCTGCAAGAGTGGGTGGGATTAATTAAGAGTGGTCAAATAAATAGACAGAATTGTTCAAGAATGGCTAATGTATAGTAGTAATTTAGAGAGTATGGATGTCTGGACAGAATTTGTCAAGAATGTCTGCAGTAGTCAATAGGATTAAACAAGAATGTCTGGTTGAAAAGACAGGATCAATCAAGAGAGTCTAGAAGATCAAGTGTAATTGTTTAAGAGTGTCTATATGTATAGACAAAGTTGGTCAAAAGTATCTGCAAGAGTGTCTGGCTAGATGGACAAGTTTAGTCAAGAGTGTTTAGAGAAGTTGTAAGGATTGGTCAAAGTGTCTGGAAGGATGGACATGACTTTTATTTTTCTAACCCTTATGTGTTTTAATAAACATTATTAATTAATGTATTGGTTTATTAGGAACTGGGAATGAAACACCCGCTGCACAGAAAGAAAATGCAACTCGCCCTGCACTCGTTCACCATACGGCAGAATGAGAAATCTGCAGAACTCGACCACATCTGGGTCACAAGTGAGTATTCTTTAATGATGTTCTGTCTCAAATCATATGCTTATTATATTCTAAAACATACCTGACAATTTATGGATATTAACCAGTGCATTCACACTGAAATAGTTTAAACCTGATTCAAAATAAGTCCCCCAGTAATTACATTAATTTCTTTTAATTTTTTTATTTATATCGATGTTAAAATAAGAAATAAAGCAGAGAAATAAAATAAATAAAAATAAAGAGATAAGAATAAAGAAATAAAATGCAAATGCATATCATAAAATAAATCTGGGCAATATTGCAAAAAAGATAATCTTGATCATTTTTTACATATTTAACGATAATGATATATATTTCAATATAGAAATTGTAAATCCTTCCAGCTTTGATAGAGTAACCCAACAGTGACTGAAGCCACAAAAATCATTAATTACGTTTTAAAGTCGGGTTTATAAACAAAAGCACTTAACATTTGGCCTTAAAAATTAAGACACCTACTAAAATAGGTACAACACAATATTACCACCTGCTCTAAAAGCTGTCTGTTTGGTATAATGAATTGATACTTTTATTTTGAAAACTGCCTCTAAACGCCATGTTTGAAAGGACATGAAACAGGAGTCAAGTGCAGCTGCCATTTTTGTTTGTTTTGTGTAGCGATTACTTTGTGTTAGCCCAGACGTCATGACTTGCATTCTGAGCTCAGCTTTTGGTACATTTGTGGATGTTTATTGACAAATAAATGTGTCTGGACTTCATATTTCACTGAAATTGTTGGCATTTTAGATGAGTTTTTTTTAAGTTTTGTGAATGTTTTGTGAATTGTTTACCGCAATTCAATATATTGTCAATTATCAGCCCAGTCCTGCTATAAATTAGTACAGATTATCTCTAAAATAACAGATGTATCGAGAAAATCAAAAAATTGTTTAATTGGATTGTAACAGTAAATTGATCTATGTTTCCTCAAATTATCTACCACTTTAATTAATATTTTTTAACTGAGTACAAATTTGTGAATCTCTACAGTCAACTCTATAATGTTGATTTTATTTGGTTTATGTTTCCTTCAGGGTGGCTGGACGATATCGGTTTACCGCAGTATAAAGACCAGTTCCATGAAGGTCGTGTGGACGGGAGGATGCTGCAGTACCTCACTGTGGTAAATGCGTCATTATGAACTAGAGCCTTTATGAGCCTGCTTGTGTTTTAACTTGACACACGGCATCATACTAATGAAGCTTTTTTTTCCCTAGAACGACCTGCTGATTCTTAAAGTTAGCAGCCAGCTGCATCACTTCAGTATTAAATGTGCCATCCATGTACTGTATGTGAATAAGTTCAACCCAAACTGCTTAAGGAGGAGACCAGGAGACGAGGTGAGGCAAAGCAAAACTATTTCAATTTGGGGAAAAGGCATTTATAAATACTATAATATAATTAAAACCAGTGTATTTAATTATTTTCTTTTTCACAGGCAAACATGCTGTCAACCCCCTCTGAGGTGGTGCAGTGGTCCAACCACCGTGTGATGGAGTGGCTCCGCTCGGTGGATCTAGCTGAATACGCTCCCAACCTCAGGGGCAGCGGCGTGCACGGTGGTCTCATCGTAAGTTTCACACACAAGCTCTGTCCGCAATCAGCTCTCAAATGGGGCATTTTTGGGGCATTTTTTGTCTTTATTGATAGGAAAGAGGGATGAAATGGGGGAGATAGAGAAAAGGGTGGGACCAGAAAGGAACTGAGCTGGAATTGAACCTGGGTTTTCAGAGCGCAGCTGGGCATGTGAGTTGGGGTGCTGGTGCCTTAACCCACTACAACATGGCGCTGGCACCCTTTACTATCCCATGAGCCTGCAGGAGAAATGCCTTGCTGTGTGCTCAAATAGCGGAAAGCAGCGATGCAGCACTTTCAAGTAGCTTTAAGTACTTATTTCTTGTGGTTAAATTGCAATTGTTTATGTGTGCCGCTGTGACAACGTGACGAGATCAACAAGGCGGCTGTAGTTGATCTGGATTTCATTCATACAACCTGTAACCATACTATAAATAATTTACTCATCAACGGTCAGAAAGTATGTACTCACTCAAATGTAGTGCCTATTCAAGTAGTATGTGATTTTGGGCAAACATACACACTTGCAGTACACACTTTTTGTTCCGAGTAAAGACCAAAATATAGCAGCAAACGTGCTTATAGCCTGCCAAGCTTATAGTCAGCTTATGTCTCTCAAGTTCTTACACAGAAATGTGTGCATGCATGAGTTAATCTTTTTTTTTCCATACACGTCTAGATACTTGAGCCACGATTTAACTCAGACACACTGGCGATGCTGCTAAATATCCCACCCCAGAAGACCCTGTTGAGGAGACACCTCAACACCAACTTCAACACTCTATTGGGAGCTCAGGCTCACCTGGAGAAACAGGAATATATGGAGTCTCCGGGCTACACCCCGCTCTCCACTACAGCTAAAGTTCGGGTACTGCTACTGTCTGTCTGTAGTTCACTGATCATCAATCCAGAATCTGGGTGGTTGTACAATGGTGGCTGGGGTGCATCATTTTATAGGAATCCTCTCTATTCCAGTTTACCTTAACTTACCATCAACTCCCGGCGTTAAGATGCAATAAAAATAGAATTCAAAATTTTAATTAAAGAATAAAAGAGATAAACATGCTGTCATTGGAACTGGGTTCTTTCATCACCAGAACAAAATCTGTTTAAATGTATTCGATTAAAATAGTTACAATGTGTTGTGCTACATTTACATTTACACATACAGTGCTGTTGCTCTTAATAATACCTACTCTTTTCTTGACAGCCAAAGAAAATTGGTTTCTCCAATTTCAGTCAGCTCCGTAAGAAACGCCCTGATGACCCTAGTGACTACATCTGCCCCCGGGAGTCACCGAAGGTTCTGGCGCTGCTTGCCGATTCCAAGCGGCCAAACTCCGGCATACAGGAGCGGGACCCTGAGAGGAGGGAACAGGTGGGGCCTGCGCTGGAATCGAGCTAAACTAACCACCCACTTCCCCATGAGCTCACCACCGACTACCTATCCATCCACTGATCACCTGGGCCAAACAGCACCCTCCTTCACCCCTCTCTTTCTCTTTCTTTCTCAGTGCCATCATCTAATCCCCATCATCCCCTACTCACCATCACGATGTTTGGATAAACTGACTGTAACCCTTTTATCATTTTTCATGTCACACCATCATCATCTGTTTTATAATCCAGTTTATCATTTGCGCTGTTTAAAAAAAACGAAACAGAATGAAAGAGCTTGTGCAATATTTGTACATGTATTTATAAATAGTAAAGAATTTAAGCAAGAATTAATTTCATGAATGATTTTTATACCATCTGCCATATTCAAGGTGATATTTTTTATGAAGACCGGATAATGTGCTTTATATTACAAAGCAACTTGTAAATATTTATAAATGTGTAAAAGAGATTAAAAAACTATGAAATACATTTATTAAAACTTATCCATCACTTTAATAACACATCGCTGTGTTTTTTTCAATATAGAATACGTAATAATTAATTGAACTAAACAGTATACTACAATTTACATGTTGGTAAATTCAGTTCCTTAATAAAAATGAGAAGACACACACTGACTCGCATATTTAATATTCACAATCCCTACTTTTTTTTAAATAGATCTGGCAACCGCTAATCTTTCAATCAGAATATTTCATGTAAAAGAAGAAAAGGGTGGAAATGAACATACTATTTCTTCAAAAGTACAAATTAAAATGCTTTTTGTTTCCTTTTTTTAAAGTTTCCATTTTTACCTTTAGTTACAGCTTCACAAACTTTTAACATTTTGTAAAAAAATTCAGTGTCAGTGTTTAGGTGTTGTCTCAACAGCATTGTGAAAACTATCAAAACATATCCCTTTAAAAAAAATTATTTAAGTATTTAAACAATATATATATTAATATATAAATATATAACGCTAGGGTTACTTGGCTTAAACTGACAAATGGGGAATTAGTTCAAGTGGTTTAGAACGCTCGCTTAGCATGTGAGAGGTATCGGAATCAATGGCCACATTCTTCAGTGTAACACACCCCACACCTGAGGTTTGCTGTTCTTTGGGGAATGTGGTAGCACAGTGCTTAAGGTGTTGGACTTAGCATTACAAATTTACCACTGTTAGGGCCCCTGAGCAAGGCCCTTAACCCCTAATATCTCAGTTGTATTAAAAGAAAAGATAAATATAGGTCGCTCTGGATAAGGACATCTGCCAAATGCTGTAAATGTACATTTAAATCTACAGACAACTCGTAGTCTAGCTGGTCTATACTTTGCCTGGTGATTATTCTTAAGTTAGACTTAAGTTAGTTCTTAAAAGTTAGAACATTATTAGTACACTAATAGTATTTCTATAAGTTTATTGTCAAGTTGAATTTCATGATAAAAAACTGTTCTAGAAGTACAGAAACTCGTCTCTACAAGTTGACTTACAGAAAAGTTCTCAGTCTTCAAATGTTACTATTATAAATTAAAAGTGGACACTTTACTGCATATTAAAATAGTTTATTTACAATGCATATTAAAATAGTTTATTTACAAGTCCACCGCTGGTAAATTGATTTTAGTTACTCGCTATAGTAAGTCAACTTGGAATTTATACTTCAACTGCACTTAAGTTTACGCAGGGTTCCGCTAGAAAAAATGTTGGACTCTAGTGAAAGAATGTAAGGTTGGGTCTCCTACCAATTCCATTCCACACTGTTATTACTGATAAAAACAGATCTCTAGGGTCCCCAAAGTGCATGAGATTTTGGAATTGTCCCAACCCCCAATTCCGCAGTGCTTTTATAGTGTTCATTCTATTTTCTTCAATGACTTTCCATTGTATTAGCATTCAAATTTTATTTTATTATTCGGAGTTAGCCAGATTTTTAGATTTTAAAGGTGAAAACGTACTTAATAAGCACCATAATGAGTCATTTTTATAGTTTACTAAGGATTTTTACTTTATATTGTTTTAACAAACTATTAAAGTAAATAAATGTTTAGTTTAAGAGCTTGCACCAAAAGATCATTATCATTATATATTCACAATTTTTAAAACAAAAAGAAGGTAAATTAAAATGTAAAAACAACTAACATTACACAATCAAAGTAATAGCTAAATATGATTTACTGTAATATGAATATGATTTGAATATGATTTTCAAGTTTTTAAAGTAAAAACTTTATTTTTCGATTTCTTTTGTATTCATTTTCTATTTTTTGCTTCCGTTTAGTTAATTTATTAAGCGCTGTTTGCGCTCGAGTGTTAATTACTTGCATAATTGAAATGGGTTTAAAATGTTTTCTTTCGTTGTCGTTTGATTAATGGCTCAAACGTTTCAGATGCAGATTACCAAAGGAGCAGTGATGCAGATTGAAGCGTTATCAGAAGGCATTAACCACCTCACAGTGAGTGTTTCCTATCCGTTCACTGTCATTATGCCTCTGGAACTGGTTCATTAACACCCTAATAGAGTCACGTTCACCATTTTATTTATGTCTGTATGTTTACTAGACTCAACTTCCTCTAAAAAAAGAGAAATATATGATCACAGATTGGAATATGTTATGTAACAGCTCTCTTTTTATCAGCTCATATAAAGGCAACCATGTGAACATCTTTTTATAAAAAATAAGTCATGTTAAAATACGGTGTGCTTTAATTACTGCTTTGATGATTAAAAAATGTTAACAATGTTAAGGATTCTAAAATATATAATAAAGTAATTTTGGGGGGAAAAAAACATCAGGCAAAATACAGGCCAAAAAAATATAGAATGATTATATAGAAAATATAGAATGATTATATATAGAAAGACTATTGGATAAAAAAAAAACGATAGAAAGATAATAAACACATGAAGAAGAACACAGAGCAATAATATTTATGTGAGAATACTGTGTGTGTAGTGTGTGTTGGCTCTTCCTCTGGGTCTGGCTGTAATTTTTAATGATTAGAAACACAGGGGGGGGTAAAACATAAAGACATTTTCAGGGGAATTTTATAGCAAACATTGTAATTCATTAAAAATAATTCTTATAAAATCTACAAAGGATCAAGTTACTTTTAAAGTAAAAGTTTTTCAATAATCCTGCAGCTTCTACATCGTTTGACTATAAAACTGTATTCATGGTTTTTAACAGCATGCAACAGAAGAAGTTTTCTAGAAATTTCCATTTGCTGTTATTTAAGCAGACTTTGCTTTTTATGCCAGACTTTTTTATGACTTTTTTATGCCAGTATTGCTTTTCCAACATTAGCGATACACGAGTAAAGTGATTGTATGGGTCATGAGCAATTCCACTCGCATTCACCGAGCGGAATATTAAGGGTAGGGGATGAACACTGCCTGGTGGTGCGGTGTGACATGGTGTATATTTTTACCTTATATTTCGGCAATTTTTCTCTTTGAAATTTTAACTATAACCCCCTTAACTATAACTATAATATAATTCCATGTCCCCACACAAGTTTGGGAACCAATGCTTTTTACAACGATTAGAATTAGATATACAATACAATTTACAATATAATGAACTAATAATAACTGTTAGGACTCAGACAGGCTTGCTGGATGCAATGCCCTGCCAGGCCACCGTAGGGCAATGAAGAGACTTTCTGCGTCCATGTTGTAGAACATGTTCTCTGTGTTTGTTAATCTTGTCTGTGTTTTGTCATGTGAGTCTTCTTGTCTTGTCATTGGTTGATTGTTTTCCTCATTGTGTTCAGGTGTTTCTTGTTTAGTTGATTGTATGTATTGTATGTATAAGTTTGTGTATTTATACTTCTGTGTTTTAGCTTGTTTTGGTTTTGCTTTGTTGCTTGTCAGAGTCTGGGGCACTTGTTACAGTCGGTGTCTGTGTCTCGTTATGATTCCGATTGTCAGGTTGGGTCTGACCTGGTTTGTTAAATTAGTTTTGTTTTTTTTGTGCTTTCATTTTCTTTTATGTGTTTTGTTTTTTTTGGGGGGGGGGGTTTCCATTTTTTTATTTTACTAAAATAATGCGTTTGCATTCGACCTCATCTAAATATAAAATTCAAAAATATAATCTATATATAAAATTCATATTACTTTTTTTTTTACATTTTTGGTTGTTTTTACATGAGTAAATGAATGAATGAAATCTTTAATAGCAGCATTTTCTCTTTGCATATAATTTATAATGGGAAAAATATAAAAAAATAAAGTAAGATCTACTTTCTTTCACATACGAGAGTTTACAGATACCCACAACGTGTTTTGTTTTGCAAATAAGACATAAAAAGAAATAACTTTTAGGTCAGAAAAAAATTCAGTTTTATCTATATAAAGTATAAAATGTTAAAATTTGGCCACACTTACTGTGTAGTTAGAAAGAATTTATATGAAGTTATCTTTTAAAAATTAGATCAGAATCTTAGATCAGAAATAAGACACTGCAGATCCTAGAAAGGCATACTTTTTTTCAAAATGATATTTGTTTTGCACTCTAACGTCAGTCATTGCTTCACCTTTCGCTTGCAGCACTTACTCAGCCGAGACGTCCTTCTGAGAGGAATGAGACGCAGCCACACCGCCATGGTGTGATCAAACGCTGCCTGGCTAACTTCGCTACCTCCCTCACCAACATCAGACCCCTATCAGTCGGCACTAATAAACCCACCATCCTTCCCAACCCCTGATCCAGCCTTCACCTCACACCCCAGCCTAACAAACTGTATCACCCTCTCTGAGGAAGCTTCCAGAAACAAACTTTAAATCAGGCGGCACTTAAACACTGGAGCTCTCGATACACGTCCACTGCTCTGATCTTTACTCACACACTGCCACTATCATTTTTAATAAACCGCATCTGTAGTAATTTTTGTATTTAAATTGGATTTAGGATTTGTAGTAAAATCTACACAACAGAAACAAAGGTAAGCGGTAAGTTCTATACTTTTTTGGGCAGTGGTAGCTCACACGGTTAACACTGTAGGTTGTTGAATGAAGAAACTATGTTTAAGCCCAACCACTGCCAAACTACCACTGTTAGACTATTAAGCAAGGCCCTTCCTTAAAACTTTCTGCTGCAGGGGCGCCATATAAAGGCTGACCCTGCACCCTGTCCCCAACTTTCTGAGGATTTGAGAAGAAAAGGATTTCACTGTGCAGTAATGTATAGGTGACTAATAAAGACATAATTAATTAATTTAATTATAGTTACAGTATGTTTGAGTGTATTTGTTGTAAGCAATGTGTATTTCGTTGATTTTAACACACACAGAACACACAGAAAAAAAAACCTAATAAATACTTTATTAGCCTTAAAAATGTATGTATACTGCTAAAATATCCAGACTGGTGCCTTATACAGCTCTGTTCTATATTGTATATTTATGGATAGTATGAATAAAAATCAGATGTAATACAGGATTAAGAGTGATGGCACTACTTTTCCCTCATTGAGGTGAAAGACAAGACTTTTTATGTAAATTGCAACTTATGACCAGGAAGAAAGAGTCTCTCCATGTCGGTGGCAAGTAATTCTAACCTAAAGAATCACACATCAATCATTAAAATTAGAATTTATAATAATTAGTTATGCTATTTAGTGTCCGTTTCATTCATTTAACCTATTTAATATTGGGGGCATTTAAGTTTTTAATAATAATAAAAAATTATAATACATTTCATTTAGGCGCCTTTTAGATCACTCAAGGTCACCATACAACAAAAGAATACAATGACAAAATAACAATAGGAACAAAGGAGGAACACACAAAGATGAAACAGTGGTGTAAAGACTTGTTTTGAATTCAGGTGATGAGTCTAAATTGCAGATTATTTGACATATTTGAACATTTGTTAAAAAAGAAACGCAATATTTTATTTTCCTGGTAATTAGTTACTTTTATAATGTATCTCAGTTACTATTTGTGAGAGGTAACTAGTAACTATAACTAATTACCTTTTAATGTAACATCCCCCACTATTTTTATGAAACTTAAATATTAAATTATCTAGTATTGCTACAAATAATGTAGTAGTTGGTAATGAATAAGGCCACCAGTCCAAAGCATCATCAAAACTATTTCACGTTGTGTTACTGATATCTAGAATTTTAGGACTTTTCAACATACAACTTTTGCACAGTGGTGATAAACTGGCTTATTAACACAGTCACACTAATTTACTTTAGCTCAATATGGTTAATATTTGTCATATACTTTATGAGATCGCATTCAATAAATAAATGTAACTATGACAGATTTTAATAAAGGATTTTCACTGACCGAGACTTAATTCTATATAATAAGGAGGGAAAAGATGTATCATTATCTGTAACAATTAAAGGACAATTTGACAATCTAGCAAGCCAGAGAAGATTAGTGATGTCTTTACTAACAAAACATATTTCTTCACAAACAAATTGCAGCCATTATTTGCACAATAGTTAAGTAACCCTTAAAGTGCAATGTTACTTGACACTGGTGAAGCCCATGTTTATCTTTTTTGTTACAAAACCCTCTAAAAAGGGATGCAATTTTGGCCAGGCAGCTTTGAGGCAAAAAAAGCCAAAAGTAAACTCTTCAACTGGTCTAACGAGAAAAGCAGATGGATGAATTTGCTTTTGGGAGGATCCAAGATTGTTATGTTTCCTTAAACTAGTTTTTTGATAGGAATCCAGAGCAAAGAAGCAAGAGCTGGGCAGAGTTTCCTCAAACATCAAAGGACGACTGATACTGGTGAGTATTTTACTATTTATCATGATCTTATGCACAACTTTAGCTGTTTTTTCACTGATCACATGTCATTTTATAGTGTATCAGAGAGACAACTCTATGAGCCAGGATTAACCAGGATGACCCAAACAGAGAACCAAGCCAAGACCAAATACAAAATGTTCAATTCCATATGGTCCAAGTCAGATAAACCGTCAGTTAAATCATGCTTCTCCCTCTTTAGTGACTGTATTCATGTGGCTACATCCAGAACCTGTGAGTATCTTCGTTTCACAGACCCTGATGAAAAGTTTTATCCAAGCAAAGCAGTCTTCCATGAGATCTTTTTAATGGCTTACATCCAGCGCAGCTTTCAGTTAAACCTTACCGACACCTTTAACTGTACAGTGATGACTCATGGACAGAGATTCCTCCTTGGGACTGACTGGGTCTGGGCTGTACTGGATCCACCCAGTAAAAACCCCAGAATCCAGATTGCTGTGCAGGTTTTGCATCTTACAGAGAACACTCAAGAGAATTTTGAGGAACATTTTAGCATGGAGATGGAGCTGTTTCAAAAGACTAGGGCTGAAAGACTGGTGGAGTTCTGCGCTGGGATTGGGAGGAGCTGTTATGCATTGTTTCTCTTCTTTGGACATAAAAACGATCCTGGAAACATCTACGGCCTGCTGAGCAACAACCTGCATGAAGCGCTCGGGAGGTGTGTTCAAATTGATCAGGAGTTTATCAAGGGGTTTTTTAAAGGGGCCAAAGGTTTTGGTACAGCTACTGGGATGCTACGAGCCGTGGTTAGCAGGAAGGATAATGAGCCTCTCACCATGCTTGTCAAGTTTTGTTAATTACACCTGGCAAAGCTTATACCAGACAGCCTCTGATATTTCTGTCCATGCTTTGTTTTTTTATTTCACAATGCCTAATCATTTTAATTAATTGTATGTAAATTGTATTTAATTAAACGTAAAGTAAATATTTCAGGTATAAATACAATTTGCACACGGTGAATCATGTGTTAACTAAGCACATTAATAACCTGTTATAAGCTTATAAACTCTACTGCAAGAGACCAAACACGTATGCATCTTCGATTTAAAGATAAAATCGGATTCTTTTTTACTGTCTAAAAAACATTTTAAAAGTAACTCAATAAAATACATGTGTAAAACACAACACAGAATGTACTCATTTATTTATAAAGCTATCTATCACTATTTCGTTTATATATGCATTCTATGATGTTAGTATGTGAAGGTGTTTTGTGGGTCGTAGCCGAGTTTGGTAAGGTTTGGCAGGCACGCGTTCTGGATCATCAGGGGCGGGCCACACATCACGATCAGCACATCATTGGCTGGAGGAGGAAGGTGAGCTTTTAGCATTGAAGCGTCCACAAATCCTCTGCTGTATTTCCATCCTGGGGCATTAAAAGACAGAACAACCATGATATGTTCACTAAATGTTCTTTTGCCAGTAGAAAGTTTCTAATCTGTCATGTTTTAAAGCCTAAAAGCTAATTTGTATGATTTAGGTAGCTAGGTAAATATTGTAGGAGAAAATGTTAAGGAAATACTAAAAATTCTACACTTTGTTTATAGGGTCAAGTGTCCAATGCGTGTGTGACGCTTGAAAGGTTTTTACCTTGTGGAGGTCGATCCAGTGTGTACCATAGGTGAAGTTTATCGGGGTGATCCTTTATAACGTCTTCCAGTTCCTTTCTCAACAAGATGTCGTTCTCAGTCTGTGGGAAAAATTCAGTGTTACAGTGTAGATACACTACTGTATAGATGACTGTTACCAAAGAAAGCATAACATGACACAAATTAGCCCTAGTCTCTCTTTTTAATAGCATATTATTAGCTAGATGGTGGATTTCATATAAAATAGGACAATGTGGGTTCTAAAAATGGACTTTTTTATTGTAATTTTTTATATTTTTATTTATAGTGTCCTTATTATCCCAGTAGTGGTGGCTCAGTGATTTAAAACGCTGGACTACCTACTGGGTGGCTGTGCATTTAAATTCAACCATTAATCTGGAGCCGCTCCTAACCCTGACAGCAGAAGGTCTGGCCTGCAGAACAGCTTTTTTGGCCAAGAGGGGTTTGGCTGATGTGTACAGCAACCAATCACAGTTAGTTTTCTTTAGTGTCACATTAAGAGACGTGAAAATGTAAGTTCTCCAAACGTCTCCTGGATATTCTGCAAGAATCAACCAATCAGATGATGACTTTAAAAATCTTAAAAATCCTGAATTATTTATCCATATATATATAAACCACAGTTTAAAAAGCAATATATTAAAGTGTGTTAGCAGTTGATCTTGTCACTGTTTAAGAGCTAGAATATACCTCAGTATATCTAAAACTAGATCCAATTTAAGGATAATATTTATGTATAACTTGGTCCATCATTACAAATTAGTTTAGACCACCTAACACCCATTCTGTCGTCTATTAGTAAAGTAAAAGTATGATTAACCTGATTGGCAAAAATAAGCGTGCACTTGGTATCGTCTGTAGGATCTGTTGTGATAGAGTGGATGAGCTGCAGCATTGGAGTGACGCCTGTATAAACATGACCAGCAACATGCATAACAATTAGATACAATCAGATAACAGTTTAAACAGATGTACACCTATATATTCAACAGTATTCTAACACCTGCACATCACTTTTGTAAGTAGTCCAGATATAGTCTTACTCTCAACACAACTCCTATTAAAATCTTCACACCTACACTAGATTGTACCATGTGACTGTGGGGATTTGTGTTCATTTGGCCACAATAGTAATAATGAGATTAGACACTAGTATCAGGTGAGGAGGTCTGAGCTGCAGTCGAGGTTCCAATTCATCCCAAAGATGAGTCATAAGAGTTCTTCCACTCCAACCAGAACACAGCATGTCTTCACTGAGTTTAGGGACTTTGTGCACAGGGACATTGTCATGGTGGAACAGTGTTTGAGTTTCCTAGTTCCAGTGAAGTAATAATGTAACACAACAACATACAAAAACATTCTAGACACTCACTTATATGGGTCATATGTGTATATGTATACAGTATAATGACCTGTGCCACCAGCGATCATTCCCACGTGTTTAAACTTCCGCAGCTTGGCATCAGACTTTTTATCAGCCCTTATAGCAAAGCGACCTGAAACAACAATAATATTTATAACTCAGTATTCCGTTAACTTACATACACCTCCAGTTTACACCATCAGTGCTATTTGTTTTGCAATAATATCAGTTGTAGAAGTTAAAGCTGTCTCACCCTTGCCATTGTACACTAGAAGGCCGTTTGGTCCTCGGAAGTCAATGGTGTCTCCGATCCTTATATCGTTCAGGTACTGAGACATTTTGCCTCCATCAGGGTAGTTTGGGTGTGTGTTTTTGTAATATATCTAGAAGAAACAAAACACAATGTAATGATAAAGGGGTTAGTCAGCTGTTTTGAGAGACATTTAGTCTAAACAAAATCATTAAGCGGTCACAGATTAGCATTAATACATCCTTACCAAAAACCAAAACTATACCTAAAGTTTATAGTAACTAACTAGTAAAATAATAGCTTAAATAATAATACCTAATTTATAGAGTAAAACTGAAATCCTAAGTCTAATTTCTGTACTGATTAACCAAAAACAATTGAAACCTTTATTTATTTCCTTTCTTAAATCATTTGTAATTAAAAAAATCACAAAGTGAGAGATGATTTCTTAGTGTTTAAAATGTGATGTCTAATCCTTAGGTGAAATCTGTGATTTTATTTTCTACCTTCATGACCAGGTCGACGTATCCCTGGTCTTTATCACTGGAGACGGGAGTGTAAGCTCGGATCACCAGATTCCCATTGATTTTAGCAGACAGGTACACATGCTGACCTTTTAGGGTGAAAAAAGTGCCATTGAAAATAAGACAGTGCCACAATCACCAGGAAAACGAGAAAAAGAGATAGATAGATAGATAGATAGATAGATAGATAGATAGATAGATAGATATAGATAGATAGATAGATAGATAGATAGATAGATAGATAGATAGATAGATAGATAGATAGATAATCTGTAAAGATCTAAACTGTCTTTTCAATAATGGAATTAAAATTGTCTGCTGACTCAATTATATTGACAGATAAGCAACTTTTTTAACTTAATGTAAGGAAAAAAGCGTTTGCAGTTAAATACTATAAATTGTTGTTGTTGCATTTTCCAGCCCATTCATTTGTTTTTGTTTATTGATCATTTTGTATTAAGCCTTGGTGCTGTTGTTTTAGTTTATTTTAGTCTTGTATGCCATGATCACAAACCACTGGATAAATTTTGCTATAAGTTTTAGGATTCATACCAACTGGAAGCCCAAGTACATGAAGAGACGTCGGGAGAGCGAAGCGGAACCTCTTCGTATCATGAGTGATGTCCTGTCACCATTAACAAACCCCAAAGAAATACATGCGGATTAAATTAAATACTGGATCAATCAAGCAATATTCATTTTCTATTTAGAATTCAGTAATCGTTGTGTTTCAGAAAAATACACACTGTTGTAGCAACAAATGTAAAAATTTTTAAAAGATTATTTTTAAGTAGCTGTAATTGTTATTTAATACTTTTTAATTGTTTTATTAGATCATTTTAGTCCTACATCCTCATATAGTACATTTAATATAGTACTATTTTTTTTTTTTTCAGCATCACAAAGCTTAAAGTGCTAAAAATTCCCCACAAATGTATGTTATTAGCCAGTGAGACAACACACGTATACAATTCGCACACAATTAGCACTGAGCTAGAATGGATTGCTAGCACTGTTAGTATGCTTGGTAGTGTATAAGTGATAAGAAATGCTTTTGTTAGTTTACTTTAGCTAAGATTTTTTTTGTTCCTTGGTGATAAAAACACAAATTTATTACTGCTGATAAAAAATATTAGTTGAGACGTTTTTATGTTTTTGTGATTCTTATACGGTTATTTTCTTCGATCTTAAATAACTTTAAAACTAAGTAAAGATTTTGATGAGTAATTATTTAATTTACTTTAATTATTTGTTATATTTAAAGATTATTTGAAAACATTAATATCTAAAAAAGAAAAGAAAAGAAAAGGAACTGTCAAACCTGAAATATCTGTCCATTCTTTATCTTAATATGATTATAATCGCTTTATTGCAATTTTATAATACAAATAAATTATTATTTTAGATTATGTGGTTTGATTCATCTTATATTCATCCTGAATTTCACTGAAATTACACTGTCCTGTTTAATTTATTTGATCATTACACTGTCCTGAAAAAAGTTTATTTATTTGATCCACTGTGAAAAAAGTGCTTTATGCAGCACATGCCTTATTCAAACCTTCACAGCAGCAGGATCATTTTAACAGCAGCAGGATCATTTTAATCATTTTACTCAAACAATCCTCCATTTTCCTGACTGACCTCCTTCTCTATCAGGGGCAGTGGGTATTTAACACTGGGGTCCTGCAGAGTTTTAGGGAGTTTGCTTGTTTTTGTTCCGCTTTTAGCGTTTCCTGCTTTGAGGAAGAGGAAGAGGACGGTGGCTAACACTGCCAGGAGTCCAATCAGAACAGGAAACATCTGCAATCCACAAGCACACACTCATTATAAACACACTAATTTACTCATTATATCAGATGAATACGATTCAAAAATAAAGGCATAAAATAGTTAAGAGTGCCATGACTATTTACAGAGGCCAAAATTTTGTTTTTTTTAATTCATTCAATTATTCTTTAGCAAGAGATTAAGAACACACATTTTATAAGCATATTTACAGTATTTATGAATAAAAGACCTAATTTTATTTAACAGGCTTTTTCAGAGAAAATAACATTTTATTTTACTAACTGAGCAAGTATGGGTTAAGGGCCTTGCTCAGGGGCCCAGCAGTGGCAGCTTGGTGGTGCTGGGAATCAAACCCACAATCAACCATCAAACACCTTAATGACTAAGCTACCACTATGCCACATTTTTAGTTGTATAAATGTTTATCTATCTATCTATTTTTTTTTTTTTGGTTGGGTTAAAATTGCTTTTAAAATAAATTTTGATTAATTATTATTAATTAATTATCTAAATTGAATATTTAAAATATAAATTATGAACTTGATAGAGGTGATACAGCAATATATCGAATAATATACAAAATATTTCCAAAGATTTCTTCACAGTTAGAGATCGAATTCTATTTAAACCTACAAATCCTTGGGCACTGATTTTCTAAATTACGGGGTTTTACTTTCTAAAAACATTTAGTGTAGAAGACCGTGTTTAAGAAGAAAGTGTGGGCAATTTACCTTACCAGCGTTTGCTCCATGTTGTCACGTCTGCTCGGTGCACTGTGTGTGTGCATCATGGACCTCAAACCTCAGCTGACCTTTGAACTGAAGCCGGTTAGAAACTGAGAGTAAAGGTAAGATAGACACCCCAGAGCCATCATGTTCTGTCAAATCACACACAGCAACCGTGGGGGGCTTAAAGCTTAAAGCAGCCAATGGCAGTGGATTATTTGAAAGAGCCAAGAGCTCGAGTGGTGAATGAATGGAAAGATGTGTGGATCACCCCACAGCCATCAAGTCTAGTGGTGGAAGAATGGAAGAGAATCCGACTCAGGAAGTTTTGTATTTGGGAGTTTAAAGTGTGTGGATCTGACAGAGGTCAAGAATTTTGTATTTGGGTTTTTGGAGTTAAAGCAAGTTGGGAAAGATGCAATAATTTATGTATGTTATTTGTGTATTAATTTCTTAAAGGTGCCTGTAGATAAAAAAGGGTTTTTATACTTTACAAGAATCATAAATTCCCCAATTAGATCAAAAGGGTTTTTATCCTAAAAGTCCTAATTCCTGAGGAAAGTTTCACACTACAACTTAGGTGTTCAATCTGAGGTAGTGAGTTGATGTTTAGCCTTGATGTTTCCAGGATGTTTTAACGGTTTCATGCCTAGGAGGTGGTAAACTCCTAAGCAAGATGAGTTAACCCTCCCTCACAGTCAAGTCCTAACATGTGTTAGTGTATAACACTGTTAGCGCGGGGTTAGAACACTACAGCTAGTTTTTGAAGAAAGCCAGAGAAAGATTCAGAGAAATTGTAATAAATAAGTACCTGGATGAGCTTCTTGGTCTCAAAAAATTAAAAAAGATTTAGGTTTAATGCAATTAAAGCACAGTTTAACACAATTTGCACATTACCTGCAATTCACATTTCCAGTGTCTTACCTCATTTTACAATATGGTTGGGTTTGGTTTGGCTATTTGAATGTTCTGTCCAACGTTAACTGTCCCGTCTGTTGTCTCTTTTGGATTGTCTGTCTTTGCAATGTCTTGTATTGTTTACAATGTTGTATTGTTTATTGGTTTATGCACTGTTTCTGGCCACTGTCTGCACAAATGGTTGCACACATTTACATGTTTATTTATGGCTCTATTCTGTTCAGTGCTCTTTGTTGTTTCATGACATTCTGTTCTGGTTTTTTGTGTAGCACATGCTATATATGCTATTCATATGGCTGAAATGAAGAAAGCTCCTTGAACTTTGAACTTGAACTGAAGTGGTCCTGATGAACAAAAGGTCCTGTCTTGCTGTGACACATAGTAAAGTGCTGTCTAGTGTGTTGGCAGTTGCAGGTGCTAGGAATTGGAACTTCAAGTGCTTGAATGTAATGCCTTTGCAGAATACCACCTTGTCTGGTACCAGCGTATGCCTAAACCTTTTTAATAGTAATGAAATATTGCACTAAATCGTAGCTGACCCATGATCAGTATGTAACTGTCGGTCTGTATCGTTATGTGGCACATGTGTGTGGGTACAGTAAAGGTTCGGAGAACAGATCAATTATAAAAGTTGATTAGTTTTCGAGTGCTCTGTGTTAACACGGGTAATAAAGCAATTTTAAAGAATTCCATAATGGAAATAAAGGAAGTATGTAAACGGATCAGGGGAAGCTGGTTTATATATTAGCAGAAATTAGTAGTATCAATAGATATCGTTTTACAGTCAAAATATTTAAATAAAGTTTGATTATAGTATTGCAAACATCCTGTGACAAGGATTCAAGAAAAAAAGATTTTTATTTTTGGTTCTTTTTGTTCTGTTTGAAGGGTTAGTTTTCTAGTTTAGTTTAGTTTTTGTTGAAAGCCCCTCAACGTCCACTTGCAACGCCATCCATCCCGAGTAAGGTGGGTGGTATTTGCACCAAAAGCGAGTTTTGCCAAAGGAGAAAGACAAGGAAATGTAATGAATAAAATCAATTTTGGGATTATTATTTTGGACTTTTGTAGCTTTGTAGGATTTTAAGGGAGATAGTGATTTCTTAGATGGTTCCAACTGTATTGAAGGAAACGAGGCTTCAGGGAAACAAAGATAAGTTTTCCCCTCAAAGTTTTCTGTCTTTAGGTTGGACATCCCGTTGAGGTTTGTGCCACAAAAGGAGTTCTGCCAAAGGAGAAAGAACAATGTAAAAGTAAAAACTCAAGATATTGGATCTTGTTGAGTAAGCTAAAATAGACCAACAAGCTGATTAGATGAAAAAATCCATAGGTTTCTGGGGTTCTTGGTTTTTAAAAGTTCTTTTCTTCATCAAGGAGATGGACCCAATGTGAGGGTTGGAGAGCCCAAAGATTTCAGCAAAAATTAATTTCTGGGTAATATCCTTAAGCGAAGTCTGCTTGGACCTGCCCTTAATGCACACTTTCTGTGAATGAGGGTCCAAGAAGACTTCACTTAAGGATATTACCCAGAATTCATATGGTGGTGTGACACTTTAAACCATTGAGAAAAATAAAAGTGGAGTTAAAGGGAATAAGGGTGCAAGTTTGGATATTGGGACAGGGCCTTAGTTGTCAACCGCCATAAAACCTGTGTCAGTCTGTAAAGATTAAAGTTTTGTGTTTTCATAATTTTGCATGCATAAGAAAAGAAGTCCTGTGCGGCCTACAGAGTGTGTGAATGTTTAGCGTGATAAACACGTCCGCAGTGCTTAAAGAAAGTTGTTCAAATCTCACTGTTGGGGTTTAATGTTAATTATCATCTCTGACTGCCATCAACATGTTCACTAGGAGCATCGTCACATAAATGGGCATCATCTTCTCCATCTTTCAGCTGAGGGTCCTTCATCTGCAACATAGTTCCTTTCCTTTGGTGGTCCTAAGGACATAAACCTGAATATTTATTTCTACATCTATCTGTACTCTTATTGTTTATTTTGTGACTCTATGCAAGGTTAACTGCATGAATACAATAATTATTCATCTTTTTTCCGGCATATGTGAGACTAAGCAGTTCATGTCCTTATTAACACGTGTTAATCATATTAATAATATCCTGGATCCCCCTTTAGATGTGTATAGCTCAGGCCTAGGTTAAGTAACGGTAATATCCACTAGAGGGCAGTGTAAGCGCACAGGTTAGTTTTGGGAACGCCATATTCTCATCTCTAACTATTACCTCCTAGCAGTGGTGTGCAGTCAGAGCCAGCAAGTCTTTCTCTGCTGCCTGAACACAATCAGAAGCACTGTCCCTGTTCTATTCAATTATATTAATTTATTCCCAACAGTTTATTCTTTTTATTTCATGGCATTTCTCTTGCTGAACTGCTTCCAGTACATGTATGTGGATATTCGATTTTTTTTTTAGCAGATTTCACTTTCTTTGTGCTGCCATGTTAATATAATCTGCCAAAGTTTTCATAACCAGTAGTGCTGCCCATGGAACCAATTGACCAATTAACCAATCATATTTCAAAGATTTTAGATTTCTAGCCTGCTGATGAAGTCGGCACTTTTCCGTCATCTGATAGGTTGATCAGAGTTAAATTGTTACAGCCCATTTGAAGTAAAACACAGTTGAATCAGAATTTGTACTTCCACAATGGCTGATGAAGAAGGAAAAATTAACTTGGTCTCAGACATAATTAAAAATAAAAAAAAAAGACATGGTAAGGAGAGTTTGGCTAACCCTGAAGATAATCAGCTTGTCTCAGCCCTGGAAAGATTTACCAGACCAGATCTGATGAATAATAACACTAGATTAGAGCCTTTAAATGTATGATATATTTCATTAATATCTTTAATGTTTTTGTGATGTTATTAGATAAATATTAATGCCTAACTGCTCCAGATGATGTATGTGGTACAGTTGTGGTCTCTCTGTAATTCCATGCTGTGTTATATTGTGTTTTTGCTTAGTATTGATGGTTTCTATAATTGCGATGTGATAGTGGTGATATTAAGAAGTGTAGGCTCACTGAAGGCCCAGCTACCCAAATGCACGGCCTGTCACTGCCTCTTAGGATAGTCCTACCTCCGAGTGTTACAGGTCTGTGGGTTCAAAATGAGAGTTTTGGTGTTAATGTCTATTATTAAGTATCAAGAAGCTTTATTGTCATTTTAACCATATATAGCAGATGAAGTACACAGTGAAATGAAACAATGTTTCTCCAGGGTCACGGTGCTACACAAAACAACACAAAATTACACAAAACAACACAAAATTACACAAAACAACGAAGAACTACTTAACAGGAGAACATCACAGAGCTAAAGGATTAGAGAATAAGTTCTCCTAGCAACATAAAATACATGTGTGCAAGCAGTATTAGTATGTAGCGCTGATCTTTCTTGAGCAACACGCTACAGGTGTATATTTATACAAACAAAGAGAAATGAAACAAAGAACGCGAAAAAACAAGGAAGACTTGTGAGAGAAAAGAAAGAGAGAGAGAAAATGTATAACGTATGTGTGATAATGTATGTAAGTAATATGGCAAAAATACAGTCTAGATATTTTTTTTCATGTTCGATTGATAACGATATATATTTTGATTGGCGACCCGGGTTCGATTCCAAACCGGTTCCTTTCCAGTGGCACGTCTCTCTCTATCTCCCCTATTTTCATCCCTCTGTCCTATCAATAATAGCAAAAAAAAAAAATCTTTAAAAAAAAAATAATTATAAAGAAGATAATATAATAAAGAGCAACAAAAGAAAAATGAATAAAAAGAGGAAATATTTCATCATCGTGTGCTCCTACACCTAAGACACCCCATATATTAAGCAAAAATATTGGCACTTTTAGTACAAATTTTTAGCTAACTGCTAAAGTAATTAAAATATTGTTAAAATTGTCATCAACAAAAAATGATGATATTTGACAACATGTCATGATGGACTAATTTAAACATGCACATCTGCATCATAACATGATATTCAAAAATTATATTAGAGTTTAGAGCACCATTTGATTGATTAGCAGTCTGTATTTTTTGTGGTAGTGTGTGTGTGTGTGTGTGTGTGTGTGTGTGTGTGTGTGTGTGTGTGTGTGTGTGTGTGTAAATGGGGGTAGGAGTTGGTTTGATTTGTGGGGGGCAAATCAACAATCTCGCAACCCCGACGCCACCAAAGCCTGGGCCGGTCCTGCTGTTGGGTAAAAAGGAAAGTTCTTGTGTTTATGCCAGAAAGCTAATTCATTGTACAGTATGTCCAGGCTGAAAGAGAGAGAGAGAGAGAGAGAGAGAGAGAGAGAGATGTATATATGGTGTATGTGTAAGATAAATATTAAAAAACATGTAAGCTAAAAGAAAGGAAGAGGTAAAAGAATAAACAGAATAGAATGAAGAATGTACACAAAAAACAGGAGTTACAATATTGGGGTGTGTGTTTAGACAGTGTCGCATACACACACGGTGTGATTTAAGAATGTAGGTGTAAACCTAAATAAATTATAGACTTGAATTGTGAATTTTGTATTTTTGGATTAATGCCAGAAGTGTAAATCAGCAAGACACATCATCTGCAGTCGTTTTCTGTCAGCTGTAATTGGGGTAGGTGTCACGTTGAAGAATCTCTTGCTCAAAGTTTTCCTCTCTTTTACACACACACGCATGGGAACCGGACAAACAGGGTTCTGTGTTTAAATTGACTTTCTGATATTAAGTTTTCTCTCAGAGGCTCTTGGGTAAATAGACGTTCAACATATCCTGCCAGATAGAAGGAACACCCGGACCGACCGGAGGCAGAAAGACAGGTTTGGTTTAATAAGCGGGTGTGTAGTAGAAGGCAGTTCACCTTCACACTTAAGGTGTGTCATTATTGGCATGATACAGTAACTGAACAAAATACATCAAATCGAATAAATAAATAAATAAATAAATAAAGGGGAAAAAGGAAGAATAGCTAAAAGTTGTGAGAGAGAAGAAAGGATTGGCAAAACAAAATGAAGGCAGACCACAAGAGAGGACAAGAAAGAACCCAAAAAAAGGCATAAACCAATAAGAAGAAGACGTAAAATGGGGTGGGCTTTGTGTGTGTGATGTAAAAAAAAAGGGTTATGGAGAGAGAAAAAAGGAGAGAAAAAAAAGAAGAAACCATAATGAAGCTTGAGAAGCAATCAAAAGTGTTAAAAAAAAACAGATTGATTGATTGATTAATTAATTGAATGATTAACAGATTGATTGACAGGCTCATTGATTGATTGATTTATTTAGTGGCAGACAAATTGACTGTCAGATTGATTGATTGACAGACAGATCGACAGGCTAATTGATTGAGTCATTAAGTAACAGACAGACAGATCAACAAGCTTATTGATCTATTGATTGATTAATTGACAAAAAGGCTAACAGACTGATTGATTGATTGATTAATTAATTAATAGGTTTATTGACAGGCAGATTGACAGGCTGATTAATAGATTAATCAATTGATTGACAGACTGACAAGATTGATTGATTGATTGATTGATTGATTGATTGATTGATTGATTGATTGATTGATCTCTTCTAGCACTCGTTTAGAAAACTTTTAATACAGTTGTCCAGCTCAGAGGCAGCAAAGCTATGAGACATTCCACATGATCCTAACTATAGTCCACACACTAACTCGCAGTCACAGCGCACATTCCTCACACTACTGTGTGGGTCTGTAGTAATAGAAGAAGAAGAAACCTTTATTATACTATTATTATACATTATTATACATTATTATACTATTTTATATTATAGTGATTCGATTAGCGAAAGTCGAAGTCATTGTCATGGTTTTCTTCTTCATCCAAGTCTTTATGCTCTTCTTGTTGGAGATCTGTGGACATGAAGGACGTTTATAAAGGATTCGACGAAATACAAGAAAACTCTAAAACTCTAGCCTTTAAAAAACTAGTTACATGTGCTTTACTGCAGTTTATATGCAGTTTGGTGGTGCTGGGGCTTAAATCCAAATCTTCTGATTAACAAGACTGAGTTTTTACTTTTACTATTGTAATAAATGTAAGGGTTAAATCTATGTTGTTTAAACAGAATCATTAACAATTAAAGTTAAAGAGATTTAAAAAAAAAAAAACTAACAGGATTTTATCTTCATGTAGTTTAATACTATGGAACATTCTAGAGCACCGGTGTCAGACTCAGTGCCTGGAGGGCCACCGCTCTGCGGAGTTTAGCTTCAACTCTAATTAATTGCACCTGGTCCCGCTAATCGTGTCTTTTAGGCCTGTTTAAAAAAACATGTTTTGTTGTTTGGAATAAGGTTAAAACTAAACTCTGCAGGGCTTTGCCCCTCGAGGAACTGAGTTTAACACTAGAAGATAAGACTATATAATTAACTTGTTCCTAAATATCAGTTGCATTACAAGGGGTTTTTGTTTTAAAGATCTGCGGTGGGTGTGGCTGCGCACCAGTGTATAAGCACCAGTTCTGTACGTCCGTGTCGGGTGACTTGAGCGACACTCACCCTTTATGCTGATAACCGAGAGATTAGCGCTAAAACCACGGGCAGACACGCTGCTATCCGTCAGGAAGTGCATGACCATCACCCTGCCAAAACTCAGCACTGGGGGAGGAATACTGTGACCACACAAAACCACTTTTACACACACACACACACACACACACACACACACAAGAAGAGAACTACTTTAACCCTAATGCTACCAACACCATGTTGAAAGGTTTAGAATGAGATTTAAATAATAAAATTGTACTTATGCTAAAAATTAGCCAGCATCACATTATCACTATGTTCTAAACGTTAGCATATGTACAGTACAGTACCCCCTTCTGGCAAGCTGGGGTAGCTTTATTCAGCTCACCTATTTGTTCTTTGGCTTCAAAGTCTCCGAATACAGACAGCGAGTCATACTGACACTCTTTAGACTCCTCCAAGACAAAGTCTGTAAAGTCCAGCTGAGGTAAAAAGAAGGGGGAAAAGCCTCTAGTGTCAATATCACATACTGTACCTACTGTATACGTTTGTTAGCAGAGATGGGTAGAGTAACCAAGAATTACTACTACTTATAAAAATAATAACTCAAGTAAGAAGAGTATTAATGCTATAGAATGATACGATTCCTCCTGTAGTAAGTAACACTAGTTACCTCGTACACTAGTTACACTAGTTACTTTGTCTCTACTATTATGAAGGAAAAAGCCAGAAAAAAATGCACATAAAAGAGTTAAAAGAAGTAAATGTGTGGGATTTTATGGCAACTTACAGTAAGATTAAAGTGTCTATAGATACGGAATCGCTATCAAACTGTCTTACTGTAAGATGTTTTCTCAGGTTGGAGCTGGAACTCCTGTGCACTGATTTTATCACCGGTTTTGCTCACATAGAAGACGCGACATTATGGAACTGTTGGTTTCCCTTCTTGAAGCGTATACATTGATTAAATATGTGTTTTTGTCTCTACTATTACTATTATTTTACACTTGTCCATTTTTGGTCATTGTTTTCCGAATTGAACGCACTTAAAAGAATACTTAAGACAACAGCAGTCTATCAGGAGACTCATTATACAGAATGATGGAAACTAGTTATTTATTCATCTTCTATACCCGCTTATTCTCTAATTCGATGTCACAGGGATCTGCTGGAGTCTATCCCAGCCATTTCTGAAAGGCCGAATAGCAGGAGGGGTTCACCCCAGACAGGTCGCCAGTCTATCACAGGGCCACACACTCACTCTTATGGGCAATTAAATAATCACTAATCAAACCGTGGCTAATCAAACAGAGGCAACAGTGCTAATCACTAAGCCACCGTGCTGCCCAAAACTAGTTATTAAAACGGCATTTTCTATTATTACCGTTTAATAGTAATGGAGGAACGCCATCAAATTTAGGGAAGTAAAAGTACATTTCCGCGATAAGAAATAAAGAGTAAATGTAAAGCCAGTTAAACTAACTGGTAAAAATTAACTTAAGTAAATGTAAGAAAGTAAATATAACACATTACTACCCACCTCTGTTTGTTAGTGCAACATGACATTATACATTACACCAATTACACTGTAAATAGAGCTCTGAATTATTGATGAAAGCATAGAGCAGGAACGGAAGCAGATCCAATGTCTGTAAAGAACAATACTGTGACGCTGCACTGAAACACACTGCACTGAAAATATTCTTTCATTCTGGGATTAGAATTCTCCAAACACACCAGGAACCATAAGATGTTTTTATACCCAACAGAACCGAAGTTTTCATATCGAAGCATTTCCCAGTGTTAGTGCTTTATAAAAATGAAAGGGGAATTATATAAAAACAGACAACCCTCGACCTACGATGGCGTTACCTTCTGTTAAACTCATTGGAAGTCATAATATTGTGTTATATCATATTTGTAATTTTAATTTTACAGATCATCAGAACAGCAAAACATTTAAAGAGTCCCGCCTTTAAAACACACACCAATATGTAAATCAGTACGTGTCTACCAAAAAGGTAAACCCCCCAGCCCGAGACTAATGGAAACAAAGATCGTGTTCCTACTGGCCTGGAAAACTGATCGCCAGGTCTCCACTCTCACTGCATATTCAAACAGCCAATGAATGCATTCATGCCATGACACAAGCTAACTGTGCCAGCCTTATGCCCTGACCATGACCCTTAGACCCTGTTACCTTGACAACATAACCCTCGGGGACATAGATTACCCAACGGCAGTGGATGTCGTCACCATAGGATTGTGGGTAGTCAGGGCTCTGCAGGGCCGCCGGGGGTTGAAACAGTGCCACGGTGCCGCAGCTTGGCCCTAAACAAACACAAAAGAGAAGGCATTAGTGAAGCCAAGCATGGTCGAGTGCAGCACACACACACACACACACATACACACACACTCGTCTTCTAGTAGATGTGGTATTGTGTTCCTTTCACTAGGAGTCATTTGGTGGAGAAATAAAGTGCAGCAGCAGCATTTTGATCCACTAATCCTAACTCACATAGGATGTGTGTGTTTGTGTGTGCGTGCCATCCTCTACCACAGCTGTCGTTATGGTCATAACCCGGCAGCACAAGGTCTCATGAGACCCACCTGTGCAGTGTCACCTTAGAAAACGTGTACAGACGGAGGAACTCAAGGGACCAAGCTGAGCACGCACCTGTGTGGAGAGATGCATATGCTGCACCCAGCCAGACAGAGTGTTATAAATAATTAGCACTCACGATTAGGGCTAATGATGGAAATATGTAGATACAAAGATAGGAAAATTAGATGTTTGTCTCTTTATCCCAAGGGAGAACTTCAGATGTTTGCAAAATATTAGCTAGTATTATAATTTTAATGTAATATTAGAATACAATAAAGTTTAGAAATGTTCTGGGATTAATGCAGATGTTTGCCCAACCCAGGTCCCTGAGGACACCTGTACATCTTTTGGGTTTTAACCTGCTTAACCATCCATGTTTCAACTCAGGAACAACTGTTAATTTGCCATATGTTTTGAGCTGGTATGGCAGGGCGAAGCTAGTCTTGCGTAGACTGAGAGCAAGAGGTCTGAAAACCTAGGCTGCTTTGAATAGCTAAGGCCTGCTCAAGAGGAAGTATGAATGACAGTTAATGTAACGAAATATGTCTTGTTTTGTGCCGCATCATGTTTAGGGGTGTGGAAATGCCCCCCTGACAACAGTAACCAGTAAATCATAGATTTTTACGAATGTCTCAAAAATGTACAAAATCAGTCATTGTCATCAGTATCAACACAACAGCTTACTTCAATCAAACAGGTTGGGGTTGTTAAATAACGCCACACACACGTCTCTCGGAAATTCCGTACACCAACCAATCAGTGGATAAGTTTGAAACTCCTAAAGAGTTTTATCTAAGCATGCCGTAGCTGCAGGTCTGAGGATGAGACTTAGGCAACACAAGCACAAAACATTGCAAAACATTTCAATGTCAATGACCAGGACTGGTAACTTGTAGGTTAATGCACTGGGCAAATTTTGTTCTGTAAACTTTTCGCCAGTCCCAGTCCACATATTGCATTTGGTTCATGGGCACTGTATGTCTTTCGACCCCTGTTAGGTTTATAACTGTCAGAACTAGGATTTGTTTCAGCTTTTTATATAAAACACTAAAGGTCACAATTATGTTTAATGTTACTAGCAGATGTCCCCCAGAAGAGGACAGGTTCTATATTGACCCTGGACCCTTTAAAGGTTTTTTTTTTTTTTTTGCTTTAAAGGGGTTTTCCACTTTCTTCACCTGGGGTTCCAAGTGAACTCTGGGAAATGTGCTAAACAGATAACACATAATTAAAACAGACACTACATATTTGTGATCAATCATCAGTCCCTGGAAGGATCACTTAAACGTTGCATGTGACGATGTATAAGCAAATGTTTACCCGTACATATGCAAGGACAAATGTTAGCATATACTCTGGTCTTCTGTAACTTGTTCTTTTAATGCCTTAATTTATTCCTATAATAAAGCTTATTCGCAACTTACCCAATGTGTAGTCATTTTCAACAGCTCTGAAGTGGACGGAGAAACCCAAGCCTGAGATGCTGAAATCAGACATGAACTGAAGCGTAGCAGTGTTGGAGTGTATGAGCAGTGGTGCAGGTGACCTGCTGCCGCAAAATCTTCCTGGTCACAAATAAAGAACAATATATTAAATTGTACAGTGAACCCTTGTTATTTTCAAACCTTGTCAAACATTGCCATTCTACTGATTTTAGCATTTGTCAGACGCCCTTATGCAGAATGTTTATCTCACGTTTCTTATTATTGTCATTGAGTCTTTGGATCCTCTTGGCCTCTATATGAATGATTGAGCCCCAACCAACCAAAGTACCTTTTTTAATCCACACTGCCGTTTCCCATCCTCCTCACCTATAGGTAGGCCTTCACCAGCAAACACAGTGAGGTGATCACTTTGGCACCAGGGGTGATTCTCCAGGTCAAACCTAAAGAATTCCAGCAGGATTCTTTTGCTGCCTGGTACACTGATAGACCACGAGTGTTCCCTGCTTACAAAACAACAATAGCCCACTGTGAGTTTTCCTGTACACCTTAAGGGGGAACGAGTAAAACATTAAGGACTCACTCATTGTTGCTGTAGTTCAGGCCTGGATGAATTGGGTATCGTATCAGTCCCTCACTGTCCGTTAGAGCCCTGTCCTGTACTCTTAACTGGGGGGTTACTTTTTTTTTAAATGAACAAACATTGTGAACTAAATAGAAAAGTAATTAAAAACTTAAACATGTCATTTTATTTCATAGAAGAGGCAAACCTTTCCAGCGCAGCCATTTGATGAACATCGGGAGGTTAGTGAACACTGCAGGTGAGCTTCTTCTGGTCAGAGGTTTCATCCAGTTGTTGATCCAGCCGCGTCCGCATCCTTTGCCCCATGATGTGATTCCAACCAGCACCCATTGTCCATCAGTCCGTGGGCACAACAAAGGACCCCCTGAGTCCCCCTTTTAAATACAGAAAGTTTTTATTGTATTTATATATTAGTTGTTTAAACGTCTCCATTTTATCTGGTGGGAATGACATGGCAACTCTCCTAGAAGGTCAGTGCAGACAGTTTCCAGGACCTGTTGTCTCAAAGACCTTATGGAACTAACAATATGTTATAGTCCTATTAGCAGGGCCTCACTCAAGTAAAAAAATTGTTTGGTTTTTAATTATTTTTGTTTATGTTACTATGTTACTATTAAGTATTCCAAAGTCACACCCAGATCCAAGGATCTGGAACCACTGTGACCCTGACAAGGGTAAAATGTTTACTGAAAGAAAGGGTGTAAAGTGAAAGGAGGGGTGTGAACTTTATTAATCAGATTTTTTTGAGATAAGACCAAATACCAGTTTGGTCGCACTTTGTTCTAAACCACACCAAAATAAATAAAAAAGATATTTTTGATGTAGCCTTTTCATAGGATGCTTCAAACTAGCTTGTTATCATTTGTTGCTTTTATAGAAAATGTTGCTTTAACACCTAAAATCTTTCGTTGCTGGATTACATTTAAGATAAGCGCCATATAATTCCCTTAGGAAAGTGGACGATGGAGGTTGGGTAAATACCTGGCAGGCATCTTTCCCACCTCGGTCTGGTCCAGCACACAGAACTGTGAGGTTTTGCAGTTCTGGTCGGATGGTTTGTAGGACATGCCTACAAATGGCTGGATCCACCAGGTCCAGCTGCACTTCCTGAAGAACTGAAGCCATCTGACCTCCTGAGAATAGGAAAAACTGCACATTATTCAAAAAAAACGTTGCTATTGAAATAATGATTCATATGATTACAGCTTCTATATTCTTACTTTCTTTCATCAGTCCCCATCCAGCAACAACACAAGGGGTTTTTGGCAGAAAGATCTCACCAGGTAGTGGAAGACAAACAGGCTGAGCAAAGTCATCTGCCAGAGAAATAAAATACATTTTCAGCGTTAATGTAGTTTGGTTAAGTCATGTTGGTCTAGGAAGATAATTAACAATGTTTGTTTTAAGGGATTGAACCTGATGCAAAGAGGAGACATTATTTTCACCTTTTTTTTTAAACAGCACCTCCTGAAGAATTTTATTTCTGTTTTATTTCAGTTTACAGATTTGTCGTCATTTAAACAAAATACATCTATATTTTTCTGTTCCTTTTAGTTCTTAGGGAAGACTAGTAATGTGTGTATGTAATGTTATGTATTATGTAGAAAAATGTATAAAAATAAAACTTGCTGAAGTGAATGTTTCCTTTCAGCTCCAGAAGGGCAATATCATAGTTCATAGGAAGCGAATGATGGTACTGCTCATGAACTACAACCTTCTTCACACCAAATCTCTGCTCCCAGCGATCCACCACTCTCTGGTCATAATCGCCCACTACGGCCTCCACACCACGCAGAAACGCCCTACCCAGAACATAGACAGACATATCAAATCACTGATTATTTATTGTCAAATTACTGATTTTGCTATGTAGATCCAGATTTACAAACCATCCATGCTTTATAAATATCAAACTAAAGGTACAATGCCTGCAAAAAGTTAATTGGTAAAAAATCTTAAAAAAAATAATAAATAAGCAAAAAATAATTTGTGTCTACACTTGATTTCTTACATCCTTCCGCACTTTATTTATTTATTACTTTTTAATTTTTACAGTAATATAATTTTATAAAAATATTTCAAGCACTCTTGTATTATTGCTGTCTTGTAATATGACTGACTTCGATATTTGGATAGGGACTACACAAATCAAATCTAATTAATTAAAGTAAGTAATATATTTAAAATATATGTTTAAATTGTATTATAACATGCTTTAAATACAATAATATAATTTTTATTTTATATATTTTTGAATTAATTTACATAATAGCAAGAATTATTATTATCATCATTGCTGTGAAAGTTATGCTTGCTGTGAATAACAATATAATTTACAAATAATATATAATTAATTTCTGAAAATTAATGAAAATTTATTTTTGAAAATAATAGAGTATATACAAATTATTTGTAAAATAGACATTTATTATTACAATATAAACTTTTTTTTTATTATAAATTATATAATTATAATTGTGTATTTTGTATATTTATTAATCAATTTTATGATCATTTTATATTTCGATAATGATATCATTATTATTGTTGTGGTGGTCTACTATTATTATTGCTACTAATAAATAATAATAATTCTTAATATTGGTGTTATTATTACAATTTTTATCATCATCTTATTGTTGTTATTTAATAATTAATTATTATAATTGCCGGATGTAGTATAGGTGTAAGAATCGGTAAGTAACATCAGTTCTCACTGTGTGGAAGTAGAGAAGCAGTGAGCGGCACTGAGAAGCCAGCGGTCGGTAAGAATAGAAGCTCCACAGAAATGAGATTCCCTGAACCTTAGAGACACCTGGGTAAAAACACATACATGTAGTTTAATGAACTCACCTGCATACAGCAAAATCACCCACCTGGGTTTAAAACCCCTCCATATTTGCTTTATTACACAGCATCAGTTATGAGGGTACATACCAGCCAGGGGTGAGAACCGTACAGTCCCTGTGACCCTCCAACGATCCTCAGATAGCGATGAAGAGTTCCTCTCAGCTTCGAAGAGCCACACTTTACACCTGAAGGGATGACGTTAACTTAAGTGTTGTGAGAACTTTCACAGGCGCTGTATATTAAAACATGTGTTAAAGTTGTGTTCTCACCACTAAGGGCAGCACAAGAGTGGCACAGGAGACAGAGGAGAACTGTGAAGATCCAGAGAGGCAAGGGGGCCATTGTAACGGGAATGTTGACGTCTCTAGTGAAACCTGGGGTTTTATACAGAAGATGGGGGAGTTACGAGGGGAAGTGGTTAAAGGATTGAGCTGCTAATAAGAAGATCATGTGTTAACATCCCAGCATCACCAAGTTGCCGCTGCAGTTCAATCTCAGTTGCTCGACAGGGTTTTAAAAATCTGAATAAGGGTGTCTACCTAGTTACAGAATGTGAATGTGTTAGAGTAGTAAACAGTGGAGAACTGTGGTCATCACACACACATGCCACAAACCTACAGAATGCTCTTGTCTTCCCCATATACTCAGATTTTCTTGTTACATTTATTACAGGTTTATTGTGCACTACTCTTTCACAAGCCAGGAAACTGAATGCTCCTGTTAAAAGCATGACAATAACCCGTGTGACATCAGGAAAATGCCTTCGGGCTGAAAACACACGTTTCATGAAGGTCACCAGCGGAACATGAAATGCTTTGGCTTTATATCCTGAACAGGTTTTGTTTCAGTCAGACAATAAAACATAGGAGAGCTAGAAGGAGCCTGATTTTACTGGAGTGTGGTTTGGACAAATGAGACGCAAGAATGGATGCCCTTTAGAGAGAAAGACGATTCTATTTAGTTCAGTTTGAATTTTGTTAGCAAAGCAAGATTTTAATTATCATAAAAAGACATGTACTTTTCCAAGCAGTTCCGATCCCAAGCGTTATTTTATATATATATATATGTACACACACCACACACCAAATCATACCCTCCTTATTAGTTATACACACACATTATGTATTAAAAAGAATTAGTAAACAGATTTATATTTGAGTAAAATGAGATGCAACCGACTACCAAATTCTCTCGTTCTCTCTCTTCCTCTCCCTCTGTTATCCCCGTCCACCCACTACCCCTGTAACCCACCATTTAACTAAATAATTAGCAAAGTGGTTAAGGTGTTAGACTGCGAATTTGAAGATAAGGGTTCATTTCTCAGCATCACGAAGTTGCCACTGCTGGGCTCCTGAGCAAGGCCCTTTACCCTGGATAAGGGCGTCTGCCAAATAACGGAAATGTAATAAGGTGTTTGAGTGCTAAACAAAAGAACTTTAAATTCTATTTAAAGTACAATTGAACATTAAATTCACGCTGCTGTGACGTCATATGTCACGTGCCAACATCAAAATGGCGAGTACAGTGTGTCCGAATTTCATTAATGCTAACGATAACTATACTACATTATTAAAATGTACTTATTTAATGGTCACTTCTTGCTTAAAAGTAGTACATACTTGAGTATAGTGTGATTTTGGACGAAGTCTCTTTCTTTTTGTTATTCCCACCTACCCATACATACACAACTGAATTTTACAGTTGTACTAGTTAAAAGCTGTAACACATCATACAACTAAATAATTAATAAATCAACATAACCCACTTAGAGCACAAAATACTAAAGTGAACACACTTTCTATAAATTTGCTCAGTTTAACATATAGTGAATTTTTTTTATCGTTTTCTATCTCTCTCTTTCCCTCTCATTCTTTCCTGCTTTCTCTCTCTCTCTCTCTCTCTCTCTCTCTCTCTTGCTTTTTCTTTTTTTCTTTCTTTCTGTCTCTCTGTCTTTCTCTCTTTCTCTTTCTCTTTCTCGTTTCTCGTTCTTAAACGTTTAGGGTGTATCTTTACAGCCTGAAGTAAACCTGCGTTTCCATGGTGACACATCCAAGGACACACACACACACATACACACACACACACACTACAAATTCTACAAAACATTAAAACATCTACACAACATTAAAAATGTAAAAAGTACAGAAATATTTACACCTGTTGCTGTAAAACTCTCAGATTTTCTCTTTGCAACAATTATAGCTCACACAATAAATAGAGTGAAATACATCTCCAGTGTGTATGTACTTCTGTATTTCACACACACACACACACACAGGCTTTCTGTTACATGTTTACTGTAAAGCAGAGTGGTAGTGTTTTCTGTTCTGACCTTCAGATGTTGCGGCTGCAGCTATGAGTCAGTAATATTGCGGATTTACACTGAAAATGTTGAAAAAAATGACGAGGAAGACCAAAATATTTACTAAAAAGACAAGAAAGGCAAATCTATATTTATCAAATTATGACCACAAATTGTTTATGGATATTTAATTCAATAGGCATTGACTGATTAAAGTATGGGTCATAATTACCTGATTAAACAATATATTAATACACCGATAAAGAATAAAGAATAAATTGTTATGAAAATGAATCACCCAATACTTCATTAGGATATTACAAACTTTATAATATTACATCTAATAAAATTTAATTCACATATTAATCAATAAAAATAAATTATAACCTTTATATGAATCTATACTAAATGACATACGGTACCATCTTTGAAAGAAAAAAGTCTATACAAATGAATCAGTGACATACTTATGACTTAGAAATGACTAGAAAAAAAATGATACAAAAATTTTATATAAATCTAAAATATTTTCATAAAAATCTAAAAAATGAATAAATTATATACAGAACCCATATATTATTTTTAGCAAATGGGCTCCATTGGAATATCATAAATCTTTAAAATAATGCTTTTATAATAATTCATTTTCAAGAGTAACTATAAACTATTTGTTAAAAAAAATGGATTACAGAAAAAATCTGTAGTGTATCTATACGTTAAAAAATGTTTCAATAAGAAATATGAACAAATAAAAACGAATTATTAATATACTATAAAAAAGAATAAATGATTCATTTGCAGTATCTACTTTTAAATCTTTAACATATACATTTTAATGTGCCAATAAATATATAAGATATTAATGTAAACTATATAAATCTATATATAGTATATATATATCTATATTATATATACCTAATAACCTTATTACCAGGTTATTTCTATAGCTGTATAAAATAAATCGTTTTTATGACCCTCGAAATAAGATCTCTAAAATCTAAAATCTTTAATGTGCCTGGAGAATTAGTAGCTGACTAGAATATCATAGGTTCAGCTCCCAGCATCACCAAGCCACCACTGCTGGGCCCCTGAGCAAGGCCCTTAGCCTGCAGTTGGAAAAACAATAAGATAAATGTTAAGTTGCTCTGGATATTTTAGACCTTTTGTCTAGGGTCTTTTTTACTTAACAGCTTAAGCTAAAACTAAAACTAAGAACTGTTTACACTGTAGCTTAATTACAGCCAAAGCTTTGAGAGGTAGAGAAAAGAGCGAGAGATAGAGAGAGAGAGAGAGAGAGAGAGAGAGAGAGACAGCGAGAGAGAGAGAGAGAGAGAGGACAGCGAGAGAGAAAGAGATAGAGAGACAACGAGAGAGAGAGAGAGAGACAGCGAGAGAGAGACACGAGCGAGAGATAGAGAGATAGAGAGAGAGAGACGACGAGAGAGAGAGAGAGAGAGAGAGAGAGAGACAACGAGAGAGAGAGAGAGAGAGAGAGAGAGAGAGAGAGAGAGAGAGAGAGAGGAAGAAGAAGAAAAGAGAGGAGAGAGAGAGAGAAAACTGTAACGCAATTATGGTCATGCCAATAAAGCCTTTTTTTGACTTTGACTTTGACTTGAGAGAGAGAGAGAGAGAGAGAGAGAGAGAGAGACAAAGAGAGAGAAGAGAGAGAGAGAGAGAGAGAGAGAGAGAGAGAGAGAGAGAGAGAGAGAGAGAGAGAGAGTGGGAGAGAGTGAGAAAGAGA
>VCAZ01000089.1:2000000-2108825 GCA_005784505.1 Bagarius yarrelli
CTTCTTTTCCTTTGTGTTTTCTCTTAACAAGGGTTACATGGTGTGTGTGTACCATCCCATTGCTGGCTCATCTCGTTTCCCACTAGGGTGTGGCCATATTTACAGGAATAACACGGCGACAGACCGCACTGTTATATGTAAATAAGTCATAGTGGGTGGTGGATTGGGGCGGCAGGGGGTTAAGTGGTATATTGGGCAGGTCGGTTGCTGTACCTTTAAAGTGCATTATGTTTATATAACTGAATTGTCTGCAGTGTGTTATGATTGCAATTTAATCGATTTATTGTTAAAATAATTTTATTGTTATTTATTAAGATATTATTAATATATATTATATTTCATACTTTTTTTAATTGAGCTTAATTTTATGCAAATTAATGTCCTTAATGTATACAGTAAATAGGTATTTGATCAAAATTCTGCAATTGATAATTATAAAAATGATCAAGTCGAGCCACCTTTATTTTTCTAACACTTTTTCCAATAGGCGATTGTGTCAAATCAGCTTTACCGAGACTATAGAATAGTGTGTTAATACAAGGATAACAAACACTCTAAAACGCTCAGTTCAGTTTAATTAATATCTGTAAATTAAGAGCCGCCAACAAAGCAGTAATGCAGTGGTGCAGTGTGAAAGCGATGCCTGTCTTTCTCTTCTCTTTCTTTTGCTCTGTCTTTTGCTCTGTCTTTGTCTGTCTGTCTGTCTCGCTCTCGTCTCTCTCTCCTCTCTCTCTCTCATCTCTCTCTCTCTCTCTCTCTCTCTCCGCTCTCTCTCTCTCTTCTCTCTCAGTCCTCTCTCTCGTCTCTCTCTCTCTGTCGAATTCAAATTTAGAAAGGCTTTATTGCTATGACCATAAAAAGACTGTATTAACAAATGTACTTTAGACAAAATACACACAAAAAAAGCAAGATATGTGTGTTCGTGCGTGTGTATAAATGTGTTTATGTTTGAGTTCAGTTATGTGACTGTGTGTTGCTGACTGTCCCTCATGCGAGTGTGACATGCGAAGACGTTCTGTCCTGCTAGGACACAACTCTCCTTCTTTTCCCCTAACAGGAGGGGCAGTTTGTAAGTGTGGGGTAGGTAGATGAAATGGGATAAATTAATTAAATTATAAATTTATTAAAGTATATTGTCATAAGTGTCATAAGATATTTTGTGCACTCAGAAAGTGCAGCTCTGTTTCCACAGCCTCGTTGTTGCAGTGTGTACACACATTTTTTTTTCTGTCACTCTCTCTCTCTCTCTCTCTCTCTCTCTCTCTCTCCTCTCTCTCTCTCTCTCTCTCTCTCTCTCTCTCTCTCTCAACCAAAAAACCTTGGGAGAAACCAGGCTCAGTCGAGCTGCCATTGCTCCTCTGACCAGACTAACCAGCAGGTTGTTTTATGCTGCCGCAAAAATGAAATAATGTGCATAATTCCCGTGGTCTTGTCCAGACAAGGTCCTCACTGGGGATTTGCCTCTGGGGCGCGCTGTCTCTAAGTGCAGATCCATCAACTGGGTTGGATCTGGTATTGACGGTAAAAAGTAACAGACATGTATAACAAGCATCGTTTAATCATTAATTTTTAATTATTATTTTCTCAATTTTCAGAAAATACTAAGAAAGCATGTTTTTCCTCGCAGTGTAAAACCTTTATTCAGTTCTTAATTAAAAAAGGGTGATGTTTTGTTTTTAAGCTGTTTTGCTGCAGTAAAATTGATCTATTGTTTTACGTTACACGCTGTGTGTTTAGCTCTTAGCGCTTTGGTAAAGCTCATCAGAGAAAAGCTTCACACACTGTCTTGCCGTAATTTGTCAGTAAATGAGAGACATTAGCAGATTAATATGTCTTCAATACAAGAAAGTCGGTTTAGTTATGTTCTCATTACACTTTGGGCGGGGCTTTACAATGATGGTTATTTTTGCTTAAAAAAGTCACTGTTACTGTGACTAATCACCTGTGAGAATTCACATGATTTTAATCTTTCTGAGAAACTTAATCTTTCTGAGAAACTTAACATTGATTAAAAAAAAATTCCCTTATATCAACTTTTTAGGCTTTCATTTTAATTTAGTTTATTGTCTTTTTTTATTTTATTTACCAAACCTAGTAGTTAAAATCATTTTTATAGCTGCTGTAGACTATATTATTATTATTATTATTTTAATGTTTTTTAAGGAACTTCGGAGCGCTATTAAATTGTTGCTAGTGTCAGACACAACTATGTATCGTGTTACACAAATCTGGAAATGACAACAGTGTGGACGTGTAAAGAAAAAGTACTCGCAAACCCTGTTTGTGTCTAACAAACTACACCTACTGTCTTATTTGAGAACGACATAGGACATAAGTACTGAACTGTAAATCATGTATAGGATTAAGCATGAAAAACTATTTTTAATATGTGCCTATAAAATAAAAAAATGTAAAATTTAACGTATTTGTTGTCTGTTTTAAAAAAATATATAAATTAGCCAGTCCTAAAAGCCCTCCCTCTGGAGTACAATATCTGTTTATCATTAAGCTCGGTTCCCAAGAGTGTCGTCTCAGGGTAGCAACAGCATGCGAAGCATCCAATATTCAGATGTTTGGATAGGAATTTCCTCAGAGATTCCCAGGCTGCTCTGTGCGCGTAAAGGCCCAGATCTTTCGTACGTGCAATGCGTGAGGTCATTTACCTCAGGAACAGCCAGAATCTGTCGTTCACAGATGAGGTACTGACTCATAACCAGGTGACTTTAGAGATTAAAGCACTTAAACGGCAGCGATGCTGCAGGGAGACAACCCTCGCTCTCAGATATGCTGAGTGGCTGTTTGGACAAGAACACTGCACCACAAGTGCGCAATTCCCACTGTAGAGGAAAAATAGTGAGGAATTTATTACTACGATTTTGGTGCCAGTGTTTATGCGATTAAAACTCAAAGGAGTATAAAAAGATCAAATTTAGGATAATACACTGAAAAATTACTAATTATTTAGCTGCCTGACAAAAATCCAGGTTCGTTCTATACACGGTACTATTATAAAGGAATATGTATATAATACAGGTTTATTGTGACAGTATTCAAATCGCTCTATATGGCAGATACTATTATACTGTATGTCTAAAAACTTGATAACTTAAAAAGCGAGTCATAATTTACAAGCCGACGCTAATTCTGCATTCATTTGTAGGACTCTTCATGTCTGACCTTGTGACTAGGAAAAACGCTTACTTCATTCTAACTAAACAAAGTTTAAAATAGTCTTTTTAACCCAGAGTTCAGCAAGTGACAAATCAACATGGCTGCTCATTGTGTTGTTACTGTAAACCCAGTACAAAAAAACAAACATAAAAAAATATTGATATAACATCTGGATATTCTTCCATTTAGAATGTTTTAATTAGTCCATTTTCCATTGATTCATTCACAAAATAAGGAAAAAAAAAAAAACCAATCCTTTTTCCTGCACAGGAGGCTAAAAATTAAACAATAATCCAAAGAAAATTTACACCTAAAACCTCATAAAAGGCCTTTAAGCCATTATTCCTTTGTCTATTAGCTACTTTTTCCATTAGACTGAGGAGGAAATCAGATGAAATTTGAGTTAAATTTGAATTAAAATAGGAGACAAGTAAGAGCTTCTGGGATTTGGGACTGAAATAGTGTCGAACTAAACAGCAAGAAAACACGGTCTCCAAAAGCTTTGGATTCTTGTTTCGTTTTTTAAGCCTTACAATTAAAGTCGGACGCTAAAATGCGAAATATATGTCCTGGCAAATGCTAACAATTTCTTTAATTTGTAGTGGATTGTAAGATGTGAACATGGTTAGCGAGTATTTGCCACACAGATGGTACAACTGTGTTATGTAACTTCACAAGAAACTGTGAAAAAAAATATGAAAGCTGAAATTTCACCATGGCACAAGAATCTGCTGATCATTTTTAAGCAAGTTTAACATTTGCATGATTTAGTATAAAGAGTCTGGGTTATTTATTCCTCTTCAAATAATGCGAATCAAGAACCGCACCGATGAGCAGTACACAGCCTTTAAAAACAATCGAGGCGAAATAATTTTTTGGAGAACCCATGCTAACTATTGGCTTCTACTTTCATGGCCACGTTTTCTTGCACCTGGTGCTCAGTGGGCTTTAAACAAACTTAGGCTGCATCCAAAATTGCTTAGTACCTGAGTAGGTACTACATCTGAATTAGGACATATACTTCCTGATTGTTTGTTCTATTTAGTATAATTAGGGGTAGTAAAGTAAAACAGCGCAATGTTAACATGGTCATGTGAACAGTGTAAAATCAAAATTATCAAAATTAAAAACCTTCAACAGGAAAGTCGTTCAGTTGATGATTTTAAACAAGTTCAATTTAACCGCAAAGTTTTTTTCTGAGGTACTTTTACAATCCTCCATCGTTGCTTTCCGCCATTCCCGAATGTAGCCAGTCGTCTATCTCGCGGGGTCCTGGGATAGTAAAGTGTCCATCGTATGTGTACTTCAAAATCTGGGCGGAAGTTTTGGGTCATCCCGGTATTTCCCGGTATTTCTGAACACACTACTTCCCTTGCATACTGTTTTCGCACACTGTACGTTTTAGAAGTGGGTGCAGTTGGACGCATTGATCGAATCGGATCCAGTGTGAATTTCACTATTCACAGGTTTTAAAAATAAAATTTTATAACATATAATCCTCTAGAGAGAAATCTCTGGGGTTTAATTGTTCAGCTAACACCTCCAGCTTGTGTGTGGGGTGTGCATGTTCTACCAGTCTTGCCGGGGTTTTCCTCCAGGTACTGTTTCCTCCTTCAGCTCAAATAGGTCGTAGGCTGTGTGTGGATAGGAATGTGAGAGATTGTGCCTTGTGATGGGTTGGCACCACATCCAGGGTTTCCACTGATTTGTGCCCCGAATTCCCATGCTCAGGTATTATATAATTGGTAAAGAGAGAGATGGATTGATGGATAAACTATTTTAACCGTGTACACACCACATTCCCTCCTTACCTCACGCGGGATCTGGAGTCCTCCCTGACACAAAACTCAACACCAGTGTTATGCAGTAAACACACTTTCAACTAAACAACTAAACATCAGCTGCTTAAGCAGAACAGGTCTGCAGAACTGGTTTTACCCTCATCTGAGCCTAGAAGTTGTTTGATGTTTAGTCTCTTTTTTTGTCTAAAAGGATCTACAGGTGCCCTGGTCTGAATACCTGTAAAAATTGAAATGTTTAAACGTTCTTAATATGGTGTTGGATGCAACATATTATCCCTTTAGGAACTCCTAACAGACTGTGTGAAAAGTGGTAGCTTTGAAGTATTAGACTACTGGACCTTACTTTCCAACACCACCAGGCTAGGCCCTTAAGCCTTAACTGTTAAATTCATTAAAAATAGGCTTAAGGATAAGGTTGTGTGTGGTGTGTATGTAGAAAAAGTTTTAAGAGACACTAAGGCAGATTATGAACCTGCAAGGTGGGATTTTAAATTTGCATGTCTATTTTTCACTCAGGGTAAATTGGGGGGGTTCAACCTTTTGAGCCAACCTGCTTGGGGTCTAACCCATCTCTGGCATTTGGCAGATGCTCTTATTCAGAGAAAACATATATTTATACAAGTGTCTTGCTCAGGCAGTGGTAGCTTGGTGGTGATGGGATCAAATTTGCTTGTGAGAATGTCAAAACCTCACAGACTGAACACGTGAACTCTCGCACAACATAATGCATACCATTGATTGGAAGAGTTTGCATAATGCATCACAGTGCAAAGGTGACTATCTCATATCGATTAATAAACAATCAATTATGCAGCCACATTAAGCCATAAAGAGCTTATAGAAGGTCATAACCGCAAAAGCTGCACAAACATTCCAGTAGGACGAGCATCATTTAATATATGCAAAATATATTTAACCCTTGTATTGTCTTCCTTTCAACCTCTGATTATTTTAACTGTTTATAAAGCATAGAATTGAAAAATTATCACCGATTTCTGACTTACACAAATTTCCAGAAATTACGTTTACGGCCTTTGGCAAATGTTCTTATCCAGAGCAACTTACAATGATTTACACAAACAATTGTATAACAAATTAATAGAACTTAAAATTGGTTGCCCCAAGGACAAAGGACAAAGTTTTAACTCAGTTTGAACTTAAAAAGATTTTTTTCCAGATGGACAAGAATGTTCTAGAGCTCCAGTTAGGAGAACATTATATTTTAGTTAAGCCACAAAAACCTGTGGTTTGTATAGTGGGAGAAAACAGTTTAACAGAAAACTCCACCGTAAAACACAAAAAAGTAAATATTTAACTCTCAAAATGCTTCTGGCGTGAGTCGGGCGCTAATTTGTGCTCTTGCTATAAAAACTTGGGACATAGGACAATTATGAAAAGTAACAAATGAACTTATTAGAGCAAGCGGTAGCCTGCAAGCTTATGGGTTCAATTCCCGTTACATTTTTGCTAGGTAGGGCTGGACCATTAATTGAAACCAAAATTAAGAACCTCTGACATAATTTTCCTATGTTGGTTATTTTGTTGTTGTTGTGTTTTTTTAATCATTGAGTGTCGGAAATGTAAATGTTTTTAACCACAAATGCAATGCAACTCATGATAGCAGATCAAGGAGAAAGACCTGGCCCTTGTTATGTGCTTAGAACCGCGTGTAGCGTGGCTCAAAAGGCAATGCAAAGACCTGCTGGAAGGTTCCGCTGCCACAGAGAGTGGGGGTGCAGCAAACCTAGCAGGAATGTAGTAGCAAAGAAAAGTCATCACAAGCACCTCATTTCGAGTGTGAGCAGGACGATGAGAGGGGCGGTGATGATGGCTGCTGTTTTAAAAGCCGATCCGTTCGTGAAGGAGAACTGAGAGAGAACTGGACATACTAAACAACAGCAACAATGCCTCTTAACTCATCTTATAAAACGGCATTAAGACGATTAGAAGGAATCAAATTATTAGACCACTGACTGATTTATGCTATTTTCTGGCAACTAAGCTTTGGGTCAAGAATACATTGGTAAAGCAAAAACAAAGGCTGACTGTAAGTCTGCTCTGAAACACAGTCTGACTTTGTCTCAAATGCCTAAGGAACTTAAAACAATCAAATATTTAACCAGCTCTGGTGCAGCGACCCGACTGCCTGCACAGCTCTTTATTTAAAAGTCTTCATACCGGTTTTCAGTGCCGCTGGGTAGGAGGTTTCGCTTCATCTGCCAAGTATGCAGGAGACAGATCCTTGCTACTTAGAGCTCCGAATGACCTAAACCTCTTTTACTCTCATTTCAGCTTGACCTATACCATTTTAGTATTGTCAAGGTGTATTATATTTATATTTTATCTATTATAATTTATGCAAAATAGAAAAGAGCTTTCAGAAAAACCAACGAGTTATACAGAAACTTCAGTCCTCACTCGAGATTAAGCAATCAATGCACTAATCAGCTGAATGAATGAATGAAAAGCGTATGAATGAAAATCCGATACACAAACATTACAATTTAATGTTTTATCTATTAATTAACAATGCAAAAATTCCTTTGTCATCACTGATAAATATTATAAAATTAGATCACCACTGCATAAAATGTACAATTCATTTAATAAGGCAAATTGCAGGTTATTTTTTAGTTCCGCCAGGATTTCATGACTCTTATTTTGTATATAAAAATATGTATCATTTGAAAACTGCAGCAGCACAATGCATGCTGGGTAAAACAGTTTCCCTCTGCTTTCATGAAGAACATAAGGGAACTACTTTTCACTGTCTGCAGTGATTGGATAAATATTCAGTTATGCAAAATACACAGGGATTTGTTAAATTTGTCTTGATAGTCGCGATCGCAATATTGTAAAAGCATGGAGAGACTGATTAGGAGTGTCTAACACAAAAATATCCAAAATCATTTCTACAATAGAAAATTTATCGGTTTGCTTTAAAACTTTTAGCAATAAAGAAGTATTGAAAAAACTTTTTGTTAGATGATACATTAAGTAAAAATAATGCTTTATTGTATTCAATAAACAAAAAAGTGTTGTAAATAAGAAATATTTTGCACAAAAAAAAGAAAACAAATCAATAAATTAAAAACAAATTTCTAAATTAGTTCCTAAAGTCAAATTTTTTTTTGAAATCACCCTAACTCGATTTCTTAGAAAAGCATATTGTGAATTGATTTAAAATAAGATATACCTTTATTTGTCCCACATTGAGGAAATTTCTTTTTTACAGCAGCATAGAAAAAGATGTGCAAATAGTAAGTATGGACAGTACAGCGTATAAATACAAAAGAAAAAGAAAGACAATAAAATAGCACTTTCAACAAATCGTTTTTATGTCGGACAAATTGCGCTAGGGTGATATTGCACATTTAAAAAAAAAATATTACTATTGCACAGTTTCTATTTCAACACATTGAAACAGGATAATATTGCACAGTTTAAAAAACTATTACACCGTTGCTGTTGAATAAAAATATAAGGTATTGTAAGTGTTACTATGAAGACTGGTTTACTGGTAGCAGCTCTGATTGTATAGTCTAATAGCAGCAGGGAGAACTGACCTTCAGTATCGCTCTTTCAGACACTTAGGATGTAACAGTCGGTCACTGAAGGAGCACAGCATATATATTCTACTACAAGGGTGACCCAAAAATCCCTGGAGTTAGAAAGTGGCTTGACCGTAATGTGCGTGTCTGTTATTTCCTTCTTTAACAAACATTTTCATAAAAACTTCATTGTGAGTCAGCAAAGTACATTAAATTACCAAAAAGCTTTTTGAAAAAGAAATGGCACTTGCATGCCAACTGAGTGGTTGAGGGTTAAGTGCCCTGCTTAGGGGCCCAGTGGTGACAGCTTAGTTGTTCTGGGTATTAAACCTATGATCTGATCAGCAGTCCACCACTTCAATCACCGATTTCATCCCTCGTGATTTTTTTGTTTTTCTCTAATGAATTGAAACTGAATCACCACTGCGATAGAATTCCTGGAGAAACACAGCAGATATTATGACAAAACACAAACATAGAAACTGTTTCTGGAAATAAGATAAATGCTGGACAGATGGGTCATTGGACAAGAAAAGTACTTTACGGAGGATGTTTTCTGTACAAAATTAAAAGCAAGGCAAGTTTATTTATATAGCACATTTCATACCCAGTGGTTTACATAAGACAATTTAAAATTATTATAAATTATATTAAAAAAGTGATTTAAAACGAACGAAAACTGAATTATATAATATTTAAAGTTGTTTGGAACGTAGCACAGTGACCATTCAGTAAATGCAGAACTAAATAGATGTGTTTTGAGTCTGGATTTAAAGATGGCGAAGTTGGTTCCAACTTCGGGCTGCCTAATATCTAAAGTCCTCTTGTTTATAGTAAACTCTTAATATGTCTACCCGACTTGACCCTAATGATCTGAGTGATCTGAATTATTTGTATTCAGTGAGCATATCTAAAAAATGTATTAAGGTGCTAGGCTATTTAGTGATTTATAAAGAAGTAACAGTGAACTAATGGTCTTTTTAGGAAGGCCTGTCCGGAGTGCATTTCAATAGTCCACTCGGCTGCTGATAAAGGCATGAACAAGAGTCTTCAGGTCCTGAATGAAAAAAAACATTTTTAAGTTGATAGTTTGCTGATTTGGCTATTAATTCGTCGTGACTATGGGAACCAACAGCTGACTCCAGAATCACACCAAGATTCCCGACTTGATTTTTAGATGTTTGATCCCCAGACTCAGGGTATTCATTCACTTTGAGAATGTCAGCTTTGCATTGACTTTTAGCCCAAAAGGTTTTGGCACAACCAACTGTTAATATGATCAATACATTTGCACGGGTAGTCAATGGGGCTGTAGTCATTTGGTGATAAAGAAAGGTAAACTTGGGTATCACCTGCATAGTTGTGTTAATGTTTTGTTTTTGTTTTTTTTGTGACTGTGACTTAGGTGTGACTGCAGAGTCTTGATACGCTCAGGATGGTCACCATTCCGGAATACTACACGGGAAAGAATGTGCTGATCACTGGTGCCACAGGCTTTATGGGCAAAGTGCTGCTGGAGAAGCTGCTGCGTTCATGCCCCGGCATCAAAGCGGCCTACGTGCTTGTGCGGCCCAAAGCGGGTCAATCCCCGAGCACCCGCGTTGCAGACATGATCAACTGCAGGGTAAGTTTACACTCTCACTCTGGAGTCTGATTCCCAGAGTCTGATTTGGTGGCTATGTAGTTAAGGTATACTGATCAAAAGAGTGTGGGTTTAATTTTTAAAACCATCGACCTGCCACTCCTGGGCCCCTAAGCAAGGCCCTTAGACCACAATTAATTAGTTGGATTAAAGAGATTAGATGCAAGTCTCCTTGGATAAAGTGGTGTCTACAAAATGTAATTATTCCATATCTGTGTCCACGCCTCAGCTTTTCGACAGATTAAGAGAAGAGCAGGCGAATTTCGCAGAGAAGATCGTGGCAGTGCACAGCGACCTGACGCAGCCTGAGTTAAACCTCAGTAAAGCGGACCAGGACATGCTGCAAGAGCAAATTAACGTCGTCTTCCACTGTGCTGCAACCATCCGCTTTAACGAGCCACTCAAGTAAGCCATTTTCAACTATTTTCATTAACAGAAGTAGAATTTATAAGTACTTAAAATACCTGAGAAGAAACACTAATATAAAATCTAATTTTTAAAAGAACATTTAGAAGCACTTTACTGACTTATTGAGTGGCTTGTGTACCAGGAAGTGATGTTAATGATCCAGTTGAATCTAGTTGTGATTATTAGCCAGGTTTTGCAGTCACACTGTCATTTTTATTTGTCCATTAGAGATGCTATGCAGCTCAACGTACTGGCCACACAGAAGATGCTGAGTTTGGCCCACAGGATGAAGCAGCTGCAGGTGTTTATTCACGTCTCCACTGCATACGCTAACTGTGACCGAGAGCTCATCGAGGAGGTCGTCTACCCGCCGCCTGTTGACTACAAAAAGCTCATCGACACGCTGGAGTAAGTATTGAGTATTAAACAGTGTCTCATTTTTGAAAGAAAGCTGAAAACTTGATTCTGATTGGTTGAAAACTGTTGATTTAATTTCTATACCAGGAGCTGGGGATGGGCATTTGATGACATTTTGTTAATCGATAATCGGAAAGATTTATAATCAATTAATTGTTACTTTTTAACTATTATTTTCTGAAAAAAACAGTGTGTTGTATTTTAGTGCATTTTTATAATTTATGATTGTTGCGGTTTTTTATTTTATGGTGATTTTTTTTTGCAACTAATGCAAGTTGCAATGTTTTTAGGTGCACCGTTGCAATAAAAATTACAGGATTAAATGCAAATCACAGCAGCACAATGTACTCTGTGTATTTATTGCAGTAATTCCGTTGGTAAATAGAATGACATTAAATAGAGATAACAGATAGAGATAGAGATTTTTAACTATCAATTATCAACCATCAATTAATCATGCCTGTCCCTACCAGCAGATAAACACAGTTTATCTGTTTTACACTAGATGAAAGCACCGCCTGCATAATTTGTGTTTTATTTTCAAACATAACATTTAATCAACCTTTTTAATTCTACTGAAGTTCTCTAGAATATGAAAGGACTTTATCTGAAGTCTTAAATCATGTCATTTGTTTATCTGCAGGTGGATGGACGATAAGCTGGTCAGTCTGATGACCCCGAAGCTGCTGGGTGAGCGACCCAACACATACACCTACACCAAAGCCCTGGCCGAATACCTGGTGCAGCAGGAGTGTGGGAACCTTAATGTAGTCATCGTCCGACCTTCTATTGTAGGAGCCAGCTGGAAAGAACCTTTTCCTGTAAATATCCCTGATGCTACCACCACCTAGCAAACATTTCATCACTGTGATATTGTGTATTGATCTATTAAATGTTTTCACACTAGGGCTGGATCGATAATTTTAATGGACCGAGTGGAATATTCATCGCTGTAAGTGCATCATCATCGTCCTCATCATCAGTGTGATCATGTTTCTACTGTGATCACAATCATCGATGTGCTTATCATTTTTTTATCGTCACTGTCAACATTATTATCATTGCCACCTTGATCATCATCATTAATCTCACTCCCAACGTAATCACATTCGCCGCCATCATTATCATTTACATTTACCGCATTTGGCAATCGTAACTTGAATTACTTCATTTAGGTTGGTAGCTCAGCAGTGCTGGGAATCAAACCCACAATCTTCGGGTTAGCAGTCCAACAACTTAACCACTAAGCTACTACTTCCCCCATCACTACTATTGTAGCTATTATAACCATTCCTTTCATCGTTATCACTATCATTATTATTTTTATGTTCATAGCAAGCGCAAAATAAATGCGCATCCCTGCACTGATGTTTTTCATGTCTCTTGCCATGTTTTAAGCAATTGTGTCAAATGTGGCATGCAAATTTTAAGCTCAAGATGAAATGTTAACTTGCATGGAAGACGCGATAGCGGTGAATATCACGTATCGTGCATCTCAAGTAATTTCGTCACCCGACAAATTTGCCGATATTTACGTCTTTGCATTACTTTGTATGTAATCTATTTGCTCGAATAGTTAAATTCATGTTTACACATCAACACTGTCGACATCGTTAATCAGCATCTTCTTAACCATCGTGGTTTTTACCAACACTATTATTATTGTCCTCATAATCATGATCCCATGATCATCAACGTTACCGTCAACATTGGCATTATCTCTATCTCTGTTATTATTGTCATCATAATCATGCTCCCTATCATCAATGCCACCAACGTTTTATTCTTACTGCTATCATAATCATATCATTATAAATGCCACTATCATCTTCATCATTATAAATAAGAATCATCTGCAGTGACTTTTGTGGTTGTGTAATTGTAAAGCTGTTCTTTTTTTTCAGGCAGGAAAAGGAATCCTACGCACTATGAGAGCCTCTAACAGCGCCGTGGCCGACCTCGTGCCGGTTGATGTGGTCATAAACACCACTCTGGCTGCTGCTTGGTACTCAGGCTTACAGAAACACACCAGGTCAGTGTGTTAACCTAATTCTAACTAAAGTTAAAAAACAGACTTTTTTTTGCTAGAAAAGTAACGAGCCATAATTATTCAGACAGTACCACTAACTATACAACGGTTTTTTCCCTTTTTGAAAAAGAGTTTTCTTGTTTTTGTTTGCAGGCCAAAAAGTTTGTTGGTGTACAATTGCACGACCGGCGCGATCAATCCCTTTCACTGGGGTGAAGTCGGTATGAACCTTTTTTTTTTTTTAAATCACAGGGGTTTTTTTATAATATTCACCCAATTGTAGATCAAATTGGGGGGCACGGTCACTCAGTGGTTATCATGTTTGCTTTTTAAATTCCAGGGCTCCATTTTAGCATCTGTCCAGCATTTTGAGTTCTGGGGTTTTCTCCAGGTATTAGTTTCTTCCCTCGGTCCAAAGACTTGCGTTGTAGGCTGTTTGGCATCTCTTAATTGTTTGTAGTGTATACATGGGTGCTTGTGTCATTGTTTCGTGAGATGCCTTGGCACCTTGTCCAGTGTGTCCCACTCATTGTGTCCTCTAGTCCCCTGGGATAGTTTCCAGATTTTCTGTGGCTCTGAGTGGGATACGCCGTATCGGATGGATAAAGATCAAATCCATAAATGAAAACTGAAAAGATATCAGCCTCAAACTTGCTTAGCTTATGGATTTCGGAATCATTATCTCTGAAAAGACCTGGCATCCTATTTGAGTTTTTTAGTTTTTATTTTGGACGATGGGAGGAAATGGGAAAAATTTGACAAGGTGGAATTGACACATAATTGATTGTTCTGAATCTTATTTCTCACACGTTTGGTCCTCTGCGTCACTTTATAACGGCGTTCTGGATTTTCGAGCTGAAGGAGCTAAAGCATGTCTCTAAGGAGTTCTGTAACATCCAGGGTCATTTCTAAACAATGTCAACTATGTGCAAGCTTTCATTCTTTACAAAAAGGAGAGTTGTTTTTTTTTTTTTTTGTTTTTTTTGAAAGAGGTGCTAGAATTTGTGACGATTGCTTGAAATCTCTTCAGAGTGGCTGAAGAATGTGCAGCTTAATTGGATTTTAGAAATTTGTTTAACTTGTGTAAAGCTGGGTTTACGCTGTGTGATTTTAGCCCAAAAATGTTTTGTGATACTATGCTATACGATCCGTTGTCTTTGATGGCTAGCTTGATATGTTCAGCAACAGATGATTAGTGGCCGTTGCGATATTTTTTTTCCTTCCATGAAACTCTGGCAGTGAAAATTTCAGATACTTTTACATTTACAGCATTTGGCAGACGCTCTTACCCAGAGCGACTTACATTTATCTCATTTATACAACTGAGCAATTGGGGGTTGAGGGCCTTGCTCAGGGGCCCAGCAGTGGTGGCTTGGTGGAGCTGGGAATCAAACCCACAATCTTTTGTGGGGGTTAGTAGTCCAACACCTTAACCACGTCCCCACCACTTTTCTGCAGCGTGGCTTCTGCAACGACCGTCAATCCAAAAACCGATAGGAGCACCGAGTCTGATTACACTATTAGTGCCCCAAATTTAAATCACCTTGGGAAAATGCAGACGTGAGTCTGATCAAGCGAACATCAAGAAAAGAAATTAGTGAGTAATGGAGGGAAAGGAGTGTTTGTATACCGTGTCGTGACTGCTGTCACAGTGTAAACTCTGCTTTATATAACAGAGTTTCAAATATAAATCAAAAAATGAAAACACTTATAAAATGTAAGCAAAGTTTCAATTCTCATCCAGTGTAACTGTTTCTAAATTGCCGTATTTGGTACACATCCTTATCCAGAGTGCTTAATAATTAAGGACCCTGATCACAGGATTTGAACTTATAACCTCATGTTGAATAGTCAAACGATAGAACCACTGAAACATCTCAGTTAAAAAATTACACACAGCAAGAGATGCAGAAAGTATCGATCGATTTGCTCTTAAACTTTACAACCAAGCCAGAACTCAACGAACACACATTGTTCTTCTTTAGTCTGCTAGGCTAAACACTAGCTAATGACATAAATGCCCTATCAAGGCATGGGGTAATTTTACTTAACTAGTGGGCATGTCCCAGCCAGACCAGTCAGAACAGGCCATAGCATTAGAACCAAGGCTTTAACCTAATATCATGACTTATTTAAAACTTAACTCAACACTAAGTTATGGCCTGGTTGGTTTTAATATAATAGTATTTACATATAAGTATAGAGTTTTGAAACTCTCATGCCTGGGGCGACTTCTGTTCTGCGAGGACTGAACGGTTTGTTGTTTGACCCGATCTATTTGACCCGGGTCATTCCCTAGCAAAAACAACGAGTTACACCATCATTTATTTTTTTAAGAATCCTTTAATGCTGTGCAGACTTTACCCAATTGAATCCCCAATTTTTGTCTCTTAGAACACCATGTTATATCCACTTTCAAGAGGAACCCCCTCGAGCAAGCTTTCAGACGGCCCAATGTTAATCTCACATCCAATCATCTAATCAATCTGTATTGGATTGCTGTGAGCCACAAGGCACCAGCATTCCTCTATGATCTTGTCCTCAGGATGACGGGAAGGGAGCCCAGGTAAATAGCTTCAGCCATCCGTTCGTCCGTCCATCCGTCCGTCCTGATCCTCCCTCCCTTCATGCTCAGTCTAACCCCACTTGACGTGTCTTGATGTCGCATACTGCAGAATCGGGGAGAATGCATAAACCAGACGGTACCTGCTGGTTTCTGCATCCTCTCTTTCTTTCTTTCTCTTTCTCTTTCTTACTCACTTAGTGACTCACTCTTTCTTCTTTTTTTTTTTCTTTCTGTCTTCCGGCCTGTTCCATCCTGCCACTCGTAGTCCCGTTTAAACAGATGTCCTGTTTCTGTGTGTCTATCCGTGTGTCTGCCTCCCTGCAGAAAACTGTATAAACATGACTTTCAAGACCAACCCGTTAGAGCAGGCATTCAGGCGGCCCAATGTTAACCTGCGTTCCAACCCCTTTACCAATCAGTACTGGACGACGGTGAGCCACACCATTCCCGCGCTGCTCTACGACACATATCTGTGGCTCACAGGGCAGAAGCCCAGGTAAGGTCCCCTAAAGTCACGACCCCTTGGACCTACCCCATCCTTATTCTCCTCAGTGACTTCATGCATGGTGTGCATGGCATGGTTTTACCAGCTGCTTTGAATCAGATCGGTTGATGGTATTGGGTTATACTGAGGTTTTTTTGCAAACTATTTTATAACTTGTATGTGGCTGAGTATTAGCCATAGGCTAAAGTTCGTGCTGACAATGTTTTACTAAAACCTGCATGGTTATGCTGTTGGCCCTAATTTATGAAAACCAATTTGGACCAAACTGTTTCATATCATCTTAATGTCCTCCTTCACACTAAATTTGCAAAATAGGGACCAAATACAACTCGTCCATTATTACTTGTTTTTGTTTATTTTGATTAAGTTCCAAATGCTACCGATTTAACTTCAAGCATGAAAACTAACATTAGTAATATTAGCTTATATTACTAATGTTATATTACTAATGTTATATAACTATTAGCTTATATCCTTATATATTGTTGTAATATTAATCAAAATATAAAGTAGTTATCATTAATTTACTGATATTTTGACTCTGAAATAAGATCCAATTTTCTTCATAATGTTTTTTTTTTACTCAGAATTACTTATGTTTAATTAATTCTTGTCAATTGGACATTTTAACAATTTTAAATGAATAATTCAGTATGTTTTATTTCTGAGGGTGGTAAGTAAGTAATTTGCTTGTAATTAACTGAGAACTTAATTAAACAACACTGGCAAACATTTTCTTCAGTACCGATTCGTAACCTAGAGTTAAAAGCGTTACTCATGCCCAAGGTCCAAGTTGACGGCTAGGGGTCTCCAAGTTTACAGAAGAGTCATTTCCTCATCAGATGTGTAAGTGTAAGATAAAAGCTTAATTTATTTTATTCGTTTATTTATTTCTGCAAAGGAGACGTCAGCATCCAATCTATATTTGTTTACTTTGGTGAAGCACTAAAACATATGATCTTTACTTTATGCAACTTGACATTAACACGGTTCGATTTGGAAACACATGGCCTTTGGTAGCCAAAGGCACCTCTAAGAGATCTGTTTTATTAGTAATAACAGTACTAGCAGTATTGTAAATTTAAAAAAAATTATTCCATAGGGCCCAAAATTGCTAGCGGCACCCCTGCTGGTAGCACAAGTCTTGCCAATTTACTAGAGAGTAAAGACTTAGGAAACGTAACAGATCCCAAACAAGTCTGGCAAAGATAATCAGAGAACCTTCATAAACAAAACTTATCATGTATATCAGAACCGCTGCAGTTACAGTATGATGAACATTTAGGAGCTCTCATTCAGCTTTCCAAAAAAGATCATATCTCTCTTTGCTGCACGGCATCTGTTTGGTATCTGAAATGAACTGTTCTGTTAATCCTGTTTAATTGGCTACAGCTGAGTTTGGTTGGAAATTGATTGATTTGACATTTACAGCTCAAAGGGAACTTTTTTTTTTTTTTGGTTTTACAGAGAACATGTGATTTCTCAATTCATCGATTCTGTTCGTCAATTTTTTTTTTTGTCTTTTATGCATCTTAAAAGGAACCTTGGTGCAGAAGTTTTACTTTAGACCATAAGTCATATTAACTTAAGAAAGTTTGGTGTAAAAGCATTGCAAAACTTTTCAAAAGAATCCCCACTGCCCCAATTTTAGTGTTGGATCTACAAGGCTCAAGCAAGTAATAGTATTTTATTCAGACAAAAATGTCCATAAACATAGGCTTTGGCTTTAAACGGTATTGCAATTGATTTAGTAATTTTTTTTTAAATAAAACATTGAAAACGTATCCTACTACAATGCCATTGAGCTTTAGAATCTGATTGGTTAGGAGGCGTTGGTCAGCAGATCTGACAGTGGTTTTGGCGTTTCCATAGTAATAAGTTATGTAGAAATCACTTTAGGTTTTCAGGAAAAAAAAAATCCTAAATTTGTTTTTCTTTACTGTTATTCTTTATTTGGTGAACGATTTCTAAAATTCATCTATGAATTAGTTAAAAGTAAATTTGTGAGGGAGAAAAAAAGTTTAGTTATTTAAGCCTGAAGTATGATCTGGATTTTCTTCAACTTTAAATTTATCTGTCTTCCAAACCCAGGTTCTTTGAAAAGATGTCTCGCACCCTTGTCTCCCATTCCTGTCTCGCCTCCCTGTCTTGCACTTCTTTCTTAACACCATTCCAGTTTTTATCTGAATCAACATAATACTCTAAAAATGGTCACGGTGTAAAATCAAAGATGAAAGTTATGTCTGAAGAATCATAATTCGCTCTGTCATTCGGGCCGAAGCATTTCAACCAGGTATGGCTACCTGTTGTTATTAGCACTTGGTGTAGCAAAAATGGTTGTGTGTGTGTGTGCTGTGCGTGGTATTAGGAGACATGCTGTGTGTTAGCAGGCGGAGCCGTGCTTGTCCTCTAAATCTGTTTCCCTGGTGATGTAGGATGATGAAAACGATCACGCGCCTTCACAAGGCCATGATGGTGCTGGAGTACTTCACCAGCCACTCATGGGTGTGGAACACTGACAATGTTACTATGCTCCTAAACCAGCTGGGAGCTGAGGACAGGAAGGTAAATACACACACACACACACACACACACACACACACAGTATATTGATGTATATGTATATAAATATGTTACTACAAACATACATATAGATATATATGTATATTTGATCAGAATTAACCAACGGATGCATTCATTCATAAGGCCGCCTACGGAATGTTAAAGCAGCCTGTGTGTGTGTTCATACAGTGTGTTGTTGTATGGCTAAATGCCTGTGGTGAATGCTATCTGAATAGGTTCTTTGTGCCCACAGAGCTGAGGCATCATATCTGAAATTCCATCAATAATAGTGTGAGGACCCTGGTGAAATCTTTTCAAACTGAAATATATATCAAAGAAAAATAAAATTTAATTGTCTTTAATTGTAACAAAACTGTTTTTAAATAATGTCAGCAAATATAAATGTAATTTCCCCTAATGTCACCTCCAAACACAAACGCACGCTGTGGTATAGTCCCGCCCTATCACTGATTGCTCACAATATACTCATACAAATTGGTCTAAATTAATGGAACCTACACATTTAAAACAACATTAACATTGAAAATTAGCTATAATTAATGAGTTATAATGTTAAGTGTAAGTGACATGTTAAGTACTGTAAGGTATTTTATGACGCTACATATGCTGGGGTGTGAATTTGATAGGTGTTTAATAGAAATAAAAATGAATTTTGTGCTTTAAAAAGGTTTTAAAACCCTGTGTAATGCACATTACACATTTACATTGATTGAACATGGGTTAAATTCCCAGAATCACTAAGCTGACACTGCTGGGCCCCTGAGCAAGGCCCTTAACCCTCAACTGCTCACTCGGATAGAAAAACTTAAAATAAGATAAATGTGAGTCACTCTGGATAAGAGTCTGCCAAATGCTAGAAAGGTCAATGATGAGATGACTGTTGTGAAAGGAGTCTCCAGCATCAGTACTTTGTAACGCTGCATTTTGAAGCTGTAACAACGTTTAAAAGCGGCTGCTCTTTATGGTTTTCCTAGTACCATGATAAACTATAAGAAACCGCTTAAAGGGAATCAATGAAGGTGGTAGTTTAGAAGGTCGTGGGTTTAATTCCCAGCACCACTAAGCTGCCACTGCCGGGGCCCCTAAGCAAGTCCTTTATCCCTCGGCTGCTCAATTGGATAAAAATAAAATTTAAATAAATAAAAGTCACTCTGGATAAAAGTGTCTGCCACATACCAGAAATGTAAATAAGAGAGTTTCCTTTTATTACCAATCAAAAAGATTTTGTGACTGGATTCCAGATGTAATTATGAATCAGTGTGACATGGGGAAATCCAGAATTGGGTAATTATATATATTTTTTTAATTTTATGCTTTATAAACAGATCATTCTGGAGGGCAAAAGTTAATCAAGTTCCTAAACTTGAGAAAGTTTAACAAACTTTAAAACAGGCTGTGCAGTATCAGTTAAACCACAAACTTGTTTTTTTTTTTTCTTAAGACGAATTCCTCCCACATAAAATAATGCACTGTTAATAAAAGTTACAGGTTTGACTTGTTTGTTTGATTTTTTTTTTTTTCCACATTGTTTCGCAGGTGTTTAACTTTGATGTCAGACAGTTACACTGGGCAGAGTACATGGAGAATTACTGCATGGGCACCAAGCAGTACGTACTGAACGAGGAGTTATCGGGGCTGCCTGCTGCACGCAAACATCTCAACAAGTGAGTATGAGTCGGAGTCCACTTTTAACCCTTTAGCACTAAATACAGTTAACACAACATACTTTAAAATTATACTTTGGCATTACTAGAATAACTAGAAAACTCTTACTTACATGGATTAGGCCGCCGCCCCCTCACATAAAGCACAGTGAAGTTGCCTTAGTATTTAAACTTTTTTTTAATATATATATAATTAGTTCTAATTATATTATAAATGAGAGATTTTAGGATTTGGTCAATGTTAAAATTTATTATTAAAATATTTAATATTAACATGTTAAATTGTTAAGGAGACTGCAAACAGCTTCAATTTCCAACACTTTTATATTTGAGTTATCTCTGACTGTAATGAAAATAAACCTTGAGAAAGTAAATAAAATAATAATAATAATAATGAAGTAAAATGTCTTGCATCATGTTACAATATCTGATTTTGACTAAACTGCAGGTGCATTAAACATATACATAAGTGCGTAATTTAATAAAACATTTGTTTAAAAAAAGTTTCCATTGTGTTTAGTCTGAGAGGTTGACATAGTCAACAGATGCCAAATGGACATTTGTTTAATTTGAAATACTCACTTTATAGAGCATTTATTAGTATTTTGTACATATACTCATGCGTTTAATATGCTCCCATTCTTACATTTACATTTCTGGAAACACCCTCATCTCATTTATCCAACCGAGCAGTTGAGGGTTAAGGGCCTTGCTCAGGGGCCCAGCAGTGAAAGCTTGGTAGTGCTGGAAATTGAACCCATGATCTTCTGATCAGCAGTCAAACACCTTAACCACTCAGATACCCTTTCCCTTCTCTTCACTTTTCGTGACATAGATAAATAAATGGACTAAAAACACGACTCTGTTTATAGTACATAAAAATGTTTCTATTAATCAGCAACTTCTGGATCCAGCGCTGCCAGGACTTTATGGATTACACATTAGTTTAAAAGCTATGATGGCCTATTAGATTCCAGCTGCAATGGCTTGAGTTTTAACTGTAGCAGCCACTGATGGAACCCTGATACATAATGGAGCAATCACATATTTCAGGCTTGGGGTTATTTGATGGGCTTCATAATTGATTGGTGCTGTTATGGCCGAATCTGAAAGACAGTGGCTGCTTCTAAAGCTGGAGAAATGTAGGTGGAACAAAGATCGGTTTAGATGCCTGAAAACCGCAGTAGCCATAAAAACAAACATGATTAAAATTCAGCAAAGGAGAATAGACAATGGTAAGAGGTGTACTTGATGTGTGACATTATTGATATCAGTGAAAATCAAGGAGAAGCTTTAGAAGACAATGGTGAGGCCAGCTATGCTGAAGGGTTTGAAAACACTGAGGACGAGTTGGAGGTAGCAGAGCCGAAGGTGTTGAGGTTCTCTTTAGTGACGAGGTGGACAGGTTTAAGAACGAGCACATCAGAGGGACGGCTTATGTTGGATGTTTCTGGGACAAAGTCAGAGCAGCCAGATTGAGATGGTTTGAGCGTGTTCAGAGGGGGATAGCAAAAATTTCAAAAGAAGGATCTTGGAAATTGAGCTGCCGGCAAGAGGAATATAGATGTGATAAATGAGGACATGAAGTTAGTGGGTGTGAATGAAGAGGATGCACATAATAGGGCTCTGTGGAGAACAGTACAGCAAGAGGAGAAACTTATTAACGCATGCCATAAGCAAAATTAACGCTTAATCTCGCCTTGATTGTCGTACAGTCTGAACTTGTGACTGATATCCTACAGTGTAATATGGCAGATCATATTCGTCTGACAAGCAACAATCGCGAAGGACTGTTAAAAATCACACAGTTTTAACCTGGCTTAAAATGAAAGGAAATTCCGCCTCACGACTTCTTTCAGAACAGAGAAAACTGAGTCATTGGTTGTCCTTAAGAGATATATGGCTGTCCTTAAATACCTGGCCCTCGATATTTAATGAAAGGATATTTAATTGTAAGTTTTCCTGTATAAAGACGTCTGTCAAATGCTTTTAATGTACTTATCCCAATTGGTGAGTTTTGTATGATGGTGGGTGAAAATTTACCAGTTTGGTAAAAGAAAAGAGTTCCAGTCATTTGTGTATAAAGTGATGGTGATAGTCGTGCTTGATCATTGTTGCTTTTTAATATTTGTAGGTTGCGAAATATCCGCTACACCTTCAACACAGTCCTGGTGATCCTGATCTGGCGCGTCTTCATCGCCCGCTCGCAAATGGCACGCAACATCTGGTACTTCGTGGTCAGCCTGTGCTTCAAGTTCCTGTCCTACTTCAGGGCGTCCAGCACCATGAGATACTAAACCTCATCATCCACACTCTTTTTCTCTCTCTCTCCCTCTCTCTCCCTCTCTCTCTCTCTCCATCTCCCGCTTTCCCTTCTTTCTCTCTCTATTCTATGATAGCTATGCATAGGCTCCAACTCTGGCCTTCAGCGTGCCTCTGACGTTAGGGTCGGATACCAACAGCTGCTTTGTAGAAAGCATGACTCATCCTGGGTTTCAGACCGATCCAGCGGTTGCTCCGTAAAATGGTCCTGCGTTACAGTTTACAGACCTCCGGGACTTGTATTCCCCAACCTTCTTAAATCAAGCACAAGGTTGGAGGACAGGGACACAGCGGTTTTGTAATACGCTTATCTGGTCCGTTAAATACTTCGTTCAGGTCATTTTTTTTCCTCCTATATAACTTATTTCAAAAAAGTTGCAGGTTGTTAAAAAGTCACTAGCTTATGTAAGGAACCAGGACACTAACGTTAAAATTATTTCACATTTACGCAAATTGTTAGGGTTTTTTTTCCTTCCATATGATACCGAACGCTCTTCCTGACCACAGCACAAGCTTTCTCTAGTTTTGCCATCCAAAACACTTTTAAGTTCAGGTTCCATCTTTGACATATGTAAATACATAATTAAGTCTTCAATATTTTTATTCATCTTTTTTTCTAAGCACTTAATCACACGCTGTGAATACAAAGGCTCGGTTCACAAACGTCTGGGTCCGCGTCTGGGTTTCTGTAGACTAAAGCAGTTCTATGTTTCTCTAGACTATTTTGTTCTCAAACCTTTCTAGAGTCAGGGGGAAACGTCTTAATGACATAACTGGAAGTCAGGACCTCTAATGTATAATGTACTCAGCTGACAGACGCTTCATGTTACTCTGTCATTTTTCCGCTGCTCGGCTCACGTTTCTCCGGTTGCAAGTCGGTCAGATAGGCCTAAACTCTCTGTCGGCTTCTACTGCTTACTATAGTGTGGAAGTAAAGGTTGTTTCGTTGTTTCTGCTGCTTGTGGATGGTTATTTTGTTTGCAAACAGCAGCTGGGAAAACATTGGAAATCATCAAATCCAAGAGGCATTTCTCCTAGACGAAGAGTTATCCACCTGGGGTGCCATTACTTTTGCAACACCAAGTGACCCCCTATGCAGCTGATGCCAAATTTTTTTTTTTTTCTTTTAATCACAGCAAAAGCAAACATTACGTGCAAGAACATGCGCAGTGTGTTTTGTCCCTGAGCCCTGAGGACAATAGTAACACCTCAGACTGAAAGGGAAAACGTGTGTGTGCGTGTGCATGTGTGTGTTTCACTCTGTAAAGAAAAATATACAGTAGATTCCCGTCAAGTGCGCGAACACTGACAAATTTCAACTCTATAAAAAAAGAAAGAAAAAACAATCACAGACATCCAAAACGTAAGAAAGAAAAACTCTGCGGTGAAAATATACCAAGAAGTTTTGTGTAATAGTTTGAGTTATAGCAGCTTCGCTTTTCCTTTTCTCTCTTTAAGTAAAACACAGCCTCTCTAAAATATTCTGAGGTAAAAAACTATAAAGCACCAGAACCAGAGACTCGTTCATCTTTATTTAAATAACACATTTCTAAAAATCTGTTCATTGTTAGTTTTGATTAGCGTTTTTTTTGTAAATTAGCTGTTGATATAGATTCAATAAAACATACTATACATGTGGGATTTAAAGAACTCAGAGGAACAAATAACCTACACCATCTCTGACCAATCAGATTCAAGAAATGAACTAATAACTCTATTTAATTACACGTGGCTTTGTGGAACATATGATATTAAAGCAGCGACTGAATAACAATCCAGTCTCCTAAAGAAAAGCAGATGCTGAAGTGATCAAAAATTCGAGATGTTTGGAAAGTTCCCATGTGAATGTGTGCAAATTATTGTTCATGATCTACAGATTAGACAGAGATTAGGATTAAAGATCAAACACCACTTTAATGCTGATTATATCTGTAATTATTATACAATACTATCATCACGGTATAGCAATTGTAATCATTCTAATGAGAATTTGGATCTATTTTAAATCCGTTCTGGGTGAAATTCATCTTGGGAAAATGATCGCTCCTGCTTTACTCCGACTCTCTGTGACTCTGGTCGTGTCCTCGTTTTGAAAGGGCATTTCACAGCTGTGATCTTCCCAAATCTCTCCCTCCTGCTGCTGAAGCACATCTGATCCCCAAGCCAACACACACTCATCCTGTTTGTCCCGGTCTCCTGATCTCTATTCGGTTTCTCCCGAGCTTTTTATCATAAAGTGTCATTAAATGTTTCCTAAGAGAACGTTCCAGATGTTTCTTTTTTTTCCCTTAGAGATTTGTTTAATGCCACAGTACTTGATGTCGGATTGGGGGGGGGGGGGGGTTCAATGGGTGCCTTGTATTTGTAAACCAAAATTGGAATAAATGACATGAAATCCACCTGCACCGTGTTTTTTTTTTTTTTTAGTTTCTCTGAACCCCTCGTGTTCTTTTAATAGCGTTAAGGTCCTGATATGTTAGTTTACAGTATGATATACTAACCAGAATAGAACCTGATGAGTTAATCAGTCATGTTGCTCACATGATTTGACTGGGATTCGAGCCAAGCCACATGCTGTGTTGAATATCCTAAATAACGCTGCCCTCTAGTGGTCATGAAATACTGTATACAAAAGTAAATATCACACACAATTTTATCCTTATTAATTAAATCTTTTCACACGCTACTAATTGTCAACTGCCATTTTATTAGAAAATTTAGGGTGGAAGTCAGCAAAAGTAAATAAAGTGTTAGTCATTTTTACAGCCATTCCCAGTAACTTATCACGCATTACTTTTTAACACTTGTTGACATGCTGCCTGTCAACAACTTCTCCTTTTGGCTGTTCCCTTTTAGGGGTGGTCACCACAGCGAAACATCTGCCTCCACCTAACCCCACTCTCTACATCCTCTTCACTCACACCCACTAACTTTATGTCCTTGTTTATCACATCCATATACCTCCTCTTTGGTCTTCCTCTTTGTCCTCTGTCTGGTAGCTTCCTTTCTAACATCCTCCTACCAAAATATTCACCATCCCTCCTCTGTACATGTTTAAACCACCTCAATTTGGGCTCCCTGACTTTCTCCCCAAAACATCTAACATGCTGCCAGTCAAAAAGGGTAGAAAGCTACTTACCAAGTTACCAATAAATTAAATATCTATCACAAATTGATAAAATAAACACATTTAGTCGTACTATTCCACTGGTAATTATTATTATTTATTATTTTTCAAACTTTTTGTTTTGGCCACCCTTATTCACAGTCTCACTCTCGCTTAGCTGGATATGAAATAAATCAGACCTTTTTTTGTTTTTACCCTTTGGTTCCCTCTAGTGGACAAAAATAGTATTACAGACTTCATCTCTGAATCTGCTTGATATAAATGGTTGAAACATGTGAATGTTTATTTTGATTACATAATTACTTACATTAAACCCACAAAGTCTTGATGCTGTGGTCGGGGTGTCCTTTTTGGACATTAGGAGAAGGGGTGGTTCAGTGACTAAGATGTTAGATTGCTGATCAGAAGATCATAGGTTCAATTCCCAGCACCATTAAGCTGCCACTGCTGGGCCCCTGAGCAAGGCCCTTGAGCCTCAAGTGCTCAGTTTAGTAAAAAAAAAAAAAAAAGAGAAATATGATTTAAAGAAATGCTAAACACACAAAGGACACAAATTATCAGCTACAGAATACCATCGGCACGATGAAGCAAGACGGTGGCGGCATCGATGTATGTAGCTAAGTTTATTTATCAAAGGAATTAAGTTTGTTTTTGAAAAAATATTGCAATTAAGTTACAGTAAAGTTTTTTTACCGCTTATTTTACATGTGCAGTATAATCAAGCATATAATTACTGCTAAATCAGTTATTTACACGTTATAAGTAATATAAATATATCATTAACCAACCAACCAATGGAAAAGCAGGGCGGTTTTTAATAGGCGTTCCATCACAGTCACACTTCCTGATTTCAGTTAATGGAAATCTCTCGGGTTTCTGTCTCTAGTGGAGCTTTTCGTCATTAAGCACAGGGACTCCTGACTGGAAAAGAAGAAATATATATTTATATAAGTAAAATTTTAAATCTCTAATAATGGAAATGTACCTGTTTATTCCAATTATAATGTATTTATTACGATTTCTTTATTGAAATGTGAGCAGTAGTTGTATTCGAATGGATATTATTTATTATTAGACTAATAATATTACTATTACTAATAAGTTTTTAAACATTTTCGTTACATTTAATAAAATGTATTTAATTATTTTAATTAAACTTCGAACCTAATTTGTGGGCAGAAATGGTGAAGCGTTAAAGATGTGCACCACTAGATGGCGCTGCAAGACGTTTTCAGTTCTTTTTTGTAGTGCGAGTTTGTGTGTGTGTGTTTTTTTACCCCAGTGGTTGACACTGTAGGCCTGCAGCACATGGACAGTGTTCATAAGGAGCCTCATCGTCCCACATCAACAGCTCCAGCAGCTCATTTGGCTGTTCGTGACAAGTCTGACCCTCCAGAGGCCGCGGCCTGCACACCGGATACAGCAACGCTACACACACACACACACACACACACACACACACACATACAGTGAAGTGAATAATGAGACACTGTTTACATTTTACATCATATAAAAATTAGTTTTTATTCGTATCGTTTGTTCTAATAGTTAATTAATTAATTAATCTGTTTATTTCTATTTTCAGATTTCCCGTTTTAAAGTTTGTTTTAAAGTTTTTCTTGTTATTTGATGTATTTTTATACTTCTTCTTTGCTTCTTTCTCTGTCAACACAATTATTCTTACATTTCTTTCCCTGTCTAGATTTAATTTATTTTTTTTTTTTTTTTTCTTTCTTCCTTTCTGTCATTTCTTTCATTTACTTCCTTTCTTTCCTTAATAACTTCCTTAAATGATTTACAACTGTGTTTATCCCAAAATGTCCTTATGCTTTTTATGCCTTAGGACATTTTTTCTTCTTTAAAAATTCTAATTAAAAGAAATCCTATCTAGTTAATTTATTTCAATTATCTTTAATTGTTAGTTTTCTTTGTCTCTTCAATTTTGACTTTGATTTTATTCTTTCTCTTTTCCTATTATACATATCTAGTTGAAGAGCCCTGATGGAAGAACCTGTTTCCAGATCCCTGTGGTACCTTTGTGTACTGCGCAGCAGAGCAGGGGGCTGCAGTCGCTCTGGTACTGACAGATAGTTCCTGAATCTCCTCGGGTTTTGTTCTGCATGCACACACCCCACACACACAGCTGTTCCCCACAGCACTCTTCATCCTTCACACACTCCTGCAAACACGAGTGAGAACGTCATCCTTAACACAGCTTGAGGTGGAGAACGTCATCATGCAGCATCCCAGCAACACCACAAAATCAGTGTGAGGTGGAGAGAAATCCCTCACCAAGTTTGTGGATTTACACAAGACACATTTGGAGCTGCTGATGTTGTACAGGCAGTAGCTGTCTTCCTCACAGTCTTCATCAATTAGACACTCCTGCAGAGAAGCACACACACCATAAAATATTACTTATTATCATGATTACTTTTTATTTTAGTGGCGGATATTCGCTACCTAAGAGGCACCTTAGAAAATACTAAGACACAGGGATGGATTTCCTTTCCCCCTTCCTCATCATGGAGCATATGCTTTCTTACACAATGGAAAAGTTACACTCTATGGAAAAGTTACTTTTTAAGGCACTACTTTTTCTTTGCATGTTGAGGATGCAGAGGGAAACGTTAAGAAATCTTGATTGTGTTTTTTAGCATGTAGAAAACCCCTATGTGGCCCTCCTACATAACAGATAAAAGTCTAGACAGCATTTTATCCTGTTGCCTTGCATGTAGGGGCACCCTAGATGGCACTATTTTACATTTTTTTGCACATTGTGTTTTCCCAGCTGTGGAAACACTTTAGGGCAATGTATCATATTTTTACACATAGAGAACCATATAGGGCACTCTATCACATTTGCTTGTACATGGAGAACCCTAGAAGGCACTGTATCATATTTCCTTACTTAACATAGAACCCTGTAGGACGCTATATCAAAATTCCTTACACATAGAAAACCCTATAGGGCATTGTATCATATTTTCTTACACATAGAGAACCTTGTAGGACGCTGTATCAAAATTCCTTACACATAAAGAACCCTCGAGGGCACTGTATTATTATTCCTTACACCTAGAGAACCCTATGGGTCACTGTACCATGATTCCCTACATCTGGTGAACCCTGGAGAGCACCGTATAATATTTCCTTAAACATATCAAACCCTGTGGGACACTGTATCATATTTCCTTACACATAGAGCACCTTAGAGAGCCCTATATAATATTTCCTTACACATATAGAACCCGTTAGGGCACTATATCATAATTCCTTGCATGTAGTTAAACATGTGCATGGGCTTTATTGTGTTTCCTTGCATGTAGGTGACACTTAGGGGGCACCATATCTTTTTTCACTCACACATAGGGTAACCCTTAGAAACACTATATTTCCTTACATGTAGAAGAACCCTAAAGGTCACTTCATTGTGTTTCTTTGCACTTGGTGAACCCTGTGTGGGAGAGTTCATATGACCACAGAGACAAAATTTTTGGCACCTTAAAGCGACTGCATTAAAATGGGGAATGTAAATAATAGGCTTAGTCTTGTTTTGGTTTATTCCATGAGGAATGACTGTGTAATCGTGTGTGTGTGTGTGTGTGTGTGTGTGTGTGTGTGTGTGTGTGTGTATGTGTGTGTGTGTGTGTGTGTTTGTGTGTGTGTGTGTGTATAAGCATGCGCACACACTCCAAGACCAGGAAATTCCAAAAGATAGATTATCCTAGTAAATGAACAAAAGAAAACCCCAGAAGGCCTGAGAGTGCTGCAGATTTAGCCGTGTATTTCTGTTAACTAAAGATTCTGTTTTTAAAGCTAACATTTTAAACTATGTGTCATAAAGCTGACATAACCATGTCATAAGAGTGGTATAAATATCATCTTATGCGATCAGTACATACATTTAGTAATATGTGATGCTACTTTGCATTTTATCATATTTGTACTATAGTTTATAAAAAAAAAAGAGTTTATAAACAAGTGTTACTTAAAAGACTTAAAGGAAAGCTCTGGCTCTTATAAAGGGCTGCTTCGCCGCTCTCCTTTTTCTATTTCTGCTTATGACCAATCGTCTCTCTCTCGCAGGCTCATGGGATAGTAAAGTGTCCATCGCCTGCTTACTTTAAAATCCAGGGGAAAATAGTAGACGAACTGGAAAGTTTTCGTCTAATGTTTGTCACATACTATAAATTCGAACCTACTACTTGCCTCATGTACTGTACTCAGTTTCACATACTATGTATTATGAAAGCATGTGATTTGAGTGGTGGCTAATCTTTTAAGAAGTCTCGTAAGAATCAGTTCCTCTTGTTTTAGCGTTTAAGCTCTGTCTTTATGTGGCTGAGGTTTTTCAAATGTCATTTCTTACTTATGAACGCGCCCTTGATCCTGCAGCTGATAGAGTTCTTTTACAGCACTTTGACGCACTATAACAGCTCAAGTTTAACGACTCCAGTAGTGCATTAGCTGAAGGTTAAGTAGAAAGCAGCTAAAGGAAGATTAACCCCTCCCTCCGCCCCGCCACCTCATCACACACTCCAGATCAAAGTCCAGAGGAGTCTGGAAAACATTTTCTGCATGCCTCCGTAGTATACACTACACTACTAAAAGTTTACAAACACCTCTGGTCCCACAACGTCTGAAGCACACAGTTGTCTAGAATGTCTTTGTATATTGTAGTGTTATATTATTCCTTATTCCTTCACTGGAACTAAGAGACTCAAACCCTGCTCCAGCATGACAATGTCCCTGTGCACAAAACCCCTGAACTCAATAAACACATGCTGTGTTCTGATTGGTGTCCTGGTTCTGACTTATTCCTATTGCCAGATGAACTGGAACCCTGACTGCACCCCAGACCTCCTCACCTCAACATTAGTGCCTGATCTCGCACAAATGAACACAAATCCACACAGTCATAGAAATATTATTTCATGCACAAATATTTTTTGGGGGGGCAACCAAAAACAGAAACACGAAAAGACAGAGCAGTTGTCGTTTAAATGATTAAGGCTCTGACTTGTTCATCAGTCTGGGAAGTGGTATCATAGTGGTTAAAGTGCTGGACTGCTAACCGGAAGATTGTTGGTTTGATTCCCAGCTTTACTGGGAATTTACCATTGCTGAGTCCTTGAGCAAGGCCCCCAAGTGGTCAGTTGTATAAATTAAATAATTACTCTGGATAAAGGCGTCTGCTAAATGCCAATGTAAATCGCTAAATTGGGGCAGTCATTGGTAGTCCAGTGATTAAGGTGTTGGACATGGGTTTAATTCCCAGCAGCAACAAGCTGCCACTGCTGGGCCCCTGATTAAGCCCCTTAACCCCTTAACTGGATGTAAGTTGCTCAGGAAAAGGGCGTCTGCAAAATGTCAAAGTAAATTTCTGCTCCAGGGGTAATACATCATGGCTGATCCTGCACTCTGACCCTAACCTCAGAAGAACTTGACTCTGCTGTACTGGAATTCGACTCACTCGTTTCAGGACTTTTTTCTCCAAAGTTTGATCAGTACAGTCCCTCAGTTCAGTACTGCCTGCTGTAATAGTATATCTCTGCTCTAAGTGTTATCCTAAACACTGTTATTACTGTCATCTGTTCCAAACTATTTAATAACACGTTGCTAAGCAGCGCTATGCTAACCAATTCTGTGGCACCATGGCAGGATAATCAGTGCCACACGTCATCCCTTCACCGCACTCCTCCAACCCGGCTTTCCATGCATTCCTTCCAGACTGCCTAATCACAGTAAATACAGGATCGACCGCAACACCTCCGCTAGCAGCAAGCAAGCGCCCACCACTCTGAATGAACATGTTCCTCCACTCCAGAGTAAACTTCACAGTAAACATTAGATGGGTATTCGTTGTAAAGTAGGAATACATAATACACTCGACTCAACCTGTGCAAAGGAAGTGACTTACACTCAGTTAAAATACAGTTCCCAGAATTAAAAAACATCTGCTTTAAGCTGCTGAATTTACAAGCAGCAAGAATAAAAAAATGAAAAAAAAAGAAGCATTAAAGAAAGAAAGTGGGAAAGAAAAAAAGGGTGAAAGGAAAAGGAAGAGGGCAATAGGGGAAAGAAAAGGGGTAAGAGAAAGAGAATAGTAAAAAAGAAAGAAAGAAAAAAGAAAGAAAGCAAAAAAGAAAAAGGGTGACAGAAAAAGAAAGAAGACAGAAAGAAAGGGAGAGAAAAGTAGAGGGAGAGAGAAAGAGAGAGAAAGAGAGAGAGGGAGAAAGTAGGGTCACAAAAAAAGAAAAAATGGGAAAAGAAAAAGTGTGCAAGAAAAAGAAAGGGATAGAAAGAAGGAAAGAAAGAAAAAAGAAAGGAAACACGAGAGGCAGAGAGAGAGAGAAGAAAACACAAAAATATAAAAAGAATAAAAGAAAGAGAAAAAATGAATGAAAAATAAAAGAATTTAAAAGGAAGACAATAAATGATTAAAGAAAGAAAGAAAGAAAGAAAGAAAGAAAGAGAAAAAGTAAGTCAGGGTGAAATGTTGACGTTCAGGCCGTGTGACTCAGGCAGCGCTGGAAACTTGTTGTGACCGAAACGGGGATCATGTCCAAACACATGCCGCCTGCTTTTCAGTTAATGACTTCAGTATGTCGTGTGTTCCCTTATTTCTCGACTGTCTCGTCTCCAGAGCGACGGCGAGCGTGTTTGAGACGCTACACACCTAATGAAGAGTGACGAATATTTTATAGACTGTGTTGTTGAACTCAAACCAGCTGGTAAATATGAGTGGAATCGTCTCATGGGTGCAATGGATAACCAGTCGCTTCATGACTGAAGAGAAAAACAGCTGCAAAAACGAGTTCTCGTTGTTCGGCATTGGCCAAATGACAGAAATGTAAATTTATTTTAATGCCAAAGCAGTTTCTGATTTTACAATAGAATAGAAATGGTGAATAAGTTTCTATCTCCTAAAATGCTTTTACTGCAAATATCTCAGTTCTGCATAGCACCAGCGTTCAGGCTGTACATTTATTTGTCCAAATGTCTAGATTAAGACCCTAGAGGTCCAAGTAAATGCAGGCTAAAGCAGTAAAACTAAATAGAACCCTCTTTTGAATGGATTCGAGTTTTATAAGTTCTTTGAGTCGCTTGAGTCCGTACGTTTACATGAACATTGGATGGATGGATAGATGAATGAACGAATGGCATAACACTTTAATCGCATTTTTGCTGCTCTGACCAAAGTGCACATGTCCGAACACGAATGACGTGACTCACTACAAGTCTTAGAGAATAATAGCAATAACGTAAGTGATGAGCTTTGCTCCTAAAAAGTAAACATTATAATACAGTCCTTACTCTGATTATTGGAAATAATCGCATTATTCCTGCGCATGTAAATGTAGTCAAGAGGACTTCTGTCTGCTTTTGCCATAGACCTTCCACAAGACATCACTCAGCAAATGCCTAGAATACGAATTTCCACACACACACACACACACACACACACATTTACATTTACAGCATTTGCCAGAGGCTCTGTGAGCAATTTACATTTCTCTTTTATACAACTGAGCAATTTGGGAGTTAAGGGCCTAAAGGGAAGTTAACAAAGCAACTCAGTCAGCTACTTCTTACTCCCGTTACTATCTAACAACTACTTAGAACAAATGAATGTTGTAATTTACAGTTTATATTTATCTGTTGTTGTAAGCAACGAAATATCTTCAAACTCAACTGTATAAATGTGTATTCGCTCATCGCTGATACAAATTAGAGAAAAACTCTGGACTGTAGCTGTAAGAACTTTTACTTAGTAGTTTGATCAGTTCTTAAAGTCAGTGGTGTCGTCCTGATATTGAGGTCTGGATTACATCATCCAGACTTTGTTTTGATTGTAGGTAATATCGTGTTTGTGTGTAAATCCTGTGTATGTTTGTATGAACTCACATGATCCTCCTCGTTCCAGCGGCTCTCCTGACCGAGGGCTGTGGACAAATGTATGGTGTTTCCTGAGTCCCTGTCAGAGTCCTGGTGAAAATTAAAAAAAGGTGGTTTTAATTTAGACAATAATTTTCTGTCTTTTAGAGATTATAATCCTGTAGTAAGACATATAGGGGTTTTAGGATTTAGGATTTTAAGAAAATAATTTACAGTAGGCTGTAATGTGGATTAGTTTGATAACTTCAACGCTTAACGTCCTAGAAAAAACTTTTCTAAAAGATTTACTAAACAATGCAGACATAAACAATCATAACCATACAACCCTAACAAGCGGTAATTATTTATAATGCTGGATGTTTACATTTACAGTTCTGCCATTTAGCAGATGAACTTATCCAGATCAACTTACATGTATCTCAATTATTTTTAATCTATCCAAGCAGTTGACGGTTAAGGGCCTCACTCACTAAACTTACGATCATTATGTCTACTTTATATCTCATAAGACACTTGTATGACGCAGCCTGATCATAACACAAACTCTTAAATGGTAGTTTAGGGGTTAAGATGTTAATCTGTTTATAAGAAGATGGAGTGATTCAGATATCTCATTTTTTATTCATCACAGCAGCAAGGACAGCTTGGTGGTGCTGGGAACTGAACAATTCATTTTCTAATCAGCAGTCCAGCATCTTAACCACTAAACTACCACTTAATAAGAGTTTAAGTGGTTGGACCAGGCTGCAACATACTAGTGTCATATAAGATATAAAGTCATTCATAGATAGATAGATATGTTTGTCTTTTTCTTCCTTTGTACTGAATGTGTTAATATAAACCTGTGATTTGTCATACAGATGGGTCTACTGATCTGATCTGATCTGAGACTTTAACAACACCGTAATGTGAAATATCCCTGATAAATTATGGGTTCACGTTCAAGTACCACCAGGATGCCACTGTCGGGTCCCTGAGAAAGTCCGTTAACCCTCAACTGCTCAGTTGTAAAAAAGAGTGTAAGTTGCTTTGGACAGGGTGTATGACAGGGTTTAAGCCCACCTTGGCTCCAGATACATCAAGGTGTTCAAAAGGCAGCCTGTGTCCATAAAGAGATCTGGAAGTTTCATTCTCCACCTTGATATAATATATAGATCAGAATAAGTTTAGTACTATTTAAAGTAGCAGTGTGTCATTTTGCAGTTGATCCTTTAAAACCTTAACAACAGATGATGTTATGCAGTATTTCAGAAATCCTACGCTCAATTTTTTTTGCTCAAAAGAACAGCCAGCGGTTTCCAGGGGCTCCAGATCCACCGTGAATCAGACATGGATCAGTGTATGAATAAATAACACGGTAGAAATTAAAACCGATTTATTGCCCTTCGACTCTCCTGTAAAAGTGATTACAAATGGTGGGGGAAAACCCTTAACTCGAAGTTTTGTCCTTTCTGGCAAGCCTGAAATTCACACACTCTGCTGAAGCTATATCTTAAAAATATAACTAGAAAAAAAAACCGAAAACAGCTCAGACTTAGACAGTAGGCGGAGCTTATTTATAGCCCAGAAAATAAGAAAACAAATCTGAGATTAAAAGAGAAGGGGATAATTTGCATAATATTAATACAAATTTAAAACTGTTTGAAATTGACATTTTTATTATTATTACATAATAGTATAACTTTTGAAAGTTTTCTACACCTTTAAATTGTAAAGACAGATGATGTCAAATGAAGCCAGAAAATCATATAATCCATCCATGAATACACTTTGATGAAGTATTTACACTTTCACTAAAAGAATTTTTAAAATGTTCTGTTCATCATCTGTAAACTGGGTTTTTCACTTTTCTCTCACTTTACCTTCGTAAGTCAGGGGACTTTTAGTTTTACCTCCAGCTTTAAACTCATTAAACTTGAGTCTAAGAAGAACTGTGTCCTACCTGATGCACGGCTTCCTCTAGTTTCTGCTGCGTGTCCTCCATCAGCTTTTCCACCTCCTTGAACATTTCGTTTAAAGTGAATTGGCTCAGAGCCACATGCTCCGCCAGGGTCACACTCAGGTCCGAGGGTCTCCTCTGATCTGCCTTTACCAGACTGAGAGTTAGAGACAGAAGAGTAAAAAGCAGCATCTCTGTGGTGTAGTGGAGAGGCTTCTCCTGTCTGACCTCAAAGACGAATGAAAGGAAACTGAGGAAGGGCAGGAAAAAAAGCTGGGGCAAAAAAAGCCAGCCGCAGCTTTCTAAATGCCTGTGTTATTAAAGTGACAGTGCAACTTTACCAACATTTCTGTTTTCCTTTAAGGTACCGACATACTGTTTGAGTTCCTGCTCTAAAGCTTTAATACACCATAAAATATTTCGATATATATCATATTATAATGGAAATCTAATAGATAGAAGTTTATCTTCATTGTAGCAGTTAAAGGATTTTTTCGTTTAAAGTTGTTTGGGAAAATGTGACTTACTTTCTAACTTTTTTAGGGATATAAAGTAAATTTACCTTCCAGACCACCAGGGGGTAACCATGGAACTTTTTAAAACCGTCTTCTATTGTTATATCATTTGTTCTGTGTGCCATGTTTTGCAAGTCATGTCATTGGTTGGTTCCCTCTATGTGGTCAAGTGTTTCTTTAGGATTAGACAATTGTTTGCCCCTATTAGTTGTGTGCAGGCCGTTGTGCTGCCATCTGTTGGCATGTCTCTGAACTTTTTAATACCCCCTTGAATATGTATCCCCAGGGCTGGCCCAAGACTTTAAATAAATCTTTATTTATTTACACACTATAAATCGAACACACCTATTATCAATTTTATTTGTTGTAGCTGTGTTGCTTACATCATAGTAATGTTTTTAACCCTTTAAAGCATCCTGCATCTCGTTAACATAAGGTTGTTGCTGTTTTTTTTTCATTTAATATTGCATTAATATTGCATCTATTGATATATTTTTCTTATTTGTAAGCAGTTAATGTTTTGACATCATTTTGTTTTTTTAAAGCAGGAAATATAAAAAATATATTTAAAAAATATAATATTAAAAAAAAACATTTATAGTCAGAATTCACTGATTGTTTTTCTGGTTCATTTTTTTTTGCACCTTATAACAATAACTTATTATAGGGTTTCATTAGAATGTTTTAAATTCAAAGTTTATTTGTCACATACAAAATAATACATAATTAAGTAAGTTTATTGCACAGTAAAAACACCAGTTTAAACGGTACAGTAAAGGTCTTACTTTGCCCGGCTCCCTGACCACACACAGGACCACACACCTACACAAAAACACACAAAGACATACACTACGTATTTAAACAATAACATACAATAAACATAATACAGCATGCAGGAAAATGGTTTTTATGACAGCTTAAGAAATAAAAGGTAGGGTAAGTCAAATTAACAGAATTAACAGTGCAAAATATTAGTTGTATAAATAAATTACAAATATTGGACACAGGGGAACGTGGGAAAAGTCTCTGATTTAAAGTGCAGGTACAATGTGCATGCTCAGTGTGCTAAAGTGCAACCGCATAGAATTGTTTGTGCACACAATAATAAGAGAGAGTCCTATAAGTAGTTGGTTAGTATTGGGTAGGTCGATAATAAAGTGCAGGTATCCTGGTTCTACTGGTTAAGGGTTCTTTTTGCATCTTCATCAGCTGATGAGTCCATACAAAAAAATAAAATATCCAGTACTTCTCCTGTAGATGGCAACAGACTACACACATTCTTTTACTATTATGATATACTACACAGAAGCATAAAGTATCTTTATAAGACTTAAACTGTCAGCTAACATTTCTAGCTTTTGGCAGTGCCACTATTCAGAGCTACTTTACATTTATCTTATATATATATATATTAGTTAGCAGTTAACCCTAAATCTAATAATATTTATTTTTATTATAATTTGAAAGTTTTTATAAATGTCATTAATCCTTATTTTTATGATTTTTAAAATAGGATGGATTGGATATATGAAAAATTCAAACAGTTTTATGAGGCTTATTAGACGGTGTTAATTGCTAAGGGCCATGTGTAGGTTTCGTCTTGTTCTGGGTGACATTCTGACCTGCCTCTGAAAAACTGATGCCCCTCCATGGCAGCTGGTATGTGGCAAATGCACTAAATATGCTTGCTTGAGTGTTTCTGTTTGTGCAATGCAGATTTAAAGATTGCCATATCATCAATATTTTTATTATTTATCATATTTGTAAGGTTGATAATTTTCTTAGTATTATTCAAATTATGCATATATGTGTATATATATATATATATATATATATATATATATATATATATATATATATATATATATATATATATTATCTTGCAGGTGCATTTAAATTTTTTTATATTATACGACTTTTAAAATAATTTATATTTACGTTATTTTTTATTCAGTTTTGTAAAACACCGTCGGAAGTCATTCTTCATTTTGTTTTGGACGCACGAGGTTTATCCAAGATTCTGATTGGTCTATGTCACCACGAAGCCCCGCCTTTCGCTATAAAAACTAGCCAGGTTCACACGCTGTGCTTGAGAAACGTTACGAACAGCTGAAGGGGAAAAGGGAGCACAAAAATATAAATGTTTTGAGTTTAACACAGACTAAAATAAATTTGACGGAAAGGTTAAGGATTTATACCCGAATTTAACAAGTTTAAAAATAAGCCGGACGTCAAATAAAGCCGGTGAGTAAAGTTTGACAGACTGTGTGAGGAATTTTGTGACAAACGTTTAAACTTGACTCTGTTAGTGAGTGTTTTAGCATTTAGCTTGTCTCTCTCTAAATGTTAATTTATTACTGTTTATTTTTAAAAGTCGGTTATGTTTATGAAAAATAAGTCTGTAGTAAAGTTTTGGTCGAATATTAGTTGTCAGGTTGAAGAATTGTTTGGTATCAAGTGCACTGTTAACCTAAATAATTTAATATCACCTGTTTAACATGGAGGCAATGAATAACTGAGTGACTGCCGGTTAAAACCGTTACATTTAGAATTTTTTTTTAAATGTGTTTTAATTGTATAATTTCTCATCTTTACACTATAATAAATTACACTTTGAAACATTTACATTGCTGGCAATTGGAAGACGCCCTCATCCAGAGTGATTTATCTCATTGTTTTATCCAACTGATCAGTTAATAGTTAAGGGCCATTCTCAGGGGCCCAACAGTGGCATCTTAGTGGTGCTGGGATATAAACCCACAATTTTCTGATCAGCAGCCCACCATTTTAACCACTGAGCTACAGTATTACTTCCCCATCAAAACATTCTGAATTCTTTGGGTTTGTTTGGGGTTTTTGTTTTTGTTTGTGGGTTTAAATCCCAGCACCACCAAGTTGCCTCTGCTTGACGCCTGAGTAAAACCCTTGTTAGTTGAAATTACATGAATGTAAATAACCCTGGACAAGGGCATCTGCCAAATACGTGTGTTGTATGTGTTGTGTTGTAGCTTCATTTGTTTTTTGTTTTTTAGTTAAATGTCTTTTGCCAAACTTTTTTGGTTTGAATTGATATATATTTTTTTTAAATATTCACAAAAATATAGACTAGAAGTACTTTTACACTCCAGTCCACACCTAGATTTTTTTGTTGAGCTGTAACTCCCAGGTTTGTAAATTCTTATATTCAAGCAGTTTTTTTTGTTTGTTTTTGTTTGTTTTTTTTTTTGCAAAATCATATATTATGAATCCTGGAATTGCATTTCCAAACACTGCGCGTGGGGGAAAGGTTCGATTCTTAGAAGCATCGTGATGCGGACGTGGTCGATTCTGATATTCACAAATCAAAAATTGGTTTTCTATTTTGGAATGTTAATCACATGAAATTGACACATAAATGTATTATGGTGGCAGAGGAATAGCAAACCACTAAAGATTTAAGCACCGTCTGAAACTGCAGACTAGTTCATTCAAGTTATACATTATTCAACTTCTGTGATGTCATATGCAATGTTTTAACATCAAAATAGCAGATGTGGCGCGTCCAAATTTCGTACATACTACACGTCACTATACTATACAAACGTATTTTATAAAGGTTGGAAAGTGTGCGCAAACTCAAATGTAGTACATAATTAAGTATGTGATTGTAAAAAAAAAAAGCTTTAGCTTTAAGTTACTAACACACCTTATATGGCTGTTGCTGCTGAACTGGGTACAGATACTTCGCTTTTATAGTCAGACAGTAAGAAAAAAGAAAATCTGTTTTAAAAACAAAAGATGCATCGAGATATACCTTTATTTATCCCATATTGGGTAAATTGTGTTATCACATCGAAGCCCTCTGAATGGAAAACAAATCATATTGTGAGATGCCTAAAGATTCTCACCATTAAACATGACATAATTCAAATATAATTTGTGGCAACAGTGTAGGAGATGTACTGTAGGTGTAATGATCGTAGAAGTCTATACTTTTGTCTATTTAGTCTAGTTTCGTCTCGGGGACGCCAGCGATGTCGCATTAAATCTGCCCCCATCAGGCAAGTCTCAGTCTTTTCCTTTCTTCATGTTCAAGCGCCAGCACTTTCCAGGAGAGCGCCCTGACTTATAAGGGCCTGGCGATATATCAGTAAAGAGGATGATAAAAATACTCCAGCGTGGTGGCCTCACGGTCAAGTCCACTGTCGTTCAGCCAGTGCGGCTGCAGCATTTCACCACCACCATCAGGGAAACTTTGCAGCAGCTTGCTGACTGAGCGATTTGGCTTGGTGCTGAATGTCATAATTAGAGCTAGTCATCTGCAGAAAGCAGTAAGCTCCTGTGGGAGGCCCAGAGCTGCATGACTGTCGGCCTTTTCTCTTACTAATAACTTTACACAGGAGATCAACATGGCTTATTGATAATATTGTGCAAATCACTTTGATAAGACCACACTACTCTGATTGGTCAGGAGGTTTCGATTAATTTTCTCTAAAAGCAGCTCTGGAAAGTAGCTCCTGCTGTAATCCAAATCACAGGATTTAATTAATGCGCTTTCTTGGACACTATCGTTTTATTTAGTAAGAATGTACGCAGTAACACTGTTTAAAGACTTTCTGTCTGATGTTTAACGGTAATGGAGGACGACTTTAGTGAGTCTGTTTAGTAAGTCTGTTCTATCTAATTTTTCATCAAGTGCTTTTTCTGGCATTATAACAATAATTCTGTCTAAAATCACATACTTTCAGCTTTCATGCGTCAATACTTTGCTGCAATTACAACCTTTTGGGGTATGTCACTACCCGCTTTGCACACCTAGAGCATAAAATGTTTGCCCATTCTTCTCTGCAAAATAGCTCAAGCTCAGACAGATTGGATGGGGATTTAGGTCTGGCCTTTGACTGGGACATTGATCCAAATCATTCCATTGTAGCTCTGGCTGTAAAATTAGGGTTATTGTCTTGCTGAGAGGTGAATCTCCGTCCCAGTCTCTAGTCTTTTGCAGCCTTCAACAGATTTTCTTCCAGGATTGCCCTGTATTTAGCTCCATCCATCTTTCCATTAACTCTGACCAGCTTCCCTGTACCTGCTGAAGAAAAGCATCCCCACAGCATGATGCTGCCACCACCATGTTTTACATTCTGAATGGTGTGTTCAGGGTGGTAAACTGTGTTACTTTTCCGCCACACATAGCGCTTTGTATTTAGGCCAAAAAGTGCCACTTTGGTCTCATCTGACCAGTGCACTTTCTTCCACATGCTGTGTTTGCTGTGTCCCCTACATGGCTTGTGGCAAACTGCAAACGGGACTTCTCATGACTTTCTTTCAACAAATGCTTTTCCTCCTCCCACTTTTCCATAAAGGCCTTATAGTTGGCTGTAGCCAGATTCTCTCACCTTGGCCGCTTCTCTGACCAGTGCTCTCTTTGCTTGGTCTGTCAGTTTAGGTGGACGGCCATGTCTTGTCATCTTTTTGGATGATTAATTAAACAATGCGCCTTAAGATGTTCAAACTTGGGACATTTTTCATTACCTAACCTGCCTTAAACTTCCTCACAACTTTATCCATGATCTGTCTGGTGAGTTCCCTAGTCTTCATGATGCTGTTTGTTCATTAGTGTTCTCTAACAAACCACTGAGGCCTACACACAGGTGACTCTATAAACTAATTAGATGGCTTCATAAGGCTATTGATTGCACTAGATTTCATTTAGAGGTATCAGAGTACAGGGGGGTGAATACAAATGCACACCACATCAAAAGGAGGTGGGTAGTAACGAATTGCATTTACTTGAGTAAATTTTTTTTGGTTAACAGTAACTTTGAGTACAATTAAAGATGAGTACTGGTACTCAAGTGCATTACTAAGGCAGGTGTGTGTTTAGTCCATGATTTCACTTCAGCAAGTAAAAATAGTTTTGATGCGATGAATTCTGTATGCAACATAACCAACTGACATACAAGAATTTCAGCTCCAACCTGAAAAAACACATGGCAGTAAGAGTGTCGAAATGATGCGTATTTAAACCCTATTAATAATCATTTGGTATCTATGGGCACTTTAACTTTATTGTAAAACTACATTTCACACATTGTCCGGATAGTTTCTCTCGTATGTATGCTCGTGCAAGCAATGACAAATATCCTCCGAACCTACAAACAAACACACGTTCATGAACGTTTATTCTAAACATCCGCACATTTTCATATTCGTTAAACACAAAACTAAATAAACTGAACAGGGACGTCCTGAATTCATACAACACCTCAGTACATTTTTTTTTTTTTTTGACTAAAGTGTATAACATCCACACAAAATCAAAACAGAATTGTATTTTATTGTATCTCTACCTAAATAATGCATGTACATAAACATAAAATGTTAAAATAAAGTATATACTTAAATGCGCTGATCTTAAAAGGTAGAAAATAAAGTTCAACAATTAGAAAAACATTTGAGTGTGTATGAGATTTTTTCTGTAAATGACCGGATTAAGATTGGCTTTACTTTACTTTAACCTGTTTTATATAATAAAACAGCGACACTTTTAGACGAGGGATATGAAAATACGCCACATAGTTTAAAATTCAGCGTTTAACTAGTAACTAACTACGTCAGTAGTTTTTTCATTGGATACTTTATTTTACTTTTACTTGAGTAACTATTTCCATAAGTACTTGTACTTTCACTTGATTTTGGCTACCTTTGGCCACACACTTTTTTTTTTTTTTATTTGCTTAAAATTTTCAAAACTGTATATAAATTTTGTTCCACTTCACAATTATGTGTTACTTTGTGTTGCTCTATCACACAAAATCTCAATAAAATAAATTTTTTTAATTTGTGGTTGTAAGGGGACAAAATGTGAAAAAGTTCAAGGGGTATGAATACTTTTCAAGGCACTGTATATAACAATATTGTAAAATATATTCTTACCATAAAATTACTCGGAATGTAAAATAGCCCACCTTCTACTATCTTTTTCGTAATGTACAGTATGCACCTTTTATAATGGAAATATCTTCCCACCAGTCACTGATTCTCTGACTGCAGACCTGTTAATATTTGAAAACGTTCGTTCATAGCTCTCATATGCATGAGTAGGTCAAGTGTTTGTCTAATGATGAGATATTTTCTCTTAAGACTGACACAGTGACAGTACTGAACATTTATGGAAAAAGTTCTTCTTACTCGTACTTTAGTGTCATGCTACTTTAATAAAAGGCCCCTCATTAGGTGTCCTAACCTCCTGTAACCTGGCACACTCTCCTGGAAACTGAAATCTGAAACTCGGCTATTCTGAGCTGAGGGAACATCTGAAATCTCCTGGATAAGACACACTCATAGGAATTGTGTGCTGTGACGTGCAAGATGCTAGTTTTTTTTTTACTTTGGCAGGAATTACGGAAATGATACAATGATTACTATAGGACCAGGTGTTGATCTACGTCTCAGATATTAAGCCTATAAAACGTTGGCTAAATTTCTAATGCAGGGGTCACCAAACTTTGCCCTAAAGAGTTTAGCTCTAACTTGCCTCAACACACCTGCATGTAAGTTTTAAGTATATCTATCAAGACCTTAATTAGCTGATCGATCTGTGTTTGATTACACTGAAAACTGGCCCTTTGGCGTTTGGTGACTTCTGGTCTAATGCATACGGCACACAAAAGTTAAAAAAAAAATTTGGTAGTTAAAATTTTTTTTTTCTGCTTCCCACATTAAAGCAGAAAACTGTTGTTTTTTAATTGTGACCGCGAATTATGAGGCTTAACCTTATCAATGCTGAATTTTCAAATGATTTAAAGATAATATAAATATAGACTTATGAATTTGTAACTCTCGATTGGTTGTTTTGCATGCGAGTTTGATCCTTTATTGGCCTATAAAAGCTGTTGAGACCAGCCTTTCTGCCATCAGTCTAAAATCTGGCTATGCAAGACCTTCTTGGCATTAACATGTTCAATCTATGAAATGTACAGAAATACAAATATAAAAAAAAAAAAATTAGTAGAATCCATATTAGGATTAATATTGTATTGTACAGTTAAAGATAATACAGTATTTTATAAGATGTACAATATTTTAATGTAAATGTACTATTCAATTAAAAAAAAAATTCCCTGATTTAACAACCACAATAAATAGCAGTAACACACAATCAGATCGGTAATTTTTCCTCTGTAGCCTTAATTAATTTTACATAGACCGCATGTAATTAATGAAGTAAAGATGGAATCCATACATCCAGCTGTACGAGTAAACATTGTTTGGAAGCCGTATATGTTTAAAACAGTTCTAGACTCTTTCAGGACCTAACTATTTTAGGACCTAATTCTTTAAGTGAAGATTACAAACACTATGTTTTCTACATTACCTTTAAAAGATAAACCCCCAGAGTGCTTATGAAAACCGAATGAGACCCTTAAACTGATGCAAGGAGAAGGAGCTGCTTTACAGGTTACACCTTGGAGATCAGAGTCACAGAAATAAAATTCTAGATGTCATGTGGCCCGACTTGTTTCACTGTACATGCTTCTACGATACGCCATTTATCTAACACTGTTGTCATTGTAAACCTATTAATGTTTGTACTCGTTACAGATAATGTTTTATGGTTGATTTCTAATTTTACACTGTTCTATCTATTTGTGATGAGTCAAATAAGTAAAGACTGAACACTGATTTGGGAAACAGTGTTGTCTGAGTTTCTGATCAGACCGTCACAGAGTCAAGAGACGTGATTTGTATTTAAGCAATGAATAAAATTGTTGAATTATGTTTATCTCTGAGAATTGTTTACATTTTTATGATTGTGATCTTACCTATAATGCAATTCAACCAACCTGCAGCCATCATTTTTTCACATTGACAATTCTGTGGTTTCCTGTTTTTCTGGAACATCCGCTACGGAAACGCCACTTTTCGTCTTTTGCCGACTAAAGAAATGTCAAGTAACCCTGCCAACACACACGCTCAGAAATAGACACTTTTATGAGAATTTATTTAAAAGCATGTAATTTATTGATAGTAATTAACAAAATGTTTTTAAAAAAAGTTCCAGGAAAAGGGAAACTACCCTAAAGGGGAACAATTCACTTTTTAAAGTAAAGCCTGCAGTTTCTACACTGTTATACTATTAAACAGTATATTTAACAGTGTTTTTAACAGACTTTTAAACAGCACTATGACAAACAGGAAAAAGTATTCAAAAAAAAATCCCTGTGGTTGTGTTATTTGAGCAGATTTTGCTTTTCTGTTGAACATAAACTGCACAAGAAAGTGTTTGTGGCAATAAACAACTCAACGGAATGCATAGAGCAGAATACTGAGGGACGCATCAGTAAGGGAGAGCCAAACCTGCACTCTGAACGCTGCTGGGTGGGATGGCATGTCTCTCTCATATATATATATATATATATATATATATATATATATATATATATATATATATATATATATATATATATATATATATATATATATATATATATATATTATATATATAATTTGGCTTATATATCAGCTGTTTTTCCCTTTTGAAATTTTGGTGTATCCCTATAAAAATCTGCTGACTTCATACCAGCCTTTCTGCGCCCCCCCTTAATTCGGGTCGCACCCCCCTAGTTTGAGAACCACTGATGTAATGAAACATCCCTCAGCAGCTGAGCCACATTGCAGTGCTTCCTGTATTTCCCAGGAGGTCACTTGTCAGCACTTTTCTCTCCTAATGAAAGGAATGCAGTTTTATTCCCTTTCCTTCATCTGTTTCGGTCGCTGGGCCGAACGCATTAACGAAGCTTTTTTTCCTAGCAAGACAGCACTTTTATCAAGTTTCCCACAGAACATATGTATTAGTCTTTAAGAATCCTGCCTACTTATTAATCCAGTGTCACTAGCACTTGGTTGAGATGATTGATAATGAGATATGAATATCTTAACACAAATGTGCCAGAAAACACGGTTACTCCAGCTAAAATGTTAACAAAAGTGTGATTAATTTAAGGCTCAACACCAGTTATGTTGCCCACCACCGCACTGCCCCCTGCAATGCAGCGATCCAGATGTTGCAGGAGAAGGGAAATGAGGTATTACTAATTTTTAAAGACCACTATAGCGCACATCAAACTCGTGTTTGATGTGCGCTCTCGTAGGTGCTTTGTGTCAGGAAAGGCAAGCTTATGTTATGTTTTATATTATTGTTTATTCAAGTCGGTCCTCCTGGGAGTATTCTACACAGGTAGAGTACATTAACTAATTAGGGTTATTAGAGTACAGGGGGCTATATAGTAATTCACACCACACTTTTGTTTTTTATTTGCTCACACTTTTTTTTTGTGTTGGTCTTGCATAAATTCTCAATAAAATACATTTAAGTTTGTGGTTGTAAGGTGACAAAATGTGAAAAAGATCAAGGGGTATAAATACTTTAAGGCACTGTAGTTCCAGACTGTTAAACAGGTGCAATCTGTTTAGTATGGTTACAGTTGGTATAGATAAAATTTGGACGTACCACATGTTCATATAAACATGTGACAAACGCTGTCACAGCAGCGCGAAATTTAATGTTGGGTAATGTTTAATTTGAATGTTAAATATGTGCCATTTAACTACAACCTAATTTTTTTTCTTTAAGTATTCTAGGCTACTTAAAGTTCTGCTCCTTCCGCATATGACAAGATGTCTCTGCTTTTTTCTTTCAAATAAATGGAAGTGATCTTCTCTAGTCTCATACAGAATAGTTTATGTCCATCTTGTTTCTGTGTTATACATTGTTCAGTGAAGAAGGCTATCTATTACGAGGCGAGTGTAACCGAACCCCTTTTTTTTTCTTTTTTTTTTTTTTAAACAACACGCTTCAGCATGATGTTCTCGGATTACATTCGTTTCATCGAGCTCATCCTATCTAAACAATAGACCGATGGACACCATTCAAACATGTTCGGTAGCCAAACCACAGAGCTCGTTCCCATGTGTACGAGATCACCGCCCTCACCGCGTTGCCGGTGGTGACTTCCCACCCGGCATCGACTTTGTGTTGCGTTCAGTGCTGTCTGTACACAGTGCTTTGATGAAGGAACCTCAAAGCACAGCCTGGTGCATATCAAAAGATCAGAAAGATCTGCAAGTGAATGACTGCCAGGTTTCATTTCACAACTGTGAGGTTAAATTGGTCCACACAAAAAGTCTGGACATTAATAAGGGTCGTGGCTTAAAGTCTATAAGCAGAGTGTAGGGTTCAATGTGGTTTAAATTATGAAACCTATACAGTTTGAAGTGTGTATTAATTTGGGCAAATGGTGTCTTAAAGTGTGGAATATGACATGTTTTAAAACTAATAGAAATTAATTATGTTAATTATCTATTATACTATAATGCTCAGACACTTAATTCCTTTTTCTTCACTTTTTTCCCCCAGCACTGATCAGAAACAATGTCCACAGCAGCCTCACCCTGATCAAGTTCCCATTCCATTTGAGGGAAAGTGAGGTGTGCGGGAGGAGAGAAGCAATGGGGGAAACTGAGGACGAGAGAAGCTCTCAGGCCAGCCAGCTTTTTGAGAACTTTGTCCAGGCCTCCACCTGTAAAGGCACTCTCCAGGCTTTCAGCTTGCTGTGCAGGCAGCTGGAGCTTGATCCCACTGATCACAGAGGTTTCTACAGCAACCTGAAGGCGGCCATTACCTCCTGGAAGGCCAAAGCCCTATGGACCAAGCTGGACAAACGAGCCAACCACAAGGAGTACAAGAAAGGCAGAGCATGCACAGACCTCAGGGTAGGTAACGAAAAGAAAATTAGCAGCAAATGAAATTTATAATATGTTAGTTCTTTTGTGCAAGTCTGTTAAAACATCTGAAATATCTAATATAAAAATGTTAAACAGTAAATATTGAGATTGCTAAATTACAGGTAAACAGTATTAGCCCGTTTACCCAGACTAATCCGCTTTGCTTTCAAAGCTGCTGAAGTCTAATGATACTAAGATTACGATGTGCTGTATTAGTAAAGAAGTTCAATGTCCAGTTTTCCTAAAACATTCTGAATCGCAGTTTCAAAGACCTGATCCTGTAAATGCAAAGCAAAATAAACATTTTAATTTAAGTAATTCATTTTCATCTCCATTTGTTAGTCAGATTATGTAGCCAGGGATGAATTAACCCTCAGCTGACATTTTGGCTGCATTCCTTTTTTTATTGTCTTCATTGATGCAAGAGAAATGAAAAGAAATGTTTTAAAAGCAGAGAGGGTCACCAGAGTTCGCTTCAGACTTCACAGAAGGTCAAAAGTGTGTCTTTGGTCACCTACGCCGAGTTCACACTGCACGATTTTAACCTTAGTTTTCACTCCCTGACCGGTTTCGTGAACTCACAGAGGAATGTCTGCAACCGGAGGAAATTATCTGTGAGTAAAAATTCAGGCGTCACAGAGGCCAGTAAAATGCTAAATATCTGGAACTGATGGCGATGCAAAATCTGCATGACCTGCAGCCAATGACAGAGCAAGATACAGGGCAGCAGGTAGTTCTGAGAGGAGTTATAGACCACAGTATCAACAAGGATGGCTTCATGTTCCTATCTTTTTTTAACCTTTTGTTCTCTCTTTTGCCATTTCACCTAAAATCAGTAAACAAACCATTTGTATCACAAATTTTTTGTGGGCTACTATTTTAAAAACATTTAATCCCATATAACTTTAGTTAATATTTCTCTGCGAGTTTGATTGTAAAACGTAGTTTGCAGAGCAGACAGAGTTGTTGGCGATTCTTTTTATTGTAAAGTCATGCGGTGTGTAACCTTCTGTCACTGATCCATCGTGCCTGTGGACACAGCGCCCACACAGGCAGTGTGAAAACAATGGTAATCTAATGACCAAATCTATCATCTAAAATCTATCATTTTTTCCCTCAATTGCAGCACAGATATATTTAAGCAGGAAAAAGTACATGGATTCTGATATTTTTAAATTGGCTTCAGGCCTCATTCAGATGTGAAAATAAACTGGATATGAATCAGATATGTGGTGTCAACAAACAGGTTGAATTTTCGCCTGTCAATGTGAGCAGAACGTCATTAAATAAGCACCGGTGGTGCATGACGTCAAACGTGTGTGTGTGTGTGTGTATATGTATGTGTATATGTATGTGTATATGTATATGTATGTGTATATGTATGTGTATATGTATATATGTATATGTATGTATATATGTATAATAATCTCTCATAATCTCAATGTATAATATCTATCATATATAATATGCTACATTCTCCCAGGCCACACCACACTTTTTATAAAATACATTTAAGTTTGTGGTTGTAGGTGATAAAATGTAACAAAAGTTTAAGGGATATGAATACAATTTAGAATGCAACATAGTTTAGTACTTTAATTATGCTGACATGCTGCAGTACGACAATTAGAACTGATTATAATTTGTACATGGGAACGATTCTTAATCGTAAGCATATGAGCACTAACCAGTTTTGCCTTTTTATGTAGCCTACAATCTTGCCCTAAGGTCTGTTGTGAGTGCCGGCTTCCTGGATTTTCTAAATTCAGCATGAACTTGTTTTTACACCTCGACATAGAAACCTGTATGTGATAATTCCAAACAAATAATAAGTTTGTGTACAGGCGGATTAAAGCAGGCAAGCAAGCGTGAACTTGTTGTGGCTGCTTGCTTGTGCTCACCTATCTGTATCTTACAACATGCAGAAACATTTTTCGCTACAAACTGAACAATGTATAGTTTATACTAGGGCTGTGTATTGGCAGGTGCCTCACAATTTAATGCAATATAGTCATGATGCATTATATTGCAATACAACAATTTGAAAAGTAATTGAAATATATATCGACACCTAAAGATTAGAATATGAATACACCTCGTAAAAAGAATATCGCTCTAGTTAGCTGTATTAATATTTTTACACAGCCCTGATTTATACAGTAGTTTCCTGTTAAAGATGTTGGTAAAACCTGGTTTGGCCCTATTAGCTGCTACCTTCTATTTATGTTGTGGGTAATAAGTTGTACTTGTTGTACATATAATTGCCCGTTTGTCATGTGGTTTGAACACCTTATAGGTGAACACTGTAGGTTAGCTATAGCTGTAACTTTTCTTGAAGATGCAGGTGTGTGATGCTAATTTCACCTAAACTTCCGAAATGTTGGGGTGCAATTTATACTTTAACTTATACTTGCAACATCCATAATAGTATGTAGTAAGTGATCCGTCACAGTCATGAAAAGGGACTGTTTTATGATTTGCTTTCTGACCTTCAGAAAGAACAAATCTTTCAAAGATTGGACTATCGGATACAGAAGCAGGTTGTTTGCCCTGAAGAAGAACTTCTCTATATGTCTGTTCCTGGTTTATTTTCCTTTCTTATTTATCGAGTTGTACCGGATGTCCTAGTTGGTTAAAAGATTATCACTACAGTACACAGAACATTAGGACTGAAGCGATTAGTCAACAATATAGACGGCGTAAACAGAATATTGTTGACAAATATGTTGTTGAATAGTTTTGTTCTTATCTTACCTAATGTAAGCCTGCAATAGCCCGGTTTATACAAAACTACAAACAAAATATGCAGTCATGTGTAAAGGCTTTTTTATAAATACGACTAAAGTCAATATGAGCAAGCAGCTTACTGATAGTCAATCTTACTAGTGAATGCGAAAAACGATTATCCATCCATCCATTTGTCCCTGCAGTGAAATTTTTTTTTTTTTTTTTAAACAAAATTAGGCTGCAAGAATTTTTTTATACACTGACCTAAAAATTTACCAAAATGTCCAGTTTATTCCCATTAATTTCTGTTATTTCCCATATCTTCCATTTAATTCCCATAGAATGTTTCCAGCCCAAATAATTACCAAAATTTTACTTTTTGGGGTTTTTTTTTATCTTGAATGTATAGACCCAACCCCACCCTACCATAAAAGCTTTCATAAAAGTCAGGGACATGGACTGTGATCTACATCGACATGAACTGTGATCAAGGTGCAATGTATTTATTTACTTTTACGCTCCTATGCAGAGCTACATACATTTCTCCCCTTTCCTTTAATGAGCAACACTTGTTTTTCTTTCCACACTCTTCTGATGACTAATCATGATGGCTCACACTCTTCTACTAGGCTTGACATCAGACCTGTGGGTAATTTTCACATCACCACAGCTGTTTATTACTGGCTTATAGTCAATTCATGAACTCCGGAAGAGGACTTTTAAAGAGACACTGACTATTCGACTCTCTCATGACACACACAACTAATTTAAAGGGTACACATAACTGTGCTGTAAACTTTATTGTGACTTTAATGTAATAAAATCGGTCTTGTTTGAGAGACAAGATCGTGTGTGTGTGTGTGTGTACAACTGTATAGCAGGTGTAAAGGTCAGTCCGAAGGTGAACCCATTGAACAGGATTGATTGTAAACAAACGCACACTAAACTCGTTGTCTCGGCTGGGCACAAGCCCCTCATCTGTGCTCATAACTTTTATGTTAATGCAATTTAAATCCACTGTAATTCAATTCCAATACTAAACTAGTCTGCATTTATTCCACTTGCCTAACTAACAAAATCAGTCCACCTCTTTAGGTTAATGTTTAATTATTTTGTTACATTTAATTTGTTTGATTAGTTGTTTATAAAAGACAGATTGTAAAAGGTTTATAGAAAATATTTAGCTGTGGTGTTTTAATGGGTGGAGAATTGCTGTATAACTGGCTTATCAGTGGTATGGAGGGGTTTTTTTTGTTTTTGTTTTTGTTTTGTTTTTTCACCCGCAAGAGTTTCACTGAGCCACATAACATGATGTGACTCCAAGCTATTAATAGTCCTCTTTTTGTAGACACTTTTTGTAACTTTGTTACATTTTGAATGAACAGCCTGAACATTAAACAAGTTTCCTTCTTGCGCAGTGTCTGATCATTGGCGGAGGCCCCTGTGGCTTGCGTACAGCTATAGAGTTGGCTCTACTCGGAGCTAAAGTGGTGGTGATGGAGAAGCGGGACTCGTTTTCTAGGAACAACGTTCTCCATCTTTGGCCTTACACCATCCACGACCTGAGAAACCTCGGCGCTAAGAAGTTCTACGGCAAGTTCTGTGCCGGTTCCATAGACCATATTAGTAAGTGCGAGCTGTCTGTATAAGCTGATGCAGAGCTAAAGCAAAGGGTGTACTGTATCTTATTAAAGAAGTAGTAAATAAGGTTGTGACTGTGAGGAAATCTACCCGACTGTTAATCGACAGGGGACAACATTATCACCGTGGGGGATGGGGTGTTGATGGATTTTTTTGCTTTTAATTGCCTCCCGTCTGCTTTTACCTTTTAATTTCGAGATAGTGATAATTGCCAATTCGCTGTCAATTGTGTAAATGATCAACAAAACAGGAAAAAAGACAGTTGTATTAATATTTATTTATATTTTCTTAATCATATATGGTTGGGGTGGGGTGCCAGAGTGGGCAAGTGACATAACCAGACTACTGCAGCAAGCCTAGTAGTAACTCATAAATAACTTATCCTGCAATTTTTTTTTTTTTTATTGAGTTAGCCATGTGTGCCTCTAGCTTGTCTGTATTTTGGTGCAGAGATTAGGCTCCAAAATAAAATGCAAAAAAATCACTCCTCTGGCAGACCTTAATGCAAACATGCTGGTTTTTCCAGCTGCTTGAGACTAATAGGAAAAGCTTCGCAACCTGGTGGTACATTAGTAACATATATACATGATTATGATTATAAAAGCAATGCCCACCTTTAATCTATTATTACATTCACAGTTTAGATAGATGAGTGTGTTAGACGAGATGAACATTTCAGGTTTTCTGCTAGATGTTTCAGCTGATGCAAGGGGTCCACATTTGGAACTAGAGCTGCACAATATATAATTTAGGCACTGACATGGCAATGTGGTGATTTATTATCATTATTATTAGATTATTTATTAGGTGTTCTGTCTGTGTGTTTTTCAGGTATTCGTCAGTTGCAGCTGATCCTACTGAAGGTTTGTCTCATCGTCGGCGTGGAGATTCACGTCAATATTGAATTCCTCAAACTCCGGGATCCTCCAGACGAGCAGGACAACAATGGTAATCAGAAAAAGCAGCGTTGTTTAATGTTTTATCTATACAAAAAAAAGGTTGTGGGCAGTTTGTGCAGGACATTTAAAGTCCTTCCGAACATTTCACCTCTCTTATAAAGCTTGTTTGTCCACAGAGGATCATGTCAATCAAAAGAAATTGTAAAACTACAGCATGCAGAGACATTCTATATAACTGCACATTTCGAACATTGTGATGAAAGTTTGAAGCAGAGTTACGGTCAGGGGTGCACATACTTTGCTCATATAGTAATAAACCTATTTTATGTAATTGTATATACATATAAACTTTATTTATTTATATATATATATATATATAAAAACAGTTATAGTAAAGGAATTTTTAATGCATATAGTTGTTGCAGCTATTCCGTCTGATGGCCGTTTGCAGAATCTGTAAACTTTTTAAAAGAAAACAAGGGGGGCGGGTAAAGATGAAACGCCACAAGCTTTCACGTCATCACCACTTCTTTCTCACATAGTGTGCAGTTGATAAGCTGTTTATGATACCCCTTTACTAAATATAGACCGCCGTACGTCATCAGAGTCCGTACAGAACCTTCAGTTATGTAGCCTTTTAAGTTTGTGTAGCAGTCAGACATTTATGTGTCTCAGCTCTGTGTGTACTTTTAATGTTATTTGTATGTACTGTACATTTTGTGTGTGTGTGTGTATATGTGTGTAGGGCCAGGATGGAGAGCAGAAATACATCCCACTAATCACCCTATCTCTGACTACGAGTTTAATGTGTTAATAGGAGCGGACGGACGGAGAAGCACACTCGAAGGTGAGCTAAGTTCACACGGAAAATTTAACGCCGTATGTCTAAAGTTGTAACACTTGTTCTGCCGTATGTTATTATAATATATTGTATTGTGAGGTCCAGGTTTTTAGTGGGAAAAGTGCAACCCGGTTCCCAATTGAGCAGCTGAGTTGCATAGCAGGTGCTGTTCGTACTAGAATCTGAAGTGAGATTTGCGTTGCCATCATGTTATACAAGATGACAAGAAGCAGTATATGACCTTTTGAGATGGATTGTGTACAATGTACTGTCTTTACTCCCAGTTTTGTTGCACCAAGTCATCCTTATGTTTGAACTCATTTCGGGCATGTCTTTTATAATCGGCCATTATAAGCTCTGGTCGCTTTGTTGCTGTGTATGTGACAGTTTATGTGTGATCATAGCTTAAGATTTCCATCATCAGCTTTCATTTGGGATTTTCTGACGAGTGGAAAACTCATTATGAAAACTCCTCCTGCTGCTGGAATTTTACAGGTCAGGGTGAAGTTATCAGGGATAAAGATTACATGCTCTCTCCTTACTCATACCAAAGCGCAGAATGCAGTTAATACCACACGTAGCTAATTCACTCAAAATAGTGTCACTAGCAAAATTTAATCACTAGCTTAAAATGTAATAAATATTATTAATAATGCATATTCATCTACATTAATACATTGTTCCAAGAAATACAGGAATTCAGACATGAATGTGGAACACGAGAATTTGTTTATTTCGTGACGGTTTACTTCTATGACTGTTTACTTCTATGTAAACAGTCATGAAATAAACAAATTCTCGTGTCCCACATTCATTTCCTTTTCAGATAAAATGGCTTTTATGCAAAGATAAATCTATCAGCTTTTTTTTTAAATTTTCCAATATTCCAAGAACCATAAAATGAGTCACCCAGGACTTTAAGATTCCAGTAAAAGCTTAATGAAATGTCAATGTATGATCAGAGTGTTGATGCCACTGAAGATTCTCACCTCATGAACATTTTAGTGTCTCTTTCAGGAATTCAAGAAGGTCACTAATGGACCATGTGGGTAATTAATCCTTGCCGATAGAACTGCTAAACAAGGAATAAACACTGGAATTGTTGCAATCTTGTGAAAATGCTCTTTATTTGAGGTTGGGGTGCCCAAAGTTTAAAGGGTCAATAATAAAACTTGATTAAGGGACGGGGGCCAAATGTAAACGCCACATTATATCGGTGCCTTAGTGCTGTACTTTATAAAGAAAAACATTCTGCAGCTTTATTAAGTACGATGGATGTTTTACTCTATTTAAAACAGCGACAAGACTGTTTGCGAAACTAAACACTGCCTTTAAAATGACTTCAGTGAATTAAAACTCATCTTGCCAGTCGTCAACTTTTAAAAACATTACTTTCCTGTGTGCTGCCTTCATTTCTTTATTTCGTGTTCATTCGTTGACATTATTTGTTGCAAATCTTTAGACACTGCACCTTTATTCGCGCATGTAAAATCTGATTCATTCACAACAATTACATTTAAACATTTAAAAAAAAAAAAAAAAAAAAAAAAAAAAAAAAAAAAAGATTAAAACTAAAATTAAATGTGAAATTAGAAACCTAAAAAGGATAAACCTCTTTACCTACTGATCAAATAAAAAATTCCTCCATGTTTTCTAGGGCTGTGTGTTGGTACCGGCTACACAATAAGATGCAAATCACAATAAACGGGTTACAATAAAATATCACAACACAGTGGAACCTTGACTTATGAGTGTCCCAAATAATCAGTGTTTCAAGATACAGCCATCTCTTGGCTGATTTTTTTGCTTGTTGCGAGCTAAAATTCGGGTTACGAGCCAGCTTCAGACACCGAAGCTCTGATCAGTTAACAGCATGCGCACAAGAACTTTTGTATTCTAAATTAGAATTTTAATAAATAACTAAATAAAATCATAGCTGTATGCGGTTTAGAAATTGCCCGTGTTCGAATACTGATTAGTGGAAAGTTGTAGCGCAGTGGTTAAGGTGTTTGACTGCTAACCGGAAGATTGTGGGTTCCATTCCCAACACCGCTGCCAAGCGAAGGCCCTTAACCCCCAATTGCTCAGTTGTATAATTAACATAAAATGGAAGTCGCTCTGAATAAGGGCGTCTGCCAAATGCCAGAAATGTAAATGTTTTGCGATGTCACAGAATTATTCTGACTGAAAGCTCTGGGACATGTAAACATCAGTTTGGAATAGATCAAGGTTGATTTAAACAATTATTTTTCTGTTACGGTTTCTTTTCCTTCATATATTCCTTTTTTCTGGCTGCAGGATTTAAAAGAAAGGAGTTTCGAGGCAAGCTGGCTATCGCCATCACAGCCAACTTTGTAAACCGCAACACCACAGCAGAGGCCAAAGTAGAGGAGATCAGCGGCGTGGCCTTTATCTTCAACCAGAAGTTCTTCCTGGAGCTTAAAGACGAAACGGGCGAGTTTTCACTCCATCCACTTCCTGAACATTAACATCTTATTACATCATCTACACTCATCATTATTATTTTAGCCAGTGACAGTCTTTCCTTCCTGATAATCTAGAGATGGTTAATGGTTTAACATTAATAATATGAATTATTTATTTAACTAAAATCTTCTGTTATGTTGTCATTGTCTTTTATAGTTTAACACTCGAGCGAAAAAACCAAACCAACTAATAAAGACTTTCTCTCTCGCCCTTATTTTTTTTCTTTTTCTCTTTATCTCTTTCTTTCTTTAGTCATTTCTTTTTTTATGCTTTATTTGCTGTTGTTTTTTACCCCTTTAAATCCAATTATTTTTCTTCTCTTTTTTTCTTTTCTTCTTTTTTGGTTCTTTATTTGTTTGTTTTTTCTATTTTTTCTGTTTGTTTGGTTTCTACTTTTTTTCTGATTTTCTTTCCTTCCTTCCTATTTCTGTTTTTCTTCTTTATCATTTTTCCTTCTAAACAGGAATTGATTTGGAGAATATTGTTTACTACAGGGACAACACGCACTACTTTGTCATGACGGCAAAGAAGCAAAGTTTGCTGGATAAAGGTGTCATTATAAATGTAAGAGCAGGTTTTTTATTTTGTGTGTGTGGTTTGTACAGGATTAGAGCTTTGGGACTTAAGAGCTGTGTTTGTGTGTGTGTGTGCACACTGCTGGTTATGTAGTTAACTTTTTTTTTTGTTCAGAATGGTTTAAAGACATGATAGTATTGGATGTAATAAATGCACAATGATTCTGTGAAAGTTTCAAAGCTTCTTTCTCTTTTCTTTAAATATCATTAATTTTTAGGGTTTTTTTCCCCTCCCTGTCTCGTTTATTAGGACTACATCGAGACCGAGCGACTCCTGCACAGTGACAACGTCAATCAGGAAGCTCTGCTCTCCTACGCCCGGGAAGCGGCTGACTTCGGCACCAACTACCAGCTGCCGTCGCTGGACTACGCCATGAATCACTACGGACAGCCCGACGTGGCCATGTTCGACTTCACCTGCATGTACGCATCTGAGAACGCCGCGCTCATCAGGGAGAAGAATGGACACCAGCTGTTGGTGGGTCTGGTTGGAGATAGCCTTCTGGAGGTTTGCACGAAAATTATTCTCTATATTCTGAGGTCTTTGTGGTAGAAAAAGTTTGGTCTTAAGATCTTTATGTTCATGGCACCAAAAACCATAGGTACGGTAGAATGCAACAACAAAAAACAACAATCTTATAGCTACTAGTTTAGCAGCATACCAAATATCTACATACAACCCTTGATTTATGATAGGGTTTTGTTCCAGTAAGTCGATTTGGATACACCCTATTGATCTGAAGTTCTGAGGTAGCCCATGGTAGCTCATAAGAGTTCTGCATACAAGATTATAGAGTATAAAACTTTAAATCAATAAGAGAATTAACATAAAATATATGGCAAAAGCAAAATATCTTCAAATGTTCAAAATGTGCCTAACAATAAGTGGATAGAAACGTGGTTGTTGACTGCATTAGCGCCATGTGATTTTAACTATTCCTATAAACGCCTGCACTCTGATTTCATAAGAAGTATTAGTTACATTTTTGGCGTTTGGTAGTTCTCTTTATCCAGAACAACTCACATTTAACAAATTTTTTAGTTATGGGCCTTTCTAAAAAGCCCCATTGTGGTAGCGTAGTGGAGCATGGATTTGAGCCCACAGTTTTCGAATTAACAGTCCAAAACGTTTACACAGCGCCACCAAGCTTAGTATATTGCTTATATAAATGTTTCATCCGTTTATAGTTACATTTGATCTAGTTACAAATTCTTGTTATTCTGTCAAATTTCTGTTCTTTGCTGAGCTGTAATACGTGTTGTCTTGACCTCCTAAGCCTTTTTGGCCCATGGGGACAGGATGTGCCCGAGGCTTCCTGGCTGCATTTGACACGGTGTGGATGGTACAGGGTTGGGCTCAGGGCAAAGCTCCTCTGGAGGCGCTGTCCGAGAGGTCAGAGTATAACCTACTGTTCTGTAATAGAATTGGTCCAGATTGTTAAGAAAAAAAGTAGGAATGTATTAGTACAGTTTATCTTTAAGTGCCCTTTAAAAACCCTTAAATTGAGGAGTTGTTTAAAGCGGCAGTGCGCTTTTTTTTTTTTTTTAATCCAGTCATGGCTGTTGTTGGAAATTGGCATTTGATTTAATTTGTTTAATCAATAATCTGAAAATTGCCTCGTATATATTTCTTTATAACGGACACAAAATCGTTATTCAGTTCTTCTAGAATTTTAGTTTATTATTGCGATTGTTGCAAGTGAATGACTGACTTAATGGCAGATTTTCTTAAAAAAAAAAAAAAAAATGCAAAGTATGTTTGTAGGCTGCAATAAAATTGCAGGATTAAGTGCCGTTGTACCACCACAATGTACACAGTAAAAACAGCTTACTGCTGCTTTCGTCTAGGCCATTGAAAAAACGATCAATTAGTTATGATCGACAAAATTTTGAATCACTAGAGTTCACTAGGACACAGGAGAACTGTTGGAGATATAACTTATCTTATAATGCTCTATAAGATAAGAATATTGTCTGTGTCGTATACAACAGGGAGAGCATTTACAGACTTCTGCCTCAAACCACATCGGAAAACATTAGTAAGAACTTTGAGCAGTACACCATCGATCCTGCAACTCGCTACCCCAACCTCAACTCCACCTGCGTCCGACCACACCAGGTAACCAGCACATCATCTGATACCAGACACTATCAACAAAAACCTCCTGTTCACATGCCTTTAGTGCATCTTCATTCTTCTCATCTGCTGTACAGGTTCGACATCTGTACATCAGCGGGGAGCAGAGCTCTTGTCCTCTGGAGCATGCCGGACCCACACGCAGGACTGTCAGTATCTCCAGGAAAGGTGAGACAGGTTAAGAAAACTCGCAAACAGACTAATTTAACTCGTATAAATACTGGTGTTCAACATCCTATAATATTTTATGATATCCCACAAATTCCAGTATTCTATCAGTATTGCAGATGGGGACACATCACAATTTTTTTCATTCATATTTTTGGGGGGTTGTTTATCTGGTATCTAATATTCTTATAGTATCTCGTTACTGTCATTAACAAGCAATGTCCAAAATCGCTTACTACCTAAATCAGTACTATATTTCAGTAAGTACATACTCCCTGACCATTAAACAACTATGTTCTATATAGTGTGATTGTGCGTAGTATGAATGAAATTCTGATGTTCTACGTCTGCCATGTTGATACTTTTATGTGACATACAAAGTCACAGCAGTTTGAAAACTTTTAGCTTGTATAATGTTAAACGACTGCAATTTAACTACAAGGAACAATGTTTTTTCTTTAACAACCTAAAGCTACTTAAAGAACTTGAAAATTGCTGTCTGCGCTTTCTGCCACTTACCCATATGACAAGTCATCTCTCCCGCAGCTTTATGGGACAGTAAACTATACACCGTATGCATACTCTAAAAACTGGGCGGGAGTGGTAGGTCATCAGTAGTAGGTAGGTCGGTACGCTTTATATTAAGTAATTACAATCACAGGTTAGGAATCTTGGTGTTTTCTTTTAATTGCAGCTTTCTTTTTGCTGGCAGTCTGTGACCCTTCTGCTGTCTTATCATTAGCTCGTTCCTTTCTAAAAAGCTCTCCTTTGGGTTAGTTAGTGAGGTGAAGAATCAAGGGCAGGGTTTAAACGACATGGAAAAACTTGAAAAAATCATGGAATTTTGGAACAATAATTTTCAGGCCTGAAAAAATGTTTTGGAAAAATAAATAAACCTACAAAGTTTTAGAAACGTCAAATCTATATTGTATATTTTAAAATATTTTCATTAATAAAATATAAATAAAAAACATACAACATCTGTGTGATTCATCATGTGACAAATGTTTTTTGTTTTATAAACTAAAAAGCTTGTTATTTTTTGAAGTTAAAATTAGTTATAGTAAATTGAACATGGACAATTCCCCCTTTATATATGCATATTGAAACATTAGGTCATGAATATTGAACACAAAGCCATTATAGCCTTGCTAAACACCTGCTTTGTTTCTGAGTAGCTAAAGTAAGTGTGTGTGTGTGTGTGTGTGTGTGTGTGTGTGTGTGTGTGTGTGTGTGTGTGTGTGTGTGTGTGTGTGTGTGTGTGTGTGGTGTGTGTGTGTGTGTGTTGTTGTGTGTGTGTGTGTGTGTGTGTGTGTGTGTGTGTAATTAAATCCCTATAAAAAAAGTACTGGCCCTATAAAAGGACTGGCACAACAGTATTTAGTAAGTCTGTGTTGGTAAATATAATAAAAGGTAGGTGTGTGTTTCAGAATCAGAGGTGCGGCCCAGTCGATTGTTGCTGTGGTGTCAAAAGCAGACGCAAGGATACCGAGGAGTCAACGTTACTGACCTCACCACATCCTGGAGGAGCGGCCTGGCCTTGTGCGCCCTTATCCACCACCAACGCCCAGACCTCATGTAAGAGAGAAGCGCGTACACACAAAACAAATACAAATTCATGTACGCTCATGCTCATCTCTCACACTCCCTCCCTTACTCACATGCTTTCAGTAAGCACTTTATCCCGTTCAAGTCCACACCGAATCCGGAGTTTATTCCAGGAACGCTGGCAGGGAGCAAGAATACACCCTGAATGGGATGCCAGTCAATGCACACACAATCATACACCTTTACAACTAGGGGCAAGTTTTGCTCTGACCTCAGCTATGTAAATTAAGACACTTATAATTGCACATTCCGGTGTTACCCAGATGAGGATGGAGTCTCTGTTACGTTTGGTCCCTTTTCACCACTGCGTTACATTTACAGTATTTGGCAAACATCATAATCCAGAGCGACTTACATTTATCTCTTTTATCCAACTGATTAATAAGGGGTTAAGGGTCTTGCTCAGGGGCTCAGAAGTGGCAGATGGGTGGTGCTTGATAATGCTGGGAATCAAACCCCAATCCCCCAATCTGCAGTCCAACACCCTAACCACTGAGCTACCACTTCCCGGTATATTGCCCTATGGTGTTACATTACCTTTTCTTTTAACAACACTCAATAAGCATTTGGGAACTGAGGACATTAGTTATTGAAACTTTGTAGGTGGAACTGTTTGCTATTCTAGCTTGATGTGTGACTTCATCTGTTCGACTGTCTGGGTGGTGGTGGGCGGTATGACCAAAATTCAGTTTTACAGTATGAGTCATTTTATTTTCCTTTCTCTCTCTCTGTCATTTCTCAGTGATTTTGATTCTCTGAACGAAGCTGACAGTGCCAAGAACAACCAGGTGGCCTTTGAGGTGGCAGAGAGGGCATTTGGCATCCAGCCTCTCATCACAGGAAAGGAAATGGCTTCTGAGCAGGAGCCTGACAAACTCGTCATGGTGCTGTACCTGTCTAAGTTCTACGAAATGTTCCGCAACTCGTCCACTCCTGCATTAGGTCTGAGTCGTCCTGCGATCTCGAGAATAATTAAATTATTTAGATGTCTAGTATATACTTGGATCATTTCAATACTATAATGGAAAAATGCCAGATTCATTTAACTATTTTCAAAATATTTGACATTGTTGGGTTAAAAACAAACCTTCATAAGATGATTTTAATTATTATCTCTGCGTTTTGCAGGAGCTCAAAGGGAGACAAAAAAGAGCAATGAGGACATTTTATCCAAGCCCAATAGCTCCTTTTACAACTCATCGAACCTCGTACTGCCCCGAAAACGAATTCCAAAGGTAGCTTTTCTTAAGTCATAAACGTCATCATATTTTTTTTTATAACATAGGAGTAGTTATAAGTAGTCTAAAAAATGACCTTTGACTGAATGCCATTGTCAGGGATGTTGCTCTTATTGGCTTTTTTTGCATGTATTGATTAAAATAAAACAAAACATTATTACTGTAGAATCTCAGTTCATGAATTGAATTGTTCTAGAGGAAAGTTCTTAAGGCGAAAAATGGTATTGCGATACAAATTTTCCCATAAGAAACAATGTAAAGTCAAATAATCAGTTCCTGGCACCCAAAAATATTACCAATTTCCGACACTAAAACCATAGGTTTGCATATAAAAAAAATTCCGGAAATTTAGAAAAGGCATATAAAAAAACATGAAAAAAGGAAAAATTCCAAAATGCAGAAAACGCATTGCCATTTTAGAAAAAAATTCTGCAAAAAATGAAGTAAAATGAAAAAATAGACCCACACCACTAATCTGTTAACAGAAATGATGCCAAACAAATTGAAAAATTCTGCGAAAAATTCTGCAGAAAATTTTAAGTAAGCGAATGCATTTGTACGCCAAGGTTTCACTGTACTTGAAATTCCTTGTTTCGCCCTGAAGTTTTTCTGAAAAAGGATGCAAAACAGTTGCAGAACAAAGTTTTGGTTCCAAAATTGCTTTGTATTCCAATGCAAATTCCTTGTAAAATTCCCGTAATTGAAAAATTTTGCTTTTGCAATATTCAAGGCAAAATTTGTACAGCGAAATTTTGTAACGCCAGGTGCAAGGTTTTCTTTGATTTTAGAGAATTATTTTCATAAACGATTTCTTATGTTTATTGACTATCCATATTAAATAAATAGTTCAGCATTTAATGCCCCCAAAAATTCTTTATTCTAAATAATGTTATCAAGTAATGCATTTATTAGGTATAGACTTAGAAATAATTTTAAGCTCTTTAAAGTTTTTTTTCCAAATCCTTAGTTATGTTCATGATATTTTTTTCGAGGTTGGAATAAATAAGTCTAATACTTATCCTTAAACATGTAGCCGTTATAGCCTTCTTCTTTTACAGGATGACAAAAAGATCGAAGACACTGACTTGAACAGGAAGAGAAGAAAAGGCATAAGCTACCTGGATGAGGTGCGTTTAAGCAAAGTCCTGCATTTTACACAATTATAATATATGGCTAAATGGTTTGTGGGAAATTTCGTCTTTTCCAAACTTTTGAGACAAATTTTGAAACACACTGGACTGAAGAACGTCAAACATTGTTCCAGCATGACAGTGCTCCTGTGCACAAAACCCCTAAACTCCATGCTGTGTTCTGATTGGCGTGGAAAAACTGGAGAAACCTGACTCTGAATTAACCCCATGGAACATCTATGGGATGAACTGAAACCCTGACTGCACCCAAGGCCTTACACTTCATATTTCACACCGCCATATTATAGGAGAAAGTGTTGATACTACATATGGAATATGATGCTCAAAACATGCATATGGATGTGATGGCTAGAGGTCCCAATACCTTTGGCCATAAAAATTTGTGAACTGCTCTCTACATTTTAATCATGTGTGATCTAACGTCTTTCTTTTGTAGCTGTCCAAACAAAGTTCCTCAGCGGCCGTGGAGGAGGGTGAGCAGAAGGAGAATAAAGTCCGCTTCATGGCGACTCAGCTTCAAGCCAAGTTTGAGGAGAACGCACCCAGCTTTGTCCTGCGTCGGCAGGTAAGTCTAACCGAGTTGTCGTATTATTCCTGACTCGCTGCTTTTAAGTGTATAGGATCGATAGTCACACAGCGCCAGTTCTATAAAAATCGATGCAGAGCTTTCTGCTTGGTATGTATGTGTGTGTATGTATATATATATGCTTTTCAGTAGCCAATGCTGTTGGTATACTGTGTGTTTTTATTACAGTAAATTTAGTACCAGTTCTGCACTTAAGTGGCAAAATCAATGACCTGAAAGAAACATTAAACACTTTGTTACTCTATAAAAGCACATCCACAAAAGTTTTCTTTCTTACAGATTTCTGAACTGCTATAACAACATATTTCTTATTAACAGTTTATAAAAGCTGTATAGAGCTCATCACTGTATATCTTCATCTTATTGACATTAAAAAGCTTTTCTTTCTTTCTATTGACATTTAGGTCTAATTCTTGGTTACTTTTCCAGAGAAGCGCAAATACATAAGCGACACTTTTAAAGCAAAAACGTCTCTTAAATATTTTTAGATTTAATTCTCACTTGTCTATTGTAGGAGACGTGAAAATGTTATATAATAATAAAACGTTGGCACCAAATATTTTTTTATTATACTGTGTGTGTGTGTGTGGAGGGGTGTATCTGGTAATATTTTTTTTGTAGTTTTTTTATAATTTGGATTCCTTATGTAAGTCCTGAGAGAGAAAAAAAAGTCTTCATAAATTTTGTGTCTTTGTATTAACCTTTTTGATTTTTCTTTTATATTATGTTTTCTATCCTTTATTTTGGTTTCTTTCTTTGTTTACATAATTTTAAATGTATTTTAATTTACAGGTTTTTGTTATTTGTCAAGTAGGCCTGAAACTGTTGGTCGGCATGATCGACAATAAAAAAAAAATTGTTGACATGTTGTTTAATCGCATACAAACTAATGTTAAGACCTGCAATTGCATGGTTTAACCAGGGTGGTGCTGAAGCGCAAGACTGCAATTTAGACGGCAAGCAAAACTTATCAAAAATCATTTGCGTTTGCAGCGCCGGTTTTAAAATGCCCTAAATAACGGCATAGTTTGTATTTTTATGTGCTTTTTAACAGCATAAATATGTAAAAACCTGCAGCGCTTTTTTGTAGCTTGATAAGTTTGCCTTACATAAGTAAATAAAAAAAAACTAAGGCACAAATTAATAAATGCATAATACGTATAAATAGTAAAATAAAAATGTTATTAAAAAATTGCCTTATTTATCAGTTGAAATATGTAAATCGCAATATTTTAACTAATTGCAAAAGTTAAGTATTTAATTAAAGCTTATCAAGGAATTAGTAAAATAATTGCAGCCAAATTAAAAAGACAGTTTTTAAAGCTGATTTAATTGATTACTCTGGTACAATAAGCATGACTTAATTATTTCATAAGATGAAATAATTGATGATTAACCGGTTTGTTCATTGCTGATTTACAGACTGTTAAAATAAGTGGGAGTTTTTTTCATTAAAATAAAATCAGTTCTAATGGGTTTAGATAAAGTTAGATTAATCAGTATAAATTTCCTATCCCTCAGGTGATTCCTAGTATTTCTTTTATTTCTGTATGATTGTCGTCCTTCCTCTCTTTCTGCTCAATCTTTGCAAATCAGTTGGAGTCCGAGCCGTGTTCTGAGAAGCCTGTTTCTCTGGACATGACTGAAAACCCTCGGTTTGCGAAACCCAAGCTTCAGTCCTTTTCCCCTCCTTCTTGTCCCAAACCAAAGTGGCAGGTAGGTAAAATTTATGCTTGTGTGCGCATGAGCATGTGGTCACCCAGATACCAGGTACACTCATCAGTTCAATAGTCCTCATGTTGCTCTGTATGCCTGCTTCCAGCCGTCCCCTTACTTGAGACTTCTTGAGTCTCAAATGCAGCCTGGAAACAAACATGGACATCTGGAAACACAACCTGTTCAAGTGCAGTCCTTTTACCACAGCAGCATCATGGAAGATCAGTCAGGTTTTCAATCACCAGAAACGCCACTCATTTGTCAAAAGACAAAATCTTGGTGTCACCAGCAGGGGGTTGAAACCTCAGGCTCCGAACTACAAGCTAGTTTTCAATGCTTCTCTGTCTCAGCTAAACAGCTGTTGACTCTGAATCATGTCCTTAAACCCAAAGAGCAACATTCAGTCCCCTCCAAGTCTTCAGAAACCCTGCTGCTCTCTACACCTGCTCTGGGAGGGATGCTGCAACGGCTAAAAATTCTGGAGGACGAGACCGCTCAGGTGACTGCAGCACAAGTTAGACTCTGCTCACTTCCCTCAGTAGTTGTTCTCATGTGCCAGAATGTTGACAGTTTCTGCATGCTCCTGAGATGAACACAGTAGCCAATCAGTGGCCAGTTTAAGGAAACCATTTTAACCAGGTGTTTACGAATATACAGTTTGCAAATAGTTTTTATAATTTGTCTAATTAACAGTTGATAAAGTTATCTAATCTAATATCACATTTCTTAAACAACACTCACTTACTTTTGGGTGTCAAGACTAGTACTTGATTTTGATATGATACTCTATCAGAAATTCCTTTTAAACTTTATATTACTATAAAACAAAACGGGTTTTTTTGTGTCTGGTTAGGATCAGTGGTGTGCTGTCAGGGCCAGCAAGATCTTCCCTGCTGGCCTAAACAATATCAGAAGCACTGACGTACATTTACAACCTAAATTCTAATATTCATAAAATTGTATTAATTATTTCCAACAGTTTATTCTCTTCATTTTCTAGTGTTTCTCTTGCTGCACTGCTTCCAGTACGTGTATGTGGATGTTAGAAACTGAAATCTGATTAAACAACAAAAAAAAAATCTGTGCTGTCATGTTAATCTAACCTGCCCAGGGCTTCAAAATTAGTATTTCTGGCCCATGTAAAGTAAACTATATTAGCAGTGGCAGTGGTTCTTTTAACCAATTAGATTTTTTTTTATTCGACTCTCGGCGCCAGCTAGCTGGCTCACAATGACGTCAGCATTTTTCCGTTCTCTGAGTAAAACTGATGCAGCCTAGCACAGACTAGAAAAACATGTCTGTTTACCCACGATGGCTGACAGAGGAGAGGAAATTAACTTAGTCTCGGACATACAAAAAAAAGTTTTTAAAGCTGAATTTTCCAAAAAAGTAAGACATCGTGTTTAGAGGTTGGCTAACCCTGAAACGAACTAGCTTGTCTCAGCCCGGGATAGAGTTTCCAGACCAGCTTGTACGCTGGCTTACAGCCTTTAAATGTATTATATATTTTATTTTATTGTTCATGCTTTTGTGATGTTATATTAATATCAAGATAAATATTGATTCTGAACTGCTCCAGATGATGTATGTGGTACAGTTGTGGTTGTAGTGTAGAAGTTTGGAGTTTTCATAACAGGGTTTCTTGTTTTCATGCAAAACGCCTCTGTCTTTAATGCCACGACATGTTATATTGTGTTTTTCTATAGTACTGATAGTTTCTATAATTGTGAGGTAATAGTGGTGGTATCAGTCTGGTACAAGCCCAGGTACCAAATGCACCGTCCGCCACTGGTTAGAATATTGATGTTAACATCAGATGACAGGATAAAACACATGATATGGCTGAAAGTGTGTTGGCCGCAGGACACCCACATAAGTGTGTCTTCTTCACAAAAGTCTGAAGCACACAGTTGTCTAGAACGTCTTTGTAGGTTGTCGCATTTCATTATTCTTTTGCTGGAACTAAGATCAAAGCACTGTTCCAGCATAAAAAATGTACTAGTGCACAAAACCTCTGAGTTCCATTAAGAACGCTCATGTCCTGTGCAGTGTCCTGCCTCTGACGCAACCCCTGAACACCTTTGGGATGAATTGGAACAACAAGCTGCATAGAAATGTGTAGGTTATTATAGGAGGAAGAGTTGGACAGTTGGACTGAAATGGAATGTTAAAAAAAAAACCCACACAGATTTAATGCTCCATAGAGGAGTTTCAATCCTTATGTACATTATTGGCTCAAATAGAAAAAACATATATATTTAATACTATAATGTAATTATAATTAAACTATCAATTTTTACGTTTTAGTGTCACTCTTGAAATTAATTGTTTAACTGAGCTTCAGTAGTTGGTCAGCCCATAAGCCCATAATTTATAACTAACTAACTAGGAAAAAATCATGAAAGAGTTTCGTTTTTCTTTCCTCCTCTGAAACACTCATGCACATCACTGCAGAAGAAAGTGCAGACTCAAAGCAGACGAGAGTTTAGCAGGAAGAGTATAAGAGAGCGAGCAGAGCAGCTGAGCAGCTGAGCTTCCTCTTCTCTGGCACACCGGCTCAGGTGACGCATAGGCTGCATTTACACTGCATGTATCAAATGACCCAGTTCCTGTGTGCCAGTGTGTGTGTGTGTGTGTGTGTGTGTGTGTGTGTGTGTGTGTGTGTGTGTGTGTGTGTGTGTGTGTGTGTGTGTGTGTGTGTGTGTGTGTGTGTGTGTGTGTGTGTGTGTGTGTATGTGTGTGTGTGTGTGTGTGTATGTATATATTATGTATGTATATATGTGTATGTATATATGTGTATGTATATATGTATGTGTGTGTATATATGTGTGTGTATATATGTGTGTGGTATATATGTGTGTGTATATCGTGGATATATGTTGTGTGTATATATGTGTGTGTATATATGTGGTGTGTGTATATATGTGTGTGTATATGTGTGTGTATATATGTGTGTATATATATGTGTGTGTGTATATATATGTATAGTATATATGTATATATAATATATATATATATATATATATATATATATATATATATATATATATATATATATATATATCTATATATATATATATATATATATATAAATAATACTTTTTTTTGTTTTGTTTTGGTTTTTTTTTTTTTGTTTTTGTTTTCTCCAATGTGACACAAACAAGAGATGACCCACAATCGTTTAAACAGGAAAGTTTCGGGCCTCATTCATATGTGGAAATAAATCTGATTTTTAAATTAGTCTCTGTCATGTAAACAGACAGATCAGATTTTTACACCAGTGTATACAAGTCGCACGTCATTTAATAAGTGACGGTGGCGCATGACGCAAGCGGACACCAATAAAGTGCATGGATGGATGGATGGATAGATAGATAGATAGATAGATAGATAAAAAGGGATGGATAGATTAAGAAATAGATCTGTAGCGATCAATGCTACTCTCCCAGACTGCAACAAGCGTTTTTTTAATTTTTTTTTGTTTTTTCCTCCTCTTAGAGAGAGCATTGTTTTGCCGACCTTTTAATATGATGCAGAAAGCAAACTACTGAATAATCATTGTATCTTTTTCCATTGCGTCTATTGATTATCATAACATTTTTACTCCTTTTTCAGTCTACCTTGGGTCATCAAAAAAACAGATATAGTCAAAAGTTAGAAGTGTAAATGTGGCCAAAAAGGCACACGTCTTGCTCTGGAATGTTGTGGTACAATCCTGCCTGCCCTTTTGCACCCCTAATCGCAGAATAAGATGGTTCTGGTTAGGCTGATACACGAGTGTGGGGATGACTAACACACTCGCTTTTTCCTGCTCTTTCCTCGGTTGCTGTGTAGGAGTCATAACTTAAGAGTGTGTTGTTGCATGCCGTGTGTTTGTTTTTTGGAGACGTCTAACTGAGCCTTTGCTTAATGACATGACTGTGTAAATGTTCAGACGCTATAACGCAATGGTCTTTAAAAGAAATTAACTGCAAGCTGTTTCACTAAAACTTCCAAAGTGTGTATCAAGCCTGCGTGGGTGTGCATGTTTATGAAACTAAACTATAGTAACAGGAAAACAACACAATGTCTGCCCCATCACAGCACACCTTATCCACAGAGTCTCCATGTATTTCTCTCTCTTTCGGTGTGTATATGTATATAATATATATATATATATATATATATATATATATATATACTATATATATATATATATATATATATATATATATATATATATATATATATATATATAGATATATATATATATATATATATATATCTCATAATCAATTATTAGTGCAACAAACATCCAATAATCCAACAAATCTAATAAAACGTTAACTTTTCTGTCTCTGTTGCCTTTTATGTTTTTGATTTTCACTTTGTATGTTTTCTTTGTATTATGTTTTCTTTCAAGTTTTTTTTAACTGTATTTAAATCAGTTAATTAAAAATCTTTCACTTGCTCTTTCCTCATGTTTCTTTTTTTAACATTTAATAGACATTGGGATCTTCTCCAGTTCCTGACTCTTCACCTAAAGCTCTTTCATTTCCCTCTCCCATTGAGTCCTCTGCCCTTTCTTGTCTGCTGTCTCCTCCACCTGAACCTCAGCCCAAACAGGTACCATCATCAGCATCCAGACTTCTCTCTTTCTTCTTGCCTTCTTTCTTTTCTCACTTGCTCACTTTCTCTGTTTGTCACTGTCTTATTTGTGCTCTCTTTCTCTTTGTGTGTGTACTCTGACAGTGCTTTGTGTCATTATAAATAATTCCCCCGTGTGTTAGCAGCCACTGCCAGGTCTCTTGTTTAGTAAGAAAATTGGAGGGAGAGCCGGATTCTTCAGGTTCCTCTCAGTCTCTAGTTATATTGTGTGTGAACAGGACATCCTCCTGCGCTACAGCCACCTAAAGTCAGTTGGCTCTGTTTGGCTTAAAAGCGCCCTCTTCTGGACTCCAGCAGAAATGAAACGTGCAAATAAACTGGGTTAAATGAACAGAATGATTAACACTCATGGTCTCAGCTGTCAATTATGTTTTCATGTGTTTGACTACAGTGTGTAACGGAGTGTAACGGAGTTTCTGAGTCAGAGCCAATGGCTCACTGTCTCCAGGGGCAAAAAAGTCAATCCGAAATCAGACGTGTCCAATGCCTCGATCCCTCCAGACAGGTATTTTTTTTATTTTTCGTTAGAGACCCTGCGTGTTCCTGCATGGTTCACACATCAGATCCTGCATGGAAATCGTGTGCCGAGTTGGAAGTTAATAGGTTTGACACTAAAACAGAAGGTCCCCAGATTCATTTGGGGTCTAGTGAGTCTTATATCCAGAGTATCTCTATTCATGATGTTTTTCATCTTCAATCTATTTAAAGAGCATTTATGTTCTGGGAAAACTCAAGGACACCACACCCATCCAAATAGCGTTTATTTTCTTCATTTTCCTTTTCTTGCCCTTTTCTTTTCCTTTCACTTACTAATAATTTATTCCCTAATGATTTTTTTTGGGCTTCTTGAATTCCTTTTCCTTCTCCATCCCATCCTGAATAGAATGTTCTGTTACAACCAAATCTTTATAACCAAATATTTTTGATTGTAATCTTATTTTTTTATATAATTATTTGTCAATATTCTACATTGCAAATATATACACTTTTTTTTTTTTTTTTAATTTTGGCTACTTAAATTCATTTTAATTTCTTTCCGCCCCTTAGCTCCTTTTTCCTTTTCCTGTCCCTTGTCTAGATGTTTTATAATCAGCTGCGTTTTGTTGACCTTTTTTTAATTACAATAACATTTTTCACTTGGATACTTTTAGTACAGATTGCTTCGTCAGGCCACCTCTATCTACCTAAGTGAACACTTAACAAGTAACTGTTGGTTATCTTTATTAGCTGACCTCATTGTACACCCTGTTCTGTGGGAACACACAATCATGGCTTACTTATTCTGCTCCAGATGTTTTTACTGACACACCAGTTCTTTTCTTTTTATGTATACGTGATTGTATGTATACGGGATTTTAAGGAAACAATTATTTTTTTTTTTGTTGCATGAGTTCAGCAAAGCTGCTGGAGGGCTTTCAATTGATAGTTAAAATAAAGGGCTCGTAAAATCTCCAGCCTGACGTTCGGGGGCTATTGTGTCTTCCAGTTGGGCTATCAAACTATCAATGTCAGGTATTTAAATCACTGTTAAATGGGAATTATTCTAAAAAATTTAATTGGGTTTGTGTGCATTGTTTTTTTGGGGGGGGGGGGGGGGGGGGGGGGGGGGGGGGGGGGGGGGGGGGGGGGGTGGGTTTCCAAAATGTATCTTTATACATCTCCCTCTTTCTTCAGCTTTTTTTTTTTTTTTTTTTTTTTGCCTTTTTTCTATCTCTTGTTTGATTTGCTGATTCTTATGGCTCACTTTTTGTTTACTTCACCTGTTTCTTTTTTCCTCTTATTTCTTTCTTTCCTCTCCACATTAGAGGACCGTGGGAAAGGTTTCCTCTGTGATTGGTGTTAAAGCTGCCACTCTGGCCATCCTTTATGAAACCGATCACAGACCCAACAACCCATACACTCTCTCACTGGTAAGCAGGACAGGACTCGAGACAAAACAGGTTTAAGCTCTGGTTTAAAAATAAGGTCAAATTTACAATGGGGTTGTTTAATTACTCTTTTATTCCTTGATGCCTTTTTGGGTAAATTTCCCTGTTTTGTTATATTATAATATCAGTGTTTTCTTTCAGTCGGTGCTGATAAGATGTCACTAAATCTTCTACTGATGGTTTTTTATTTTCTTACTAAAAAATAGGTTTTCCATACAAATCATTTTTATTTTTGTTCCCAGACGGAGGCCAGAAGATGTCGGGAGTCTGGTTCGGTAAACATACTAAGCTAACTGGCTGAATTTCGTAGAAATAAACAAGCTTTGTGTTAGTTATTGTTTTTAATCCGCATACAAATAAACCCTCAAATCCCTGATTTTCTCCTTTAAACGATGTGTAGTATTACTAAAATTCAGCCCTAAAGCTCTGCCCTAAATGCTGACCGCTTGGTCTCTATCTGTTTTATAGTGAAATACTAATAACAGAAAAAACACCGGTCTACCAGCTTCCGATGCCCTTAACAAAACCTGTTTCATTTTACTGATCTGTGCAAGTGTGAAATACTAACTGAGTGGATGTTCCTCCTCCCACTGAATCCACACTCAAGTGCTTGACCTCACATGTGTGTTTGTGTTTCAGGTTAACCTGCGGAAAGAGTTCTCTCCCGGAATGGGTGGCAGCGACACCTGCCACTTCTGTAAAAAGCGTGTGTATGTGATGGAGAGACTAAGCGCCGAGGGCTACTTTTTCCACAGAGAGTGTTTCCGCTGTGAAATCTGCAGTGCCACCCTGAGGCTGGGAGGACACGTGTTTGACCAAGGTACAAAAAGTCATGCGTCTCCCAGCAAATGTACAATGTATTTGTATATTTTTTTTCAATAACAAAAAGCTGTTGAAAAGCTTTAATCCATTCAGTCTTGGTTCCTGGTCTAATTTTTGACACAGCCTATAAAAAAGATGATTTAGTATTTATTATGGAGTCTCTATTAGCATTTCTCATGTATCTGTAATTACAGGATTCAGCAAATTGTGGCTCATATAAATTTAAAAGATTTTAATTCATATCTTTCAAAAAAACAATGAAGGAAAAATTCCTTGATGATCTACCACTTCTGGACGGTATCTGAAGCATGCATACGATGGACACCTTACTATCCCATGAGCCCACAGTCGAGACGACTTGTCACATGTACTTAAGGATAAAACATTGGTTCTTGTTATTGCATCTTTAACTTTGCGCTGTTGTGAGGTCACATGGCCATGTCAACACAATGTATGTCTAGTACACAATGTCTGACAATAATCGTCTCCTTCCATCCAATTAATTGTTTTCTTTTAACCGCACGTCCCTGTGTGTTTTCTTTCTCACTTCAGCTCTTTATTGTCAGACCTGACTGTAATACTGGCTGCAGCTTATAATTTATTAGGGTTATACAAGTTTAAGCCTTTTGTGCTTGCTGATTAATCTGTTTGCATTTTGCAGGCACATTTTACTGCAAGCTGCACTTTTCCCAGCGCAAAACCAGCCGGAAACTTCGAAATCCAGAGGTACTTTTTCATCACAACAGAATTATGTAATAGTTAATGTACACATTTTAACCCTCATCCACATGCACGCGTGTGTTCCAGGTCCCTAAAAGTGACTTGGCTGCGCAGGATAATAACGACGCGTACGCCGACAGCGGGAGCCTCTGCATGCAGCATTCAGGTACTCTGAGATCCCAGTTTAGGAAAAGTCTGCACGTAAGCCGGCTGACCGGCTGGATGCATGGCGTGGCCAGGGCTTTACAGTTACACCTCAGAGAGCGGCAAGAAGACTATTCCTTCTTTACTGAACTTCTGGGCCTCGGCATCCCTCTGCTGTTCATTCTGTATGAGACAACAGCACAGATTAGCCTGGAGGGGAAGTTCCACACTGCTCTAGCATTACAGTGATCCGAGTGTTAGCCAGGCGTCTGACAGACTGTCGCACGACTGCACAGGCAGCTGTTGTCATATTTTAATCAGTATTTGATCTCCAAATTGTGCCAAATCTGCACAAATCCCTCTTTTTTTTATGCCTCTTTAATTAGAGATCATGAATCTTTCCAGTGTTTGATCGCAGTGTTAATCTTTTTGCACAGCTGCACTTTCTATTCTATCCGATTTTTTTTAGATGTTTAAACATGAGATTTTAACATTTCGGGTTTTTTATATTAAAGGAGCAATACTTTTAATTTTATTATATACTCTCATGCACACAGAGGTGTGATTTACAAATATATTATGCTGAGCCTTGTATTAAAAATGCAATTCTTAAAAAACGCACTTTATTCATTATAATACATTTCAGAAAGGCAGAATATTTTGGACTGTCCACAAATACAAGCAGGTCACTGAAAGGAAATAAATCAAATTTGATTCTAGTAACTTTTTATTGTCTCTCCATCAAGTCTGGGTTTCCTAAGCAGACAGAAAACAAGATGAAATGGATGAGCTGTGTATTATCAAGTAGCATTTACACCAGATTTACCTTGCTGGTTTAACAGGAAAAAAGTAATTACTAGCCATCCTGTCTAGACCACTAAAACCACTTCAAAACTCAAAATTAGTTGTTTAGTTCTGTCTGCTTTTTGTAAGTGTTTACTTTTTATATAAGCGTTTAAAATCTGATTCTGAATCTGCTTTAAAGAAATTCTGGTTTGTGGAAATCACACAGTTAAGAAATAAAGTTAAGTCAACACACTGGAGTATTATTTTTGTGTGTGTATCTCTAGCAGCTTTTAAGTGATTTATCTGCAGTGTTGAATTGACTAGAAAAATCTATTAAGTGCACTTTAAGCGACTGTCTGAGGTGTCGTACAGGCCGACGCTAACACTTCACCATTTGTGTGTGTGTGTGTGTACATGCCAAGCAGTGTCACTGTACAGTGTTTTGGTACGACCTTTTGTGTGTGAAATCTTGAACGTCATCATAAAGCTAGTCTGAAAGTCCTTCTTCTGAATTTACCTCTATTTCTCTTCATCTTTCTTCACACTTTACCGTTAGCCTGTTTCCACAGTGTATAAGCTCCACCCCTTTGTTTGACTAAATGCTTCTGCCTGAAAGTGATTGGCCTGCATGATGATGAGTCAGGGTGTGTTCTGCATAACCGTTTGCTCTATGGGTCTTCCGTATGAACGTGACACCTACTAACTTACTAACACAACCCCTAAGCGTAAATGACTGCCCTGCCATTTTGCACGTTTTATGCGTTCCGTAAAAAAAACTTAAATTGTATTTCTTCTTTCTCTGTGTGTCCTCACGTTACTGTCTGTTGCAGAGGCTGCTTTACTGTCCAAATCACACTCCAGACCTCTGTCTTGTTCTGAGGTCACCACATAGTGAAGGATCCTACTGTAGGTTTAATTATTTTATTTTTTTTGAAGCGACAAATCCTTCAAACTTTTTTTGTTAATTTGTAGTTTTCTTTATGATCCTGTACAATTTCCAGCACATGATTAAATGTTCTTAATATTATTTCTTAATTTATACTTTAAATCCTGTACGTATTAAAATAAATCTATTTTCAACTTCATTTCTGTTTTTGCCTTTTGTTTGCCATTAGGGTCCACGTACACGTGTTGAAAAATTCAGAGCCTGAAGTGAAAAACCAAACTTTTTTTTCTTCGTACCCAGACAACACGAGCCAGTCTTACCCAGCGTCATCACATGCACACCACAGGCTCACACAGGGAACCTTTTGCTTCTTTCCCCAGTCTGCACATTCTTTACTATAGAACTGAAAATATGCATCTGATTAACACAGGATTTTTACCTAACTTAAAAATAACCTGTGTAAGAAAGCGTGCATACGTTAGACCCATTGTGAGTACAGCTTTATTACTGGTGTTCAGAGAGGTGTTGGGTCTTCTTGTTTTGGGTCTTTTCTGTCCTCTGTACATTTCTTGCAGTAAATTTTTTTAGCATAAAAATGAGGGAGTTTTGTATTTGCCTGTTAGAGGTGGTGATGGTTGTCAATAATTCACAAGATGTCTGGGATCTAAACAAAACCATAAGAAAATGTATTGATCCAAGTTTTCAAACTAACTTAACTGAGGGTAGAAATAATTAAATGAATAAGTTTCTTCTCAATCTGTCAGCCCGAGACGAAAACTCACTGGGACAATCTAAGGAGGAAACTATCCATATCTGGGTGACACATGATAATGTGATTTCAAAACTTTTCATTTTTGTGGGGGGATAACAATTAATTCATACAACCTATGAAATCTATTATTTTCCTTAGATAATAGCGATTATTGAAACAATCGATCAATCTATTTTTTTTCTGGCCCACGCCTACTAATAATTAAAACGCTAACTTTTAAAAATGCCAGTTATATTACAAATTGTTATTGATGTCTAGTTTATATGTTATGTATAAAATATTTTTATTTTGTTTAGTAAATTTACTAAAGAATGAAAGTTGCTTTCTTAAAAAATAACACTGAGAACACAGAGTTCACACTGCACGAACGATTTTAGCTGTTATTTATACTCACTGACAGGGTTTGTGAACTCATCAATAATGCCTAAAATTGGAGCCCAAATCGCTGCTCGTTCACACAGGTGACACTCACACAGTTGTGAATGACCAAAGGCCATTAAATGAAATGTTAAGTGGTGACATAAGACTCCGAGTCAATGATTGGAAGACTGGGGTTCAAGCCCCACTGTTTGGTCCCTGAGCAAGACCCTTAACACTTCCTGCTCCAGGGTTGCTGACCCTGCACTCTGACCCCAACTTTCTAAGATGGGGGGGAAATGCGAAAAAACTAATTTTACTGTGTGGTAGAGTTTGTGACCAACACATCCTGGACCTGTTGATGATTCAAATTCCGGAAGTGTGAAATGAGTTCTAAAAAAAAAAATAACAGCGATGACCTACACCTATCTTGGGCAAGCAGGACCACAATATCAGCAAGCAAACATAGTTTGCGTCAGAGTTGTTGGCGACTCTGTTAGTCATGCAGTGTGTAACCTTCTGTCACTGAGTTAGAGCGAACATTAACACAGCAGCAACTGAATGTGACACCTGATGTCATGCAGTGTGAAAACAATGATGATCTCACGACTTTAAAAGTCATACAGTGTAAACGCTGCATGAGTCGTGGTTATATCCGAGAAATTTTACACATGACAGTATAGTAGTATTTGTAGAGGACAAAACATCAATACTGATTATTTGCATGTTTATGTGAGCAATAACCATCTACGGAACTGATTTTATTGATTTGTTTTACTTCCGTTTTTATCTATTACACAGACAATACTGTCATTTTACTTTCTCACAGAAAACACAAGACAACTCTTATTTATACAGCAAAACATATAGTGGAGAATGAAGCTAAAAGACATTACCAATAAATTAAAAACCTGAACTGATAAAGTGTACATTTATTAGTGTTTGTTACATAAAAGCTTTGATCTGGCAAACATAATTTCAACAAAAATGTTACATTTATTTTTGGGGGGTTTTTTTTCCCTTTTTTTAGACTTATTTATATTGATACTGTGGAAAATAAAAGCTTTGTGAGGCAAACAAGTAAATAATTTCAACAAATTAAAAAAAACTGGGTAATAAAAAAAGCTTTAAATAATAAAAAAAAAAAAAACTGGGCTTCCTGTAGGACTTATTGGTGAACTATGTGAAACTCTGCCTGGGGTCCTAAACAGGCAATGAAAACGAAGATAATCTAGAGAATGTTTTCGCAGAAACCAAACTCCATCACTACAGTAAAACATGGTGGCATTAGCATTAAGTTGAGTGCTACCGTTGGGCTTTTGGTTACAAGAGGGTAGCTTTTTATAAGTTTTTATTTTAGTGCATGTATTTTTCTCTGTAAATTTTAAAGGAGTAAGCTCAACGCCTGAGATGCAGGAGGACCACATCCAAACAGTTCCTCAGGACGCCGAGAGTTCAGCCAAGCCGCAGCTTTCAGATCTTCCAAAGTTCATCACCAACAGGTTCATTTACAGCACTAACATTTTCTCATCCTCCTGTTTACTATCCTTCAGATCCTAAATTTTAACCAAGCAACCATTTATCAGATGTAGGTGTTGGACACTAGTGTCTGCTTTCTCTCATTAGTTCTTAGATGAACTAACAGTGAGGAGTTTTAAATGTTAAATGCCTTTTGATGAACTTAAACTTAAAATTAGTATCAATTTAGTTAAGGTGTTGGACTATTGATCAAAAGCTGCCACCAATCTGCCACTCTTGGGCCCCTGAGCAAGGCCCTTTTTTCCCTTGACTACTCAGTTAGATTCATAAGAAATGTAGGTCGCTTTGGATCGGGGCGTCTGCCAAGTTCCAGAAATAAAAAGGCTGTAAATCTGTCAGTTTTTACTTTCTTTATTGTTTTTACCGTCTGTATATCTGCCATTCTGTCTTGTTTTGTCTGTCTGTCTGTATATCAGACTATTTATTAGATTAGTTATCTGGTAACCTTGTGTGCCTTTTGTTAATTAGTCTGTTTCTCAGTCAGTCAGTCAGTCTGTTTGTTTCAACAGTTGGCCGTCTGTCCTATAAGTCGGTTTGTCCCTTTATCAGTCTATTAACCTGTCTTTCTGTCCTTCTTTTGTTGGTCTGTTTACTTGTCCCAGTGTACTTGTTACTTTATTGGCCTGTCTAGCTGATAAACTATTTGTGTCTCTCAGCTCTCCTGCTGTCTTCCAGTCTCTTTGTCTTTCCGTGTACCTCTCCATCTTTGTTTCTTCTACACACTCAGGGCCTCAAGTGCAACAGGGATGAGTTGGCATTTTACTGGCACCTTAGATTATAACAGACTGGTCTGACATGGTTGAAAAACCAATCTGGACATCTTGTCCGGACGTCCAGTGGCATAATCCTCTGATTATTGAATCAATATTGCTAACGTTTAAACAGTTTAGGTGACACATGAACATATTCTGGATTTTAAATAATTTACAATTCTTTAAAAATCCACAAATGTATTTTTAAAATAGAGTAAGACAGACTTGTCTAGAGTAAAATACTCTTATTTACCAAAAAAAGACTTTCCTCACCATGTTTGGAGCTGTGGTGCACACCTGTACACACCAGTTGGTACTCTTATGTTTAGTATAATCTTTGTTAGAAGAACTAAACTTTATTAACATCTATACCATAATAACTCTTCTGTTCAGTAGGGCTGAAGACTTCACACTACAGTATCCTGCTCCAGAGTCTAAACCACATGATTCAGCTTCATCACAGCTCAACAGAGGTCAGTCTCTACATCGCACTGTTCTCTCTCTCCTTCTTCTTGAATTTGTGTACTTTATATTAACCAATTACACCACCATCTGTTAGATCTCGGTCCAATTAATGATTAATGTTTGGTTTTAAGAGTTTTATTCCTTTTAACCATCTGCTGGATTATTTGTTGCACTTTTTTGACCAATCAGAGCCATCAGAATTATATTTCATAGCGTGGGAATTGTGTAAATCAATCAATTATAACAAATTTTCAAAATATAATGAGCACTAATTACCTAATTTGTAGTTAATTACAGGAAGCTCGTTAATAATAGCCGGTGTTGTGTGTTTAGTGGAGGGCTCGTATGCCAGAGGAGAAATCACTGTCCGCAACAATGACTGGAAAAGCAAGATCAGAGCAAGTAAGAGTTCACACGCGCTCATTCACTCACACACTCAAACACACACACACAGACTCTCTCTCTCTCTCTCTCTCTCTCTCTGTTGTTCTGAAGGAGCAGTATTTGCTTTTTTCCTGTTCAGACCCTCAGAACTGACTCACATTGGTTTATTCTAGATTAACACACAGCTCAGCAATCTACAGTACTAGAGCAGTGAGTACAGATTAATTAATAGAAGTATCCCTTTGATGTAAAGGCTGCAATAATGTTTATGCTGAACAAAAAATAAAACCATTATTAACTTGTGCAGATTGGTGAGCAAGTGGTTTATATGTTTAAATGTCTATAGGAGGAGTAAAAAAGTTTTCTTTTAAATAGATTAATTTGACAGGTAGTTTTGCTGTCCTACAGAGGGCACTGTAGGACTGGGTTTTATTACAGCAGTGCAGAAATCACTATTTTTCTGGCATTTGGCAGACGCCCTTATCCTGAGCAGTGGTTCAATGTTCAGTTCAGTAGTACAACACTGACATACCCCTATACATTTCTTAAAGAAATATAAATAAAGACCTTTTAAAAAATTGTTTTAATATATCATAGCGCTGTATGCTTACTTTCACATCATTTATCAGACGCTCGTATCCAGAGCGACGTACAAAAAGGCCATTGAGTCTCATTAAAGAACAGTTTAATACTATGTTAGATCACAAGCGTAAATAAAAAATGTAACAACCCACAAAAACTGTTAAAAAAAAAAATCTGTATAAATGATTTACACTGATTTACTTATGAAATATGTATGTTTTACAGTATATACAGTGGGTATTGATCTACTGTTGTTATGGAGGTTTCTTTTTAAACTATTGTTCAACAGTCATAATTATGTCCCTGTCTCACAGCTTTGCCTTTTCTTCTAATTAAAACCTTTGACCAAAAATTGGGCGGAGACGATGCTCTTATAGAAGACAATGGAGATTCGGATTTTGAGGAGATCCACATACCGGTAAATATTTTCTCTGGCGTCTGCCAATACTCCTATGTATATTTGTTTTAAGGATTTTTTATATGCACGATATGAATCCAATTTTCGACTAATACCGATAACCGGTAACCAGTTTGTGCACCCAGGAAAATAAAAAATCTAAGATGCTTTAATAAAGCTGATATATTGGTAGTTATGGCCGAACTATAATAACAAACATCAGTCCTGACTCCTTAATTGTTTTTTTTTGTGTATGTGTGAGACTCCAGTAATAATTTATTGTACATTTTGGAGTAAAAAAAAAAAAGTGTGAAATCACTGGCAACAACACTGACTGGTGAGCATGCATGTCTCATTTATTCTCTTTGTCTTATGGCGGTGCCTGAGATAAAGGAGTTTTATTTGTTCATAGTTTATTCACGTTTTTTGTGTTAGTTCTTGTTCTTAATTTTAATATCTCCTTAATATACCTGGAAAAGTGATGAAATTTCAAAAACAGCAATTTTCAGGCCTTTAAAAGTTTTGGAAAAAGAAACCCACAACAGTTTGGAATAGTAATAAAAATTGTTTTGCAAGTCAGTAATATTTAGCAATATTTTAACTGATAATATTAGTAAAATTACAATAGTTAGCTATTCGTCACATGATTAATGTTTTTGTATTATGAACTACAAAGCTTGTCCTTTTTTTAGTTAAACTGCTGTGTTAAATTTCAACATGGATTTTTCTTCTAATTTATTATAGAAATGTTTATGATTTCAGAAAACAGAAGGTCATGGATATTTAACTCAAAGTCAGAGATGTGACGTACAAATACTTGTACTCAAGTAGATTGTCTGGTATCAGTAGTTTACTTCACTATTTAGTTTTCTGACGATTTTTTTTCTTTTACTCATTACATTTTCCACAAATATCTGTACTTTCTACCTATGACGTATTTAAATCAGACTCGTTCCTTTAGTTTTAATCTGTTTAGTGGCATGATCAATATTATTGTAATTCTTTTTATTTGCATGCCTTTTTCAACTAATCAATCTACTTTTGTTATTGCACTGCTCTTTCGACCCATCATTCACTGTAAACAGGCTAGTTTATAAAGCAAACAGCGAGCAAGGCAGTCATGCAGAAGAATGGCTAACGTGGCTAACTAAATTTACTATTAGTTCACCATATGAGGAACATAATCTAAATCACATTTGGGTGCATAATAATTATTCTTACGAAGCTGTAACGTGATTATGGTAGTTGATTTACTTTTTGCTTAAGTGCTTGTCACAGCCCATACTTTCTTACTTTAACTTGTTAACTAGTTAGTAGTTCAACTTTTACCAAAGTCATTTTAAACATGCAATTGTTTACAAATTGTACAACACGTTGGTGTTGCAATTACAATTCAACATAAACTTAAGTTTTGTACCAGGTTTTAATCAACAAATCTTCATCTTTTTTTCGTTGTGTCCTTGTCCAACAGGAACCTGAAAACCCTGCTGCAGACTCACACTGCCCTCTACAGGAGGAACCAGAAACACCATCTGTAGTCGAGTTTCCTCGTTATCGCACACATAAAATATCAGCTGTTCCAGCGCATAATTCCACTCCGATAGCACCGGATAGTTCCACACCGGAAAGTTACGGACAAAAACCTGATATCTCCATCGATCCTCAAACCGGAATGTCAAGCAGAGTCGAGTTCGTCTCCTGTCGAACCTGAGCCAAGCCCCCCTGTCTCTGGCTTCCAGCTGTGGGCCAGCGTGCTGAGGAAATCCTTCTCTGGAGCAACAAACAACCCTAAAGTGATTATAAGAAATCGGCCTCACCGAGAAAGACCGCTGTCCGAGGGCTCCTTCAGCTTAGGCTCACTAATTATGGACCCGGACAGGGACACAATGTCTTTTGGGGCAGATACAGAGGAAAGCCAGAGCGTAACACCCAGCAGAAGCGAGATCACAACCATGTTGGAGCAGGTGACGCTCGGCAACAAGCCTCCAGGGGCTTCCAAAGACGACATTGCTTCCCTGCCGACGAGGAAGCTCAACTTTTTTTCCTCGATGCGGATGAAGAGGAACGAGGGAGAAGTCAGAAGCAAGACGGACAACCAGACCGAGGACATCTGGGGCATTTTATCCAAATTCAGAAACAAAGGTATAAACTGGGAAATTCTTTCATTTATTACAACGGACAAATCGAAAATGTATCGTCTCTTTGTATAGATTTTTAATTAACAGTTATTTTTTTCTGTGCTTATTTTTATAGAAACATTACAACAACGAGACGGAGACGACTATTTATCCAGCGAGGAAGACCAGGATTCCATCAAACAAAAGGTTAAAAAAAAGAAAATAGATATCCTGTATTAGGACTTTTAAATATAAAACTGTTCATATCAGAGAATAGAATAAAATTCTGTAAAGCAAAGAGCTCCAGAGAGTAGAGACTGGCCTTGCATATACAAAGTTTTTTTTTTTTTATATAATTTTTTTTACCTGTGCACGCTTGATCACCTGAAAAGCGGCCGTGTAATGAATATATCTACGATGTATTTAAAGGATGTCATGTATTGGATCTGCTGAATAGCTTTTTTTTTCGATCACTATAGAACCCCATCCATGCTGACATTTTCTTTCCCTGATAGAAATCTCATCACTGAGATACTACCTGTACATTGTTTGTCCCTTTTAAAATAATTATTATGCTAATAATGGCATGCTTTGAAGGTTGTGTTACACCGGGCTGCAAATGCAGAAAAGAAATGTAATGTAAGAAAGCAGATTTTATTGCATCCAAATGTGTTTGAAGAGGATTTTTTTTTTCTTTCTAGACTAAATAATTAATTAATTAGTCTAAAACAAAACCGTTGTAGATGTAAATTTATTAAGTGTAACCCTTAACATTTTTTACTCTATAGTGTCTATAAACAGTCGAACCAGTCGTTCTTGCCGTCTCCACTTCTGCCTGAGATTCTTAGGGCTCTCAGGGATGATTGAATGTTTAGTGAGTGTATATTAATCAACATGAGCAGCAGGTGAATGAGTTCCTTTGTAATTGATCCTAACAGGGTGGCACGGCAAGGACAAATGTCTGAAAGCCTCCTTTCTTTCATTTAAAGACTATTGAAGGGTGTTTAATATGCATAAAGTGGTGGTCGAAACTGACGATAACTTGTAATAATCTATGAAGCTAATGACGCAAAAACCTATACTGACATGTCGGTTAAGTGTCAGACTGCTGATCAGTAGATTGAGGGTTCAATTCCTAAAACCATCAAGCTGACACTGTTTAATTAATTGTATTTTACTGATTAAAAATCCTATAAGTCAATAAAACACCAACATACTGGTGGTAGCTCAGTGGTTACAGTGTTCCAATACATGCTGGTCAAAAGGTCATACATTTTAGCCCCCTGAGCAAGGCACTCAACCCCTGAACTTCTCAGATGTGTGCATATATGAAAAGTCGCTCTGGGTGGTGGCATCTGCCAAATGCTGTTAAAGTAAATGTAACAGTAATAAAAAATATTATGCATGTCCTTGTTTGATCTATAGTCTAATAAGATTCTAAAATAATTTTAGTTCAGGTAGCTTTGTTTGTCTATCTCTCTTTATTGTTGTGCTGTTTTCTAGTCTGAATCCAGACACTTAGACAGACGGAGGAAGCGGCAGGAGAAAACACTTGTCATGCAAACCAAGAGAGAGCAACTGAAAAGACTTCACAGAGCTCAGGTACCATCATGAACTGATCTTAATCACAGCACACGCACAGATGTTCTGCAGATTTTCGCATTTATTCTAGCCATAACAGTGTGTTGGTGTGTGTGTGTAGGTGATCCAGCGACAGCTGGAGGAAGTTGAGGAGAAGCAGAGAGCTTTGGAGGAGAAGGGTGTAGCTCTGGAGAAGGTTCTCAGGGGAGAAAGCGGTAAATTACCTTGCTTAATAAGAAATCTGACTTCGAATCTTTCACCGCAAATAATGTTTGTGGTTATTTGGTCTCTTTTTCTACACAGGGTGACAAAAATGATTGTTTACATTTTCACCATTATATTCTAGATTTTTTTTTAACTGAGCAGTTGAGGGTTAAGGGCCTTGCTGAGGGGTCCCAATGGTGGCATCTTGCTACTGCTGGGAATTGAACCTTAACCACTGAGCTACCATAGTGATTTTCTTTCAGCACAGAATCATTAAATGTGAAAAGCAGAACATGTTACAGAGAATCTTAAAGAATTTGTATATTAAAAGAGCGCTGGAGTCGCCTCACGCTTAGCGTTTCTGGAACTTGCTTCGGCTCTGCCACAAAAACACATGCTATATTGTATAGAAAAAAACGTGCTATATTGTATAGAAATGCAATCATTCTTAATGTATAACTTCACGTGCAGACGACCCTGAAGTTCCTGTCCTATCTATACTTTTATCTAGTTCGTTCAAAATTTATTTAACTCTTGGACCGTCTCTTATTCAGTGGAATCAAGATGAGGAATGCAGTCTCTCGGGTCTTAGTCTCAATCAGATGCACTTGAATGCGCCGAGGCCTACATGCAGCCTTGGTAGCATACATCTATTGTAACCGTAGCACCGTACGGCGTTTGTCCAAGTAAAAGCAAAGCACAAGGTCATTACATAGTTGTTAAATGTTTGTAGCAAACAGCGCACATTTTTCTTCTCTTCTCTTTAATCGGGTTGTCTCCTGTTTTAGCCATCCTCATCCGTGCGCCTCGGTGCGAGAGGGTTTTGTAAAAGGCTCAAAATTAGCTATTCAAATAACGGCGATTTGCATTGAAAGAATTGCCACTTAGAGTGCAAATTGTCTCGAAAATGACAGTAGAAGGTAATGGGTCCTGTAAATAGGCTGGAAAAGGGGAAAAGTGCTTGAAAACAGTCTGGCGTCTCATTATGTTAGCAAGTGTTTATAGATGTGAGGGTTATTAAAGCCTGCGAGTCTTCCGGATGCAAAAAAGGAACGGTGCTCGGACGGATAATGAGTTTATAATCACAGGGCTGAAAGTCGAGGGTGTTATTCAGGGTAAATTGATTTTTTTTTTTTTTTTTACATCTTAGACAGGAGGGGAGGAGTAAAAAATATTTATTCCTTCAGCCCTTGTTTATGTTGTGTGTGTACAGTTAATAAAACTTGCTTTTTTGTAAAAATGCGATGTTGGAGAATGGACTTGGGCAGCACTGTTCAAGTTTACTCATTTGTGTAGGTCATCTCTTTCTTTCAAGCTGAATGGCTTTATCTGACAGATCCAGTCTGTGATGAACTGAAAAGAGAGGAACTCTGACGTTGCTCTCGTACACATGGCGGACTCTGCTGAAGACGATGCCTCAGAGAGCACAGCTTTTATATTTTTTTTGACTTTAGTAAAATAATGCAAATACTGTTTGTAGTGAATGGAGGTCATGGAACACTTCGGTCTAAATTTTCACATTTCCATACTTATGCGCACCCAAATATGTGAGGCAAGTAGTAATAATAAAAGTGTCTGGATGATCTACTGCTTCTGCCTGGATTCTAAAGTACGTATACAATGGATACTTCACCAACCGATGAGGAGACGACTTATTATTATATTCCGGCACTTTTAAAGACACTTAAAAAAACATTGTTCCCTTTAGTTAAAATGCACTTCTTTTAAAAGCATTTAAGTAAAACATTCTCTAACTTCTAAGTTACACTGCTGTAATGTATGACATGTAACAATATCATTTTGGCAGATGTACTTCTATTTCATTAATGAGTTTGGATGCAGAAAATTCTTGATGCTAAAGTTTTACAAATATTACTAGGGACATTTGTATAACAGAGGACAAATTTAGCCATCTGGCTGTCAGTCTATATTAATAATAATAATAATAATAAAAATATTATAATTGTTGTGACTTGACGCAATAACGATGCAAAAAAACAATTCAAAAATAACATGAGCAATAACCATAGCAACAGAGTCATCATTTTTTTGTGTAGTTGAACATGATGGGATTAAGTAAAGTTCTTTTTTGGCTGTAATGATTAACAGGTAGTGAAAGTGTGTGTGTGTGTGTGTAAATAAAGCTCATGTTGTGTTTTGTGTTTAAGGTGATGCATCAGCAGACGAGGCCGAACTCCTGCAAAGCTGGTTTCAACTTGTCCTGGAGAAGAACAAGCTGAACAGATACGAGTCCGAGCTCATCATCTTGTAAGTCTCTGTTTTCTTTGTCTCTTTCTGTCTATTTTTGTCCATCTCTACTTCTTTCTCGCTCTCCCTTTCTCTCTCCCACACGCTTTTTTTTTTTTTTTTTATAAATATGAATACGTTTTGGTTGTATGGTTTGTGTGTCATGGTTAAACGTGTGTTGCAGTGCTAAGGAGCTTGAGCTGGAGGACAGACAGAGTCAGCTTCAGCAGGAGCTCAGACACAGGATGACCACTGAAGGTGATAAAGAAAATAAAAATAAAGCCTGCTAATCAACAGAAAGAAAAATATCTATTATTAATAGTTTTTTAAACATTCTCTTTCAAAAATTAATTAATGTGCTGCATCTCAAACGATGTCAAGAAAATCACTTTCATAAAATATTTATATAGAAGATTATAAAAGGTATTTTCTATTATTTTTAATTGTTTAGCCTGCATTAATACATTCAATGTGTACAGTGTCTATGGAAGTCTCTATTCTGTAACTTCTGCTAATAATCATCACTTTGCAAACTGAAGCAGTCAAGAGTTTTTTGACTCTCATTAAATGATACATTTCTGAAATACAGTCTATATATTTTGTATTTAGTTCGCTAACAGTAATGTGTTGACAGTAGCGAGGGGTAAAACCATAAAACCGACCCCTGCTGTCTATACTGTCACTTTATTTTCTCATTTAACAATCAAATAGAAGAGGTCTGAAAAATAAAAATAAAGTACTCTGTCATTAAGTTTCCTTGTTAAATAAAAAGCTTTAATGAGGTCATCAAGACTAAATCAGGTAACTAATAACTAACAACATGCAAATATTTCTAGTAAATTTGAATCAATTAATTTAACAAAATAATTTGCTACTTTAGTGTGGTTTAATCTCCCAGTTAAGCAGAACTCAGTGCGTTAATCAGCTGGGTTACTCAACTGTGTTAAAGTCTATTAATTAAATCAAACCAAGTTACTTTTACTACTAGTGCAGTTGTTCTCTTGTCTCTTCTCGTAATGAGTCTTGTGAGCAATTTTCAAAATGACCACAAGATGGTGTCATATATCGGTGGCCTGATTTTACAAAACCGATATCCGATAATAAATAAAAGACTTAAATATCAGAGGAAAAAATCGTTCAAACTGATCAGTCGACCTTTATAATAAACCATAAGCTACAATTAGTTTTATATGCTGAAGCTTGTTGAAATGCAGCCATTAGTAAAAGGGACCCTACACTTCTTTATGTGTGCAGAGCGTGAGAAGAGCACGGCGGAGCTGGCAGACGAGCAGGTCCTTCTGGACGAAGTGATGAAGGTGGTGGAGGAAAGAGATCGGCTGGTGAGCCTGCTAGAGGAACAGCGACTGCAGGAGAAGGCAGAGGACCGCGACCTCGGGAGCCTTATCCTCTCAAAAGGCTACCAGTTTCACTGGGCATGAGCTTTAACACACACACACACACGCACAAACAGTGTGTTGATTGCTGATTTGGTATAATTGCACACAGTACAAAGGGAAACACTTTAGCACTTCGTACTAGATTAAGATATCTAATCGTTACACTTTAGTTTCATTATTAAACTTAAATCACACACTGATTTACTCACATACAGTCACAAGTCGGAGAGAGTTTTTATAGATGTCTGACTCTTTCTGCCTAAGCTGAGCTCTTTTACCACATACTGTACTGTAGATCCTGCAGCAAAATTAAACCCTGCTGCTTGTTAGGATTTAAAAATCACCCAAAAGTTTCTGTCTCGTTTTACTTATTAACCATTAATTCTACTTAAATTCCGTAACACTAAAACACCATAACTGCCTACTGCTCGGTTCTTTCTTTCTGTCTTTCTATTGGTCTCTCTCTTACTCTGTCCATCTCTGTTTTAATCTGTCTGTCTCTTGCTTTCTCTTAATTACCCTGTCTTTTTCTCTTACTCTGTCTCACTCTTTGCCTATCTCTCTCTCTTTCACACTCTCTCTCTCTCACACACGTGTGCACACACACTGTAGTCACCCGGGTGCATAAACGCTGCGTAACATTATTGCTCTGATTTTTACACATCTGTCTGCTGTACTGTAACGTTGAACAGCTGTACATGTTCCACGTGAATGACGTTAACGTCCTGTCCTGTTCTGTTGTTGACCAACGTTGAACTCCTTTGTTTTGTCCTGTTGTCGTATTTTGTTGTGTTTAATTTATGACTGAAACTCGACCGAATGATTTAATTTAATAAAGACAGCAAACATCGTTTCTGCTGATGGATATTTTAAAGGGGTCTGTGTGTCTGTATTCTTTTTTTGTATTAATTGAGTTAAAATGCTTTTCAGATCGAAAACACTGGCGCTCAATTTAAATAAAGCGTGCTGTTGTAGTCTAAAAGCTTCAATAGGATAATCAAGGACAAAACAGGTGAAATGTAAAAGCGTACACTTATTTCTGACTAATTAACAGTAATTAAATACACCAGTTCAGCCGTGGAGGCAATGGAGAGAAAAAAAAGAAATGGAGAAAAAAGCCTCCCTCTGCAAAAGATAAGTGATTTTGGTCACATGTTGGTGATGTACCGGGTTCTGCTGTCTGCCAGTGTAAATGAGAACCTGTTTAACCTCAGCACCGAGCCTGCTGGACAAACAGTAACAGTTAATCAGACCAGATCGATTACATGTTGGCTCCAATATCAAGCCAAGCAAATCAGATTACTTTTGTTAAATCATCTGTACTTACACTGCAGTGCCGTAATTGTGGTTTCATCCACAAAAATTTCCTACCTGAAGCTACCAAAACCTACCTTCCATGAGGGAAAGTGTTCTACAAAAAGTATTGTAGGATATAAAATTAATTTTCCAGCTAAAAAGCTCTGCTGAAACTGTGTTTTTGGATCCGCACGCTTAAAAAACCTACAAGAGCTTGAAATGTTTCGCATAGAATGGAATCGAAAGTCTACAAAGCAACAGGGGGCCAATAGTTTTGAATGGATTATGTAGGATTTTTTTTAAGTTATTGGGGTGCCAATATTTTTTAAATAGCTTTGTGTCGCACTCAAACAAGCACGTAAAGAAAATTGACAGGAGAACCCCTTAAACAGTATTAAGTGTAAAGAATGGATGGATGGATAAATGTATAGAGTGCAGGAATTGGTGAATGCATGCGGAAGGATAAATGAATTGATATTTGAATGAACAGATGCACTAACGGATGAATTAATCTGTATATAGTTCCATAAACTTTTGTACATCACGTGATTTGAACGTGAGCTCTAATTGGCTTGATTTTAAATTCTGACCCCGCCCACTTTTGTCGCCTCATTTCTGCTATGCCGCTAGACAAAGTAAGTCATGTGTTTTCGCCATTGACGCCGCCTAGTGGACAACCTTAGTATTACTGTCTTCATCCATGAATTTGATTAATATAAAATTATAGCTAAATAATTTTAATGATTTACGTGATTACTTAATTACTGATAATAAACACACATAACTCAAATTTACTTATTCGTGCTACATTGATTGCATTCGTGCTACATTAATAACCGTCGACTTTAACATGAACATTTTCATTATTTGTTACCTCATCACCATCGTCACTATTTACAGTCCTGCATTACTAATAGTTTATTTATTTAGTTGGTTTGTGCCACTGGTCCAGAGCATTGTATTCACTTTTAAAAGTATTTAAAAATTAAAATAAAATATATTCTAATTTATTGCAATAATATCAACTATACAATCTGGTATATTGTATACTGAAGCTATTCATTATATATGGTGAATATTTTATTCACTAATTGACTTCGAAAAAAAAACAATAAATAAAAACAGGTCTCTATTTATATAATATGAAAATATAAGTTATTGTAAAGACCTGAATCTAATCTTTGAACGATGATAGTGTAAGTTTATAGAATGTACATTATTCATTAACACATACGAATTCTGTATATCTTTATATTTTATATATAAAATATAAAAAAAAAAAAAATATTTTAAAAAAAAACTTTGGAAAAATTGGGCGGTGAAAACAGTGAATGAACAAGGAAGGCGAAACCATTGCGTAAAAATTCGAGGGGGAGGAAGACAAGACTGGGAGAATCCATTTTTCAGGGCAGGGCGAAAGATCTGGAATTCCGTTTCCGTTCCAGGGATTTTTATTTACTGATCCTACAGGAGAAAAATTAAACAGTTTTTTTATTAATAAGTGAGTTTTGTGTATTGTTGGGGTTTTTTTTAGGAGAGCTTGTTAAATGATGGCGTCCTCTCCGCAGAAGTCTCCGTCCTCTCCCACTCCGCTGTCCCCGAGCTTCAGGAAGAAAGATGAGACTTTTCTCGGGAAACTCGGAGGAACTTTGGTCAGAAGAAAAAAGGCGAAAGAAGGTAAAAAGTTTTTAAAAAAATGTTCTAACAAACACAAACAACAACAACAGTTGAACCGCTGAGCTACAGTTACATCCATTTTAATAACATTCCAGTTACACAGTTTAATAAAGTGTGTGTTTAGGGTGTTTGGTGTGTGTTTCGGGTGTTTGGTGTGTTGTTGGTGTGTGTTTAGGGTGTTTAGTGTGTTGTTGGTGTGTGTTTAGGGTGTTTGGGGTGTTGGTGTGTGTTTAGGGTGTTAGTGTGTGGTTGGTGTGTGTTTAGGGTGTTAGTGTGTGGTTGGTGTGTGTTTAGGGTGTTAGTGTGTGGTTGGTGTGTGTTTAGGGTGTGGGTGTGTGGTTGGTGTGTTTAGGGTGTGTTTAGGGTGTGTGGTGTGTGTGTTTGGTGTGTGTGTGTGTGTGTTTAGTTTAAGGATGAGACTGATAAACACTCTCCGTCACTGACGAGTAGAAACATGTTCATATGCAGACAGGAGGAAAGTCAGTCTTTCATTTATTCTACAGGAAAATGAATAATAAACGAGTGCAATAGACAAACACTAAAATAACAGTTAATACATGGAGCTGAGATTAAAACCTTTATTATATATAATTATATATAAGTGGTAAGAGATTATTATTATTATCATCAGTCAATGAATCGATTAATCTAAACATAGCAAAGAGCAAATTTATTCTATTTATATTGTATTTATTAAGTGACTGGATGGGCAGATGGGGTTAAGATGTTGGAATGCTGGTCATGGGTTTAAATCCAATCACCACCAAGCTGCCCATTGTTGGCCCCTGACCAAGGCCCTTAACCCATTAACTGCTCTATTGGATTAAAATAGAGATAAATGTAAATCGCTCCAGATAACGGCGTCTGCCAAATGCAGTCAATTAATGTATACTAAGATTGTGTGTGTGAGAGAGAGAGAGAGGGAGAGAGAAAGAGAGAGAAAGAGAGAGAGAGAGAGAGAGAGAGAGAGAGAGAGAGGGAGGGAGACAGACAGACAGACAGACTCTTTGTGTAAGACTGTATATGTTCCCTTACTGTTCTCTGTTTTTCTTTCACATTATAACAAACATGGATTAGCAACTCCAAATTATTCCTTTAGATTAGATTAGATTAGATTAGATTAGATTAAAGTTTATTGTCATTGTGTGAGGTACATGTCTGTACATGTGAAATGCAGTTAGCATCTAACCAGAAGTGCATAAGTGGCTTATTTACAATAAATAGCAGTGTATAAATAAGGGTATGAGGTTAATAATTACAGAGGTGGGTAAATAATGTACAGAAGGTGCAGTAGTGTGTATATATGGTGTATAGGGTATCTATAAATATGATATGATACGGTTATAGCAGGTGTATAAAGTGTGTGTGTGTGTGTGTGTGTGTGTGTGTGTAAGAGAAATGTCTATTTCACATTTGCGTGCGTGTTCATGTCTTTCCTCTATTTCCCTGGTCCAAACTGTTAAGCACGATGCACTATGACCGAACCTCAGCTGAGGGTGCCAATACTTTATTCCTAAGCATCTTTGTTCCTTAGTCATCTCCAGCCTTGAGCTCCAGAACATGTGTGAGGTGTGTGTGTGTGTGTGTGTGTAGTGTTTGGAGTGTGTCCTGTAACCATGTAAGGTAATGCTGAGTGTAATGTAATGAGTCAGAGCTCAGGCTTTATAGGGAGCTTAAGCACAGCTGGATTCACACTGATCCTATTAACAGCTGGAGGAAAAATATTACTACTGGGGTTTTAGATTAGTTTTAGTCACTTAAAAATGTAAATTGAGGCACATGTTCTAGAATGATCTGAAATATAATAAACTGGAGGAAGTGAGTGAATCAGCTGCAGGGAATGATGAAAGCACGATTTGGTCAATAAATGGATAAACAGAGTGATGTATGAGTGGATGAATGGATAGGTTTCTGTGCAAGTCTATTGGTGTATAAGTAAAACCAGGTTCAATTTATGAAAGAGTAAATAGATAGTCAGATTGATTAATAAATAAGTGGATGGATGGATTAATAAATGTATTAATGTATGAATGCATTTGTGAATGGATGATTGGATATATGGATGGATAAATAAATGCAAGGATAGATGGATGGATGAACGAATGAATGCATTATTCGGAAGATGAGTTAGATGAGTGTTGAATAAATTCATTAATATGTGAATAGATAGATAAATGAATACATTAATTAAAAGATGGGTGGATAGAATAATAGATGCATTGATGTATGAGTGAATTAATGCATTAATTGGTGAATAAAAGAATAGATGAATGAATGCACTGATGTATGAGTGGCTGACTTAATGGATTATTGGGTAAATGGATGGATGAATTAACGGATTAATTAATTGATGGATGGATGAATAAATGTATTAATGTGTGAGTGGATAAATGAATGCATTAATGGAAAGATGGTTGGATGAATAGATGAATTAATGTATGAGTGGATGAATGAATGCATTAATGGATGGATGTCAGAGTGGATAAATTAATGCGTGGGTGAATGGATGATTGCATTAATTAGTAGATAGATGCATAAATAATTAGATTAGTGAAAAAGTGGATTGTTGGATAACTTGATCATTAAGCTTTATGGATGGTTGTGAGTAGATGGATATGAAAGTGGATGGATAAGTGGGTAGATGGATCAAACCTCATTAGCAGGTCACCTCATCATCATGACTCAACTGAAGATGATGTAGAAGAAAAAAATGAGAAATAAGAAACAACAGGAGAGAGAATAAATAAATGTTTCTTTAATAAACACACAAAACCTGCTTTAACTTCCTAAAAATAGAACACAGATTTAAAGTTAAAAAAAAAGGGAAATATGTGAAATGTAAAATATGTCTGCCACCCTCCTGCCCTTACATACACACACACACACACACAAAAACACACACACACGTATTATGTGTGGATGAGTTCCCTGTCTCCCTCTACAGGAGGCGGCAGCTGTGATACTCTGTGTGTAAGTGTGTGTGCTCTTTGTGCCGACGGTGTTGATTGTGAGGACGTCTCGCTCACCAGGAAAGGTTTTATGATCCAGCGCAGGATGTTTTCTCTGTAGGCATCACTGTCGACGGAGGCGTGTGCAGTAACACACGCTGGGTAGTGGCAGGGGTGAAAGGCTCACGGTGTTGGTGGCAGGGGGCTGCTGTTAACACCAGGCTTAAAATAGTCACGCTAACAAAGTCGAGACACCGCCGCAATAAATCATATCCTAAAATCAATAACTATCAAATCAGGGTTAAAGTTTCATTAAATTTAAACAAATCAAATCATGTGACTGATAATTTATTATAAGTGTCATATGAAATACTTAATTTATTATTATAATTTATTATAAGTATTATATGAGATAAATGTATATTGCTCATCCAGAGCAATATACATTTATGTTATTTTCTTTAATTTAACTAAGCAGTTGAGGGTTAGGGGCCTTGCTTAGGAGCCCAGCAGTGGCAGCTTGCTCTTCCAATCACTCTTCCAATCAACTTCTTGAGCACCTAAAACCACCAGATTTAAATATAGAACCACCTTATTATAGTTATTATTGTTAACAGCTACTTTTAAATTATGTATGTTTCAGCTAGCTAGCTTCCTGTCCAATTTCTTGATCATAAATAATCGCACATTTTAGCACAGAATATTTTATCATAAAAGTGTACGTTCACTGTTCTTTAATAATATGTAAACAGTATAACGATGTTCATTTATAAATGTACAGTTAATTGTGCTAGTGTAGCTAGACATGATTTTAACCTCTCGACTCCTGACGCACCCTATCATCCCGCTGTAATAAGTTGTCTAATTTTTGTAAAGATGCTTGGAAAAAAGTTATAATAATTTTTTTTCTTTTATTAATATTGCTTGTGAATGTTTTTTTTGTGTGTGTGTGTGTGTGTGTGTGTGTGTGCGCGCTGTAGTGTCAGAGCTGCAGGAGGAAGGCATGAATGCCATAAACCTGCCCCTGAGTCCCACACCGTATGAGCTGCATCCTGAGGACACCATGCTAGGTATGTCGTCTCCCCCAAACACACACACACACGCACATTGTATCTTGCCTTTACACACCTCGTCCCAGCTGATGGGGTCTGCACCACAGTACTGATGTTTATAAAAAATTGTGTTAGTTCCTTATAGTTTCTATAGAAGCAGGAGTTTGTATAGGGAGCACTGTTCAGGAGATAATATTCTTAATGAACGCAATAAAAGTTGTGCTGTCATATGACCAAGAAGAACAGAATCGTTGCTGAGTGAGGTTTTGTGTATGGAAGGAATATCTAGTGTCTCTGCACTTTCTCTGGAACTTAACAGCAGGCGTGTGTGATACACTAACGCATGTCGTAGGACAATAGAAACAGCAGTACCTTTAAAAAGCATATGTCATGGCGTATTCCATTTTAGGATATAAAAACAGACCTCACTGAGAAGCTGGTGAGGGTAGAGAGTATAGCTGCTATATGATAGGGCAGTTTTTTGAGGGACAGTGGTAGATTAAATCTGTAAAGCTCTGGGTAGTTGATCAGTAAGTCTGGGTTCATGCCTCATCATCGCTAAGCTGTGGACGGGGCAGATAGTGCTTTCCTCCTGTGATACAGAATTTGATTGTTTAATGCGGTTAAAAGAAAATGCGTTTTTCCTGAAAAGAATTTTCCGGAAACTTTCCATGGGATTTTCATCACAGGGAATTTTGGATATATTCCTTATACTCCTATAACTTAACAGGAATTTCTGGGAATTTATTTGGATTGATTGAAAATCCAGTCACAATTAACGTGTATAAACTGTATACAAACAAATATAAACATTTTTTGGGTCATAGGCTGACATGCAAACAAAATTAATACACATTTGTAATTGTAATTTCCAAAGTTTGGAAAATGGAAGGAATTTCCCACCTAAGTGAATAATAGGAATTGTGAATGGAAGGAGTCTGCAGACAGCTTTTTATTATTATCTTACCTAAATGTTTGCATATTTGTTTTCACAATGGTATAATTTATGTAATATTTCTGTTATTTACATTAATACCGACTGAAATAGACATTTTGTGATATTATTTTGCGTAAAGGATGAAGACTACAACCATTCTTTGTGTAACGCCATGTCAGCAGCTGGGGCCATCCTCATGGCAAGACAATACAGATTTTGTAGAATAGTTCTAGTACACAGTTGCTGTACAAAACTTAAATAAACACAAAATATAACTTAGGCAAACATAAAAAAGGATTTAGGAGATTTAGTGTGTGTCTGTGCATGTGGAGGTGTGGCTTCTGTAGCTCCTCTGTCCTTTGTGCATATGCAGGCAAGAAATTAAACTAAAAATGTGTTTGGTTATACTGCAAAATGTTTTTAATTACATTTAAGCTCCCCGTTATAGGCTAACCTGCAATTTTGCAAAATATTAATGTTAATTTCTATAAAAAGTTTTCAGACATGATAATTCCACAAATTCTTCACCTTTGCTGATTGGTTGCTATGGTGTAACAGAGCTAGATAGTGCGTTGGCTTTTTTTTCCCCTCCAACATTCTTGTCTTTTCTCTTTAATCAGAGGAGAACGAGGTTCGCACCATGGTAGACCCCAACTCCAGGAACAACAGTAAGCTACAGGAGCTGACCAAGGTGAAGATAAGGAGCAGCTGTAGATGCCTTCAGTTTTACAGGCTGTGGAGCTTCAGCATTTAACACTGATCTTTCACGCAGGTGCTCATCGAGTGGATCAATGACGTGCTGGTGGGTGAGAGGATCATTGTCAAGGATTTGGCAGAAGACCTGTACGATGGACAAGTTCTCCAAAAACTCTTCGGTGAGAATCATCAGCAACATCGCACTGATCGTCCACTCACTTTCTGCAGATAATAAGGAGCGGTTTGTAAATATTAAGCCCTCTGCAGGCTGTCTGGTGAATTACAGCCGTGGTAAAAATCTGAATTAGCTTTCTTCTACTATTGAAACATCACAACAACGTCTTCAGAAGACGATTAGCAGAAATGGGGGGAAAAATCAGACCAGAAATAGTTCAAAAGGAAATAAATCATTGTTAAAAAGGTGCAGTAGTTACAGGTTACAGCTACAGTTACACGAATATTAAATAAAATTGAATATAAATGTCTAAATATGCACAGGATATTTGTTTAATATTTTAAGAGCTTACGAGCGAGAGAGCAGGTGGGTGTAAGAGTGTGCGCAAGTGAGTAAAATACAATACGTTAACCTGGTATTGTAAAAGTTTTGTTTTTATACACTGAATATAACATTAAACAAACAATAATAGAAAACTTTTCTTAATTATCCAGGACATGATTTTTAATAGCTTTTTTTAACCTGTTTTTAACGAAGCATTCTGAATAGCATTTCTTACATCCTGTCGCGCGTCTCTCTCTGTCTCTCTGTCCTCACCATTCTTTGTCCTTCAGAGAAGCTGGAGGGAGAGAAGCTGAACGTGGCGGAGGTGACGCAGTCGGAGATCGCTCAGAAACAGAAACTTCAGACGGTCCTCGAGCGCATCAACGAGGTCCTCAAAGTCCCCCCCAGAAACACCAAGTGGAATGTGGACTGTAAGCTGAAGCAAGCGTTCTGCCTTAAACATGAAAGCGACGAGTGTAACATGGCGGGTGAAAGGTTTAACTCTCGTACGTTCTCTGCTCCCTTTTTAGCGGTTCATGCAAAGAGCATGGTGGCCATCCTGCACCTCTTGGTGGCGCTGTCTCAGCACTTCAGAGCTCCAATCCGCTTACCAGAGCACGTTTCCATCCAGGTGGTGGTGGTTCAGGTACGCAGCCTGAAATTGTCTGTCTAAATTTACACTTGGAGCATTTTGATGAAACTGTACATCATAAAATCCAAGGATCAGTTTATTGAACATTTCCAGAAAGAAGTCTTCAGTGTCAGTGTTTTTTTTTTTTTTTCTTTTTTATACTTTTTATTTTGAGGTTTCTAGAATTCTATAGTGTTTAGTATTTAATTCAGCTCCAGTGTCTGTGTGTCGCTTGTGATACATGTATGAAATCATACAGATGTTTCCCGTCTAACCTAAGTGTTTCATTAAATGTGTGTGTGTGTGTGTGTTTGGGTGTGTGTCTTTTTATCCTGACTGTCAGAAACGGGAAGGGATTCTGCAGTCTCGTCAGGTTCAGGAGGAAATCACAGGCAACACTGAGTAAGACTTACAGCTTTTCTACATTAGTGTGATCGGGTATTCAGTTATGTACTATTTAATGTCTGCTTACACTTAGGTAAGTGTGTGTATGGCGAGATTGTGTGTGTGTGTAAGAGTGATAGAGATATTGTGTGTGTGTGTGTGTGTGCGTGTGTGTATTTGTTCCTGGGTGATGTTTATATACTCTGATGGATATATAGTGAATAAGAGAGTAAACGATGAGTGATGAGCCGGTCAGTAAGATACACACACACACACACACACACTTTGCAGTCATGTTCCCTTAGATGAGGAATAAAACACTGGAGGTTGTGCTGTGAGTGGAACAGAATCACAGGGTATCTTTAGGTGTTAATAGAATAATGTTGTAGTTTTTATCTATTTAAAATTACATTGAATGTTATGGAATTTAGAGGAAATGATGATCACTCGGATTATAACAGCTGTAAATGCTCATTTCCTTTTCAGACTCTAGAGAAAAATGCAGAAGACAGACATGTTTCAGATTTTCTGGTGTTTTTTATGTGTGTGATTTATTTGTTTGTTTGTGTTCTTTTTTTCTTTTTCTTTTTTTACAGGGCGTTATCCGGCAGACACGGTACGTTTCACTTCTCGAGTATCTGCTGATCTCAGTCGTGTTCAGACACATTTTCATTACCTTCATCACAATATATAATTGTTTGCATTATACTTTATGGGGAAAATTTGTATTCCAACACCAGTTTTACCTTAAAAAAACAATGTTGAGGTTCTACTGTATATGTGTACATACAATATTTAACATAATCCAATATCAGATCCAACATTTTATTTCTTTATTTATTTATCTCTCTCTCTCTCTCTAGAGCGTGATGCATTTGACACCTTGTTCGATCACGCCCCTGACAAACTGAGTGTAGTGAAGAAGGTAAAGCATCACAGACGTACGTTATACAAACCGCTGCTCCTGAAAAACATAGACATTTAACGTAAACTGTGCCGACGTCTCTGCAGACGCTCATCACTTTTGTCAACAAACACCTGAACAAGCTGAACCTGGAGGTGGCTGAACTGGACACACAGGTACTAAGACACTAGTGGACACACAGGTACTAATCCGCACACGCAGGAGTTCCATCTGTTTTTCTTCTGGAAGAAAATGTATTAAAATATCAAGCACAGAATAGTGTTTCCCACCATCAGATAAAATATTCATCTAATAGTAACAAATCGTTAATTTTCCAGATGTTTGAATAAACATTTTTTTTCTTTATTTATTTCCTTAATTAAAGTCTTTGCTTGACATTGCGACCTACGTTTGCTCTTATTTCATTTTCATTTCTTTGATTATAAAATCCCAGAGGGACTGAAACACTAATTTATTCATAATTTACAACTCAATCAAAACAAATCATTCATCAATAATATAGAAATAGACCCGAAGTATGGCATTATTAAATATTGGGGTTTTTTTCAATGTAATTAAATGGTAGTTATATAGTCATTTTTGTGATATTGTCTTTAGTTACATGTAAAATGTTTATTTATATCTTTTTACTAATGTGTAGAAAGGGTATACTGGAAAAGTATACTGTGTGTGTATATATACTATGTGTGTGTTCAGTTTGCAGACGGCGTGTACCTGGTGCTTCTGATGGGACTACTGGAAGGATATTTTGTACCGCTCTACAGTTTCTTCCTCACCCCAGAAAACTTTGAGCAGAAGGTGTGATTTCGTCCCGCTGGTTTTATAAGATTGTATTGATTTTTTTTAACATTCATTTATTTTTAAATATATGAGATTTTTTTTTTCTTTTTAGCAACCACTAATTTGCGGTTAAGGTTTTATTTAGTTTTTATTTTTTTAGTTTTTATAAAAATTTATTTTGTTTAAAGTGCCTTATCAAACTGGATGCAAGCAATTTTATTGGAAATCCTTTTACAAAATTATTTGCACAGGAGATAAGGAAATACATGAAATCACAGCTTGTAAGGAAACTGTTTGTTTTCTACATGTCGGTCTTGAGTTTAATTTACATTCTTTTCGAAACAGCTACGAATGATAGAAATCCTAACAAGCAATTTTTATATAGAGATTATATACGGTAGACAGACAGAGAGACAGGCTTCATCAAGGGTATTTTGCTGTCTTTGCTGGACCAGCCGAGCAGCAGTGTGTCTGGGTTTAGATCCAACACCCCGGGCCAAGTGGGCAGCGAACAGCAGGGCACGACTGTAATCTACCTCTGCACAGAAAATGGACCAGTGACACGGACATGAGCATCCAGCTGGAGACAGAGAGAATGTGAGATGGCAGACGGTTTAAGGGACAGTCGAAAGAACATCAGAAATGAACAGACACACACTAATTTACTTCCATGATTGTCATGTCCAGTTTAAAAACTGTGAGGTTGTGTATGAGTTTATAAACACGAGGCTCATTATTCGATTCCAACCGGATAAAGTGCTTAAAAAAACATTAGAATGCATTCTCGTTTGCGAGGGATCCAATCTCACAGATTTATCACGCTATTTTAAGAAAAAAGATCTATTTCTATGTTTTCTTATACGAAACTGTCCTGCAGACCAGAAACGTGCCAGTTTTTCGTACTGTTTTCAGGTCCATAACGTGTCTTTTGCATTTGAGCTGATGCAAGACGGCGGCCTGGAGAGACCCAAACCCAGGACAGAGGGTAAAACACACACACACACACACCTTGTTTCATGGTGTCACTGATAAAAAAATTTTATACAGCAGTTGGTTTATAATGAATCATGTTGTTTTTTTTTCTCAGACATTGTGAACTGTGACCTGAAGTCGACTCTGCGTGTTCTCTACAATCTCTTCACCCGTTACAGACACGTGGACTGACGTGACACACTGACGCACCTTTTGGGCTGAGGTTCACTTTGGGAGACTTGACACTACAGGGATATCGTGTTGTTCAGTCCAGTGTGTGTGTGTGTGTGTGTGTGTGTGTTCTTTTTAATAGCTATACACTGTGTTGCATCTAAAAGCTTTCCAATGGGAGTGTGAACACGGATGATTCTGCAGCACACTACTGTAGCGTTCACTCGCAGAACCTTTCATACTTTTATACAGAAAATATATATAAGCAGATTTTTCTATGCAGTGTAGACAAAACTGTGTGTGTGTGTGTGTGTGATGAATTTGAAAACTGTCAAATCGTCATTCGAGCTACAGAGACAATCCCGATGTGGATCAGGTGTGTTTGCTTTCCATATTTGTGCATTTCAGATCTGTTCTTTCTATTAGACTGACTACTGGGATAAACTTGATCAAATTTGACTGAATAAATAAACTTTAATCAAATTTATATTAATATCAATATTGAGGTCACCTTTTATTTTATATCGGGCTTTTTTTTATAATTATTTTTATGGCCAAGTGATTTGACGGAATTGAGCGTGCTAGCTTAAGGATTAATTGTTTGGACTGCTAATCATGGTTGGTTCAATATCCAGCATCCCAAAGCCATCATGGTTAGGGAGTTGTCCTTCTGATGAGAAGTGCATTGGTTTGATTTCCAGCACCACCGAACTGCCACTTCATGGCTCCGAATAAGCCCTTAGACCTCAAATGATAAAAAAATGACATAAATGTAATTCGCTCTGGAAAAGGGCATCTAAACTCTGCTTAAATCTAGAGCCCAGAACCTCAAAGACAACATACAACATATTGTTCACTTGGTATTTCGTGCTATGAGAAGTGGGTGGTTCAGTATTTTAGATGTTGAACTGTCAAACAGGAGGATGTTTTAAAAAAATGAGATAGCTGTACGGATAAGGGCGTCTGGCAAACGCAGGAGGTGTTGATATTTTTCAGTCACACGTCAGGTGATGGTGGTGGTGCAGATTCGCAGATTCAGGATGAGTTTTGTTTCATGCTAAACATCAGATCTAAAAAAAAAGCTATGATTTCGGTGGCTGTTTGTTTCAGATGGTCTGCTGATCGTAGGATGGCTTTGTGATGGAAGCCGCCATTGTGACTGCTGACATTGTAAATTGTGTCCTGATGTTTATTTTGATTCTGACAGAATGTGAAATGTGCTAAAAAGACATCAGGACAATTACAACAGCTCGTTTCCACTATTGGAAACGCTTCTTCCTGTGGTAGACTGGGTAGATCTGTGGGGTTTTTTCAGAGATCTGTCAGAATGATTTAATTTTCTGTTTTGCACACGAAACCCAGAGATAGATAATATAATTTTTTTTTACTTAAATTAACATGTAATTAGCGTGCAGAACCCCAGCACCCCGTTATTGAGCGGCCACTACTTCTTTTGGCTCGCTGTTTTTGTGTAACAGTACTTTATTTCTCTAGTATGTTCACAACCAACATGTTTTGTCTTTAGTGGTCATTCAAGGCCTTTTACTCTAAATCACATCCTTTTTTTTTTTTGCTGTTAAAGCACACTAACCTTTCTTGTTCTGTTTACACGTCCTAATGGATTCTGTATCTCTTTTGTGCTGTTTTTCCCAGAATTATTTTTCACATCCTAGATAAAGGTGCCTTTTATACAATTTTTTTCTCTTTCTCAGTTGTGTGTTTCCTCGTGCCTCGCAGATGTGTGAACAGCGTCCTGCAAATGTTTCCCGTGTCTCTGACCGCCACATGGTGTGTATTCAGAAGAAAGCCGGGTTAACGAGTTAACAAGCTGGTTTGTTGCTCATTCTCCAGAGCCGCTCACACAACAGATTAATTGCACACCTTCCTTCTCTGAAAGCTACGCTATTGATTTTTCTAGGCTTTTCACATCACTCAGAGTTCGCAGACTTCATGCTGCTAATAGATAGATAGATACACACATCGGGGGTGTGATTGTGTGTCTCGCCGTGCTACTGGAGCGAAAGATGTGATTTATTAGCTGTAACTGCGAGAGAGTGGCAAAGTGGTGTTCTTTATCATTTCGGTGTTCTTCAGGATTTATCTCAGAATTTTCATGGCTGAGGTTTTGGAGAGGATGCACAAGCATTTTTATGAATCAGAAGGTCTAGAAGGTAGAACGACTGGGAACAAGGAAACGAGAGACAAGTACTGGCCAAAAATGTACACTGATTTAGAGAAATCAGATTCCTTCAGCCAGGAGATGTTTGGTGCATAGAAATTCTGCTCCAACGATAGCTACCAAGTGAAAGCTACCAATTTAATTAGAAACGCTCACATTCGGTACCACACCCACTTACATTTTTTAATCCAACCAAGCAGTTGAGGGTTAGGGGCCTTGCTTAGGGGCCAAGCGATTGGAAGAAGTTAGGTGGAGCTGGGAATATGATCTTCCTATCAGCAGTTCAACAGCTTATGCACAGTTTGATGTTTGTCAGTACAGACTGTTATTACATGAATAAGCTGTTAAAGAAATGGAATAAAACCAAAAAAAATGATTTACAAAATATCTTTTAAAGTAAATTTTAGTAAACCCTAGAACAAATTAATATACTGTATATAAAAACATTTCTGATGCCTACTGAAAAAATCTACAATAATTACATTTATATAGATTTATGTCAGCTAATTAACATTTTTTTATTGGTTTGGTTGCCGGGAAAGAAAAATTAATCAGCACTACAGTTTAATGTGATTATCAGACTCGGGTTGAAGGTTTGGCCCAAATTAAAAATATAATAGTTCATTGTTAAAGTTTAATCCTTTTTCTTCAATTTTATTTATTTTTTAACCAAGAAGTTGGTCAACAGCAACATTCTGCTCCAGCCTACAAACAACATCAGACCTTCTACAGCTCTCCTCAGGCCAGGGTTGCCAAATTTAAAAAAAAAATTTCCCAACTACAAAGTAAAACCTTCCTATTAATAAAAAAAATTCACCCTAAAATATGAAGTGTTTAAACTGGGGAACAAAAATGAAATTTATAAATTCCCGCCTAAATTTGATCAACCAGCCTAATGATGAAGTTGATGCATTTTTTTCCTGGTGTGATTAAAAGAAGCAAAATCTGGCAACACGTTAACATTTATGTAGATATATTTTAGCTACTAGACAGCTACTGTTTTTTTTAATGAAATAAATGTTAATACCATCACCGCTATTGGACAAGCAGATGTGAGTCACAGCTGTACTCTTTCTTCCTGTTCCAGCACAGCTGAAGTGTTCTGAATATTGGATTCTGTGGAGAAATAAACGTTGTGTAAATTAAGGATTGTATATGTGGACCTGATGAAATTAAACCGTTTTAAAAATGGAGTTTATCCTCCAGCGATTCCTCCTTCTACATGCATTACAGTTGGTAAAAACCTCAAAACAAATAAGTGTAATGGAATAATGTGAAATGTAGATGATTTCCTGCTCTAGGAAATGAAAGCCTCCTTGGTGGTGGATCAGTCAACGGAACATTAAACTGGATTTCTGAATCCCAGCGGCTTCGGCTTGCAGTCAGCTGAAAGCATTTTAATGTTGTGCATTGCTCCAGCATCCTCCACCAGCCCTGTTTACTGCTCTCAACCCCTCACGACTCTGACCACAGGGGGGCAATCATTTACGCACAGATTCTATTTGCCCCTATGTAAAAAGATACCAAAAACTCCATTACCCGTAAATTCGCTGCTGTTCAAGAAGAATTAGTTCTATCATATGGGAAAGTAAAGAATTATTGCCTTCTCATACCAATGTGTGTGTACAAGAGTTTCTTTCTGTGTGTGTGTTTGTATGTTTATGTGTGGGAATGTGTGTGTGTATCAGGTTGTGCCTGCATATAATTGTGTGTGTATGAGTTTGTGTGTTACTGTGTGAAAGTGTGCAGGAGTTTGTGTTAATGTGTTTGAGTTTGTGTGTTTATGTGTGAGTGTGTGCATGAATTTGGGTGTTAATGTGTGTATGAGTTTGTGTTACTGTGTGAGTGAGTGCATGAGTTTGTGTTTTACTGTTTGTGTGTTAATGTGTGTATGAATTTATGTGTTTGTGTGTGTGCACGAGTTCGTGTGTTAATTTGTGAGCGTGTGCATGGGTTTGTGTCTTACTGTTTGTGTGTGAGTGTGTGTGCATAAGTTTGTGTTAATATGCAAATGTGTTTATGAGTTTGTGTGCTGTGTGAGTGTGTTTGCATGAGATGTACGTGTGTGTGTGTGTGTGTGTGTGTGTGTGTGTGTGGTGTGAGTGTGTGTGAGTGTGTGTGTGTGTGTGTGTGTGTGATGACGGAGAGGTTGTCCCCTCTGTAGCTCCGCCTGAAGGTCTCTCGGTCTCCGCGTTCACATCATTCCTGCTCTCATTCCGCACATACTTCAAATCGCTGGAGCTTCACTTCCTATTTACCTCCTCAACCCTGCCTGTGCTGACGGGAAAACTCGTCTACGGCTTTTTAACCTCAGTTTCATCTCTAACATTTTGAGCAAAGAGGTTAAAAAAAGCACAGACTTTCATTTTAAGGGCTTTTCGGGTAAGTGCGCTTCCATAAGTGCTTCCTGAAGGCTACAGACCAGAGATTCCGCTCGCGCTTTTCTCTCTCTCTCTCACTAGAAATTTATTAGCACTAAATTCACGACTGTCTCACCGACCCCCCCCCCCCCCCCAAAACCCCAACTTGTGGCACTTTTATTTATTCATTCTTTTATTAATTATTTATTAAAGTGTTTAATATCGTCCCTAGATTTATTACAAACCAGTGTTTGTCAGTTTTTCTTTTCCTTTCATATTATTACTATTATTAAACTTTACATCCATATTATTAAAGAAAATCTCGCTCTGTGTACGAAAAACACATTAATGTTTTAAACGCCGCTTATTGTTATATATAACTCATTTTCTGTCGCTGTTTTTGTGTCCTTAGAGAACCTAAAGAGGAGGACGGGACGGAGGAAGAACATCCCTTTACTTCACAGCTACTTTTGGGACATTTTTTGTACGTTATTTCTCTCGAACGATTGATGTAAAAACTGGATATTAAACACCATTTACAGAAGACGGGACTACAGACGGCGTCATTACTTATTTTCTGTAAGTATTTTTTTCCGTCTTGAACAGAACAGAACCGGGAGCAACTCCATTGTAGCTCAGTTAACGTATCTATCTATCCATCCATCCATCATGGCGAGAGGGGTCTCTTTTAAACACTGGGTTACAATGATCACATTAATAGTTGTTTAAAACGATTATTTAGTGTCTCTGTGCTTTTAAATAAACTCATTTAACGTTTTAGGTTTATTATTAATTACAAAAAAACACCCCGTTTAGTTTAAAGTGTCACCTTCTTACTGAAACTCGCCGCCGTTTGTAGTCGTTTCAAGTCAAAACTTTCCCATTCAGGAAACTAAACTGATTAAAACGACACGTTTTTACACTTTTCCAGCAACTATGTTACAAAAAAAGGTAAATTATATGTAATTTTACGGATTAAAACCGACTAAACAGGAACTAAAACACCGCAAACGACTGGAGGAGTTGGTTATTTAGTTAGCAACACCGCTAGTCGGTAACTGAAACAGCTCGCTGTGGTGAGGTAACTTGCTAACTGCAAACGGTTTAATTAACTTATTTGTTCACTTTAAATATTAGATAGTCTTAAATAATTACTCTTTTTTAAATTATTTTTTAAGCGTTTCTTTTGTTGTCTGGAACGTTTAAGAGTGTATTTAAGGGAGAAAGTCCACGGTTGGGATTTTGTTAATTATTAATGTGCAGGTGGTGGAAAAACTCCTTCATGTTTTTAATCCCGTCCTGTTGCTTAATCTGATGTTTTAAAATTTAATTTCTAAACAATAACGTTTTAATTTGTTTATTATAAATTTTATAATACAAGAAAAACATTTAATGAAAAGGTGTAATTTCCTGGTTATTTCTCCTCCACAAAAGCATTGTAACTTTACAGTATTTTATAATTGCAGGCTGTGTAGAAGGATTGAATTAGATGGGGTGATTTTATATATTTAACGCTTTATAGAAAAATATAAGGATATGAATATTAAATTCCTCATAGCAAATATTAACATTTCTCATCCTGAAGAAAAAAGTTTGCGTCTGACACTGATAGAATAGTTTAAATGTAGCTCCTGTACGATTATCAGGATTAACAGGACAACAATAAATAAACACAGAAATACGTCATAAACACTCTAATAGTGTTTAAACACCATGTTAAACTTATAACCTTAAACTAAAAGTTTTTATTTTGTTATTGTAAATGATTCTCCAAGCACACAAACATTAGTAACAGAACAATAGAGCAAAACACCCCAGCCACCTCCATAGGACTCCCTGTGTGAGCAGAGGATTGTGGGAAATGGGGGGGGGGGTCATTGTTGTGCTTTGAGGGTTTGAATCGCTCCACAGCCGGTCCTTTTCTCCCGCTGACATCTGGTTTAGTGTCAAACGCACCTGTAGGCTAAACAGTGCGTGTGTTCAGTGTGCTGTCCTCCTATCAAAGCCTAGACTTGTTTGTTCTGTGTGTGTGAGTGTGTGTTTGTGTGTGAGGCACCCTGGCATATTGTCATGCCAGCAACAGGCGTCGGGAGTGCTGGTGCCAGATGGTGTGACTCGATGCTGTTTGGTAATTTAGCTTATCAGAGCCATAATGGCTTATTTCTCTTTGTGTGTGTGTGTGTGTGTTAGAAGTCTGGGATGTGAGGGTGGTTTGGTAGTTTCTAGAGCCACCTGTTTGAGCTCAGATCTTGCGATCGTTGGCTCACAGTGTGTAAACCGTTTCCCGGTTACTTGTGTTTTAGACAGACACACAGATCGCACAAGTGTGTGTTCAGAACCAACCATAAGCGAACATCTTGTGCCACAATGTTTAATGGGTCCCAGAGGTGTATAATATTTTATTTAGGAGATACACCGGAGGATGAGGTTACTTAGCTTTTAATGTGTTGCCTCAAAAACACACACTTAAAAACCTGTTTTTCCTAATGCTTTTTAATTAACACACAAGGAAAAGAGGGACAAATTAAGCAGTTGGATAATTACAGACGTTTACACGTCACAAACGTGTGCAGTTTATCAATTATTTCTTATCCTGCCTAAAACCTGCACTTTGTATTATTTTTTAAACTGTAGAACATGCACTGCCGATTTTATCGTTAAATGTGTTTTTATGTAGATCATTAAATAAAAAAATTAATATTTCCTCACCTGCATACTTCATTATTCTCTCTCTCTCTCTCTCTCTCGCTCTGGTTCTCTCTCATTCTTTTCTTTCATCTGATTCAGTTTCAGAGTACTTCATTGGCTTGCCTGAGGTTTGATACTGCAAATCAGATATAATGTAAAGATTTACAATCAGAAGAAAAATTGAAACTTTTTCTCTCTCTTTACTGCTGCTAGCGTCTCT